>JAXCMG010000016.1:4405862-4434722 GCA_034642415.1 Podarcis siculus
TGGCTCCATTGTTGAAACACGTAGGAGACTGAAGACATTCGCCAGCCTTAAATCTTCCTTCCTGCAATTCAAAACCCATTGCTTCTGTTTCTGGATTATTATTTTTTTGGCACAGCCTTCTTACTGCCCAATTGTTCTGGCACACCCTACCTGGAAATACATGTTTGATCAGGTTGGTTAGGTTTCCAATTATCTCCAGCACAGTATCTTCACCCAGTTTCTCATCAGCTACATGAGGAGTGTCGTCTCTGGAAAACAGCACAGATGCTATTTGGTTTGAGGACAGAGATGCTGGGAAAAGTCAAGTCCCTGGATAGATGTAGAGGAGTTAACAAATTAAGAACATAAGAGGAACCAAAAGGCCCATCTGGTCCAACATTATTTTATTTTATTGTTAAAATTTATTTTGTATATTCTGTTGCCAAACAGATGCCTACAGGAAACCCATAAGCAGGTGATGAGGGCAATAGCCCCCTCCCACTCATAAGCCCCAGCAACTGGTATTACCTGTAGGTAATATGTAGTCGTCATAACTAGTAGGCCACATTCACACCATGCATTTAAAGCACAATGACACTACTTTAAACAGTCATGGATTCTTCCAAAGAATTCTGGGACCTGTAGTTTCTTAAGGGTGGACAAAGTTGTTAAGAGACCCCTAGTTCCCTCACTGGTGCTGGAGGAGACTCTTGAGAGTCCCATGGACTGCAAGAAGATCAAACCTATCCATTCTTAAGGAAATCAGCCCTGAGTGCTCACTGGAAGGACAGATCCTAAAGCTGAGGCTCCAATACTTTGGCCACCTCATGAGAAGAGAAGACTCCCTGGAAAATACCCTGATGTTGGGAAAGATGGAGGGCACAAGGAGAAGAGGACAAGATGGTTGGATAGTGTTCTCGAAGCTACCAGCATGAGTTTGACCAAACTGCGGGAGGCAGTGGAAGACAGGAGTGCCTGGCGTGCTCTGGTCCAGAGGGTCATGAAGAGTTGGACACAACTAAACGACCAAACAACAACAACCGTTCCCTCACAGAGCTACAATTCCCATAGCAGCTTAACAATAAATCCCTCTTCACAGGGAACTTCTGACCATTGTAGCTCTGTGAGAGGAATATGGGCCTCCTAACAATCCTCAGCACCCTTAACAAACTACAGTTCCCAGGATTTTTGCGGGGAAGCCATGCATGTTTAAAGTGGGAGTTAAAGTGGCGGGAGTTGCAATTCAGCAACATCTGGAAGGGCAAAGGATCTCCACACCTGGCTTATACAAAGGTTGGCCAAACTTGAGTGGGCAATGAAATGGCAAAGAAGAAAATCACATTTGTTTTGTTTACGGCAAAAAACAACAACGCACAAGCGGTTCCTTACCCAGTCCAGAGAATGAAGTCTGGGTTCGGGAGGACCTGTTTCATAGCATAAACAGAAGAGTTGACAAGAATCCACGGAGCATCACACAAGTAATTTCCCCAAGCCCCTGGATTGGCCACCGGTTGGGTGCCAGCAGATGGGCACACCTTCAAGGGGTCTGGGCTCACTTTGTACTGTGGGTCCAGATGAAGGTCTGTGATGTGCCAAAAATAACCTGCCAAGGACAGAAGGAAAAATTTAATAAGAAACCTAAGAGCCCTGCAAGAGCACACCAGTGGCCCATCTAGTCCAGCATCTTGTTCTCATGGGGCAACCAAGCACCTGTGGGACCTGAGAGCAACAGCCGAACCCTTGCACCATGGTTTCCAGAAACTGGTATTCAGGAGCCTACTGCCTCCAACAGTGGAGGCAGAATATTGTCATCAGGATTAGTAGCTAGCCATTGGACTCAGCTACACTCGTCAATTACGTATATCATTATAATCGTGTTATAAACATGTGGCACCAGATGGCACTGTAGAGCAGCTATCCATTGCCAATAGGATTTTGCATTGAGTGCTTGTATAGCGTTTTTTAATCAGTGTAGATCCAGCCACTGATAACCTCATGAAATGGTTCCGCTTTTGCTTTAGGAAGTGCTTAGTGAAATCCAGAGGAGGAGTATGCACTCCTGAGCCATATACAGCCCACAGCCAGATTTCATCCAGACCACTAGATCCTTCCCCTCCCCACCAGCTGTTCTGGGGAGGAGCTTTTGTGTTGTGCAAAGCGCACAGTTGTAGCTCCTTCCTCTGCAAGAAGATCTGCTAAAAGAAGACCAAAGTACAGGCTGAGCTCCCTGACAGAGGGCAAACTATTATTATTTATCATTTCATATATCTTGCCATGATAAGCTTCTAAATGGTTTTAAAAGCCCCATTACACATGCATTAAAACATAAACATCCATAATTAAAATACGCAATAAAGGTAAAGGGAACCCTGACCATTAGGTCCAGTCGTGGCCGACTCTGGGGTTGTGGCGCTCATCTCGCTTTATTGGCCGAGGGAGCCGGCGTACAGCTTCCGGGTCATGTGGCCAGCATGACTAAGCCACTTCTGGTGAACCAGAGCAGCGCACGGAAACGCCGTTTACCTTCCTGCCAGAGCGGTACCTATTTATCTACTTGCACTTTGACATGCTTTCGAACTGCTAGGTTGGCAGGAGCAGGGACCAATCCCTTAATAAAACAAAGCAATTTTAAAAAAATATAGACTAGCTGCTACACCAGGTATGGGGGACCTGTCACCCTTCTGATGCTGTTAGGGATCCAGTGCCCATCAACTTTGGCCACAATAAATTATCTGCATTTTAATGCAATTTTCTCTTAATCTACACAGCTTTGATTCATATACAGATTTCTGCAAGCAATTTTCCTCAAATTAATACATTTTTGTAAGTTTTTTCCCACTGATATATGCACAGTGGTACCTCGGGTTACATAAGCTTTAGGTTACATACATTTCAGGTTACAGACTCCACTAATCCAGAAATAGTACCTCGGGTTAAGAACTTTGCTTAAGGATGAGAACAGAAATCATGCTCCGGCGGTGTGGCAGCAGCAGGAGGCCCCATTAGTTAAAGTGGTGCTTCAGGTTAAGAATAGTTTCAGGTTAAGAACGGACCTCCAGAACGAATTAAGTACATATCCCGAGGTAACACTGCATTTGAATACACACATTCCCCTAACAGATGCATTTTATGCAGTATACACAATCGGGTTGGAAAACTGCATTGTAAAATTCAGATGCGTGTGAATTTCAAAAGATAATTGTGTATCAGTTCACTTGTGGGTTTGAGGTAGTGGGAATTGGGCAATTTCTCATTAAAATGCAAACAAAACTAAATTCCACCCCCCCATCCCTACATAAAACATGGGTGTGAGAGGCACAACCTTATCTTTGTCCTCAAGCTGCAAAACCTCATAGGTTGGCTCTGTGCAACCAGGAGTTAGTGCCATGGCTGTCCAGCCTAACTGTGAAACAACCAACCTACCTTCTTCCCTTAACCCCCCACGGCTGAGTTGCTTCCTCTCAAACTACCAACTTGTGCAGCCAAAAGGGTAAGTTACCTGAGGCAGCGGTTGCGGCTCTGCAGTGCATCAAGAACAACAGGACTCCCAAAAGACCCATCTTCCGCTGCCAGCGATCCCTGGCTGAAGTTCCACGCCTGTAGTCGCAGCTCTGGGGAAAGTTAGCCGGTTCCATTTCAGACTTGCCTCTATCAGATCTCTGACTCACAGGCACCTTTTGCTGCTGCAGCAACTCTGCTCTGATTCAGAACTGTATCTTCCTGTTTAGCAGAGGGTTTGCAATACTTTTTTTAAAAAAAGGTGTGTGAGACTTGCAGGCTTTTACCAAAGGTGTATGCTAGGTCCTGCTGTCATCTTACAAAGGAACTCTCCGAAAGCGCTCAAGCTGCGTTGCTTTGGAATCTCCTACTCTGGGGCTTCAGTCGCTGAAATGCATTGCTGACCCAGCAGGGAAGAGTTGGCTCGGCTTCTAATTTCTTGGCACAAAGGCCAGCTTGGCATGGCAGAGAGTTGGAAGTTCAAGCTTTGTGGCTCTTCCTCTCTACGTCAAGAATATGCAAGTTCAGGTGAACTTTACTGGCAGGGAGGAGCCTGGGCTGCTGTTATTGTACCCGACCTATTTAATGCTTGCTTTTTATTGGGTGCACTCTTCCCACCTTGCACCTTCCAGGTGTCATAAGAAAGCTGCAGAGATAGTGCAGGATAGTGCGCACCCCGGAAATGATCTCTTTCAGCTTCTGCCTTCTGGAAGAAGGTACAGGGCTATAAAGACTAGGACTACCCGCCTGAGAAACAGTTTCTATCCAATAAAGATTATTGTATCGTATCGTATTCCTTACATGATTGTTATGAAGACAACAATAAAAAGAAACAGGGTAAATAACAGAATTTGGCAAGTTTTTAAGGAGTCTATTGAAGCAGCTCCTGTACATTGGAACTCCCTGCCCCTTGATATTAGGTGGGCATCATTAAGGTATTCTTCTAGACACGTGCTGAAAACTTTCTTTTGGCAGACTCAGACAGATGATTTGGATGCATCTGTTCCTAAATTTGTATTAGATGTTTTATTGTGTTTTAAATAGATTTTAGAAGTTTTAAATCGCTTTCAGGTGTTTAAAATATGTTTTTATTTCATGTATGTGTATGTGTAAGTGTAATTACAGAACTGTTTGCTGTCCTGGGCTTCTTTTGAGAAGCAGGGAGGGATATAAATTTAATAAATAAAAATATATAATATCCAAAAAAGCAGCGTGGGAGACATTTCATTCTCCCAGGACACTCTGTAAGTGGTCTTAAAGTGGCGATTCTGGAACAAAGGAATTCCTAAAGGAGGCTGCAAAGTGAAGCTACTGAATCAGGAGGCTCAATGGACTTGTGGACTGAACATAGACAAAAGAGTTTCAGCACTTCATAGGTGTTACTTGGTTTGTCAACATCAGGAGGACCTCTAAGTAAGCCATTAACTATGTAATGATCACTATCTGTGCTTTTCTGAATTTTATTTCCCTCAGAACCCGCTGAGCTGTATTGCTAAGTCCTACTCACGAGTAGATCTATTTAAATGAATGGGCTTCACCTAGCCATGTTGATTGATTTCAGTGGGTCTGCACTGAATAGGACAAACCCTGGCGACAGACAGCCTACTGATTACAATTCCACCTCATGCATCTGATGAGGTGGACTGTAGTAGCCCACAAAAGCCCATGCCATAATAGATTTTGTTAATTTTTAAAGTGTCACAAGACTCTATACAATGATTTCATATCCCCACTTGCTTGCCAGACGTTAACCGTAGTATCTAGGTGTGCAATGCAATGGAAACCTATAGCTAATAGCTGAATCCTGGCTTGTTCGAATGGAGAAGCAGAAGTGCTCCAAGGAACTCTACTCACATGCATTCCTTGAGTCATGAAGCCTCGAATCAATCATGCCGGACCAGTCCAAATGCAATCGCAGGGTGGAGTGCAGTTGTGCAAATGCAACTTTCTAACTCTCACCCACCCCTACATTGAAATATGTGGTGAGTAATTAATAAGCAATGGTCTGCTCTGAAGGCACCTGCCTTCCTGAAACGCTGTAGGCTTTGCCTATTGCTTTAGCGTGCGCATAAGAGGCAGCCACCGATTTGGACAGCTTTAGCCCGCCGCCGTCGCCAGCCCGATCAAGCCAGCCTTGGCGTTCGCACGAGTACCTACAGCGCCGCGCTTCTCCGCAAGACCCTTTCCTCTATACTCCCGGGGCTTCGCGCGCGGCGCGTCAACAGGACCCGCCCCTCCCGCGAGTACCTCCCCTTTGCCTTTCCTCGATTGGCCGGCTCGAGTGGGCTGGCCTATCCTGAGCGCTCGTTTGGCGCGCTCGGGATGGGGCGGGGCGAGAGAGGAAGAGGCTGGTGGTGAGGAAGAAGGAGAAGAGCTCGTGGCGCCGCTTTCCCCCAACGGTCCCTCTCTCGGCGTGCGCTGCAACTCCTCCTCCTCCTCGCGGCATGTGGCTCGGCGGTGCCGGTGAGCGGCTGCGCGCGGCGCCCGTGCTTGTGAGGACCCGCCGTTCCGCGGAGGCGGCTGGCCAGGGAACGTCGCGGAGCCCCTTCCCCGGGGTGGGGGTGGGGGTTTCGGGCTCCCCCTGCCGCCCTCGGGCCCCGCTTCTCCAAGCCCAGAGTTTGGGAGTCAACCCAAGTCTCCTCCTCGACGTGCCTCGCCTCAGGCCTGCAAAACCCCGGCGAGGGAGGGAGGGGGGCACGCGAGCAGGCAGGATTTACGTGGGGGGAGGGGCAGAATCTCATGGAGTTGTTTTTTAAAAAAAAATGATTTAGGGCCTGTCTTCCCCCCTTGGCTACGTCCATAGAGGGGGGGGCAGTTTTGGGGCGGCGCCCCTGAGCCAAGGCTGGCTACCGTGGGTAAACTAGGCAGCGTCCCCTCATTGTAGGAGGCCTCTTCCCTCCCCCCACCAAGCAAAAAACAACCCTTTGTGCAGCAGCTTCGCGCCTCCTTTATACAACCAGCCACCCTCCGTTTTTTTTGTCTTTAACATTGCATTGCATTCATTGCATTATTAATATTAATTGCATTATTAATCTTATAAGGAAAAAGCTGTTAAACGTTGAGCAACACAGGTAACTAGTGATACTGAGTCACAAGGTTGCTGGAGGAACTAAGACTCTTTTATTGGGGAAGTCATTTAACAAGATAGGAAGAGTGAAAAGGTACACAGTGGCACGTGCATTGGGGTAAGAGACTCAACACGGCTCGACCGAGTTGCCAGGGGGCTGCTTAAAGCAACCAGAAGCAGCTTTCGTTCCATTCTGAGTTCATTTGGCTATGCAGGGCTGCCCTAACCACTAGGCGGGGTTGCTAGGTTCCCGCCCAGAGAAAGCACCAATGTGTGGCCTGCATTACAGAGAGTAGTGGTTGGGGCTGTACTGTTGGAGAAGCTGGCCACTGACACTGCTGCTGCAGCATGCTTAGTGTTGGGAGTTTCTGGTGGCAGCAGCTGGGTGGCTACGCCTGCAAGGAAGGGAGATGGCTTTGCTGTGCAGAAGGTCCCACGTTCAGTCTCTGGCCGCCTCCAAGGTAGGGCTGGGAGAGGTCCCCTGCCTTGAAACCTGGGAGGGCTGCTGCTGCTGCTGCCAGTCAGTGCAGACTGTACTGAGTTAGGTGGCTTAATGCCATGACTCTGGATGAGGCCTCTTCCTCTGTTGCGTAATTCCATACACTTCTGAGGCACTTTGCAGTTACTGCACCTGGTGGCTTGGCTTTGCCAGGCAAAGTTGGGGGAGGTGGGGAAGATAGTAAACCAGGCAATCACCACCCCATGTCACAGTAGGACTCTCATCATCACTTGAATGAAATTGTATGGACTCTCCTTCTTTGGAGGTTTTTAAGCAGAGGTTGGATGGCCATCTGTCATGGATGCTTTAGCTAAGATTCCAGCATTGCAGGGGGTTGGACTAGATGATCCTTGGCTCCCTTCCAGCTCTATGATTTTATTGAATTTTAATGAATTGGGGAGGTGGAGGTAAAAGGTGTATCAAAGTGGGGAGAGGGCAGCTCTGTGTGTAAAATATTTGGGTGTTTAAGAGAATGTTGCGGGTGATCCTCAAAGACAGAGGTGTGGGTTAAAATGACTGGTGGGTCGTGCCTTCAACTCTTTCCCTTCTGCTCAGGTGTTTTGTCAACTGCCTCTGGCCATGCAGCTTAGCTTAACTTTGCATATGAACCAGTGCTGCTTTGTTTATGAGTAATAAGCCAAGAACAAACCTTAGCTTTCACTTACGGTTTGTGGAAAGAAAACTGAGTGCTGGTTCGCATGTAATGTAAAGCCAAGTTTTGTGAGTAAGCTGTGGCTTATTTCTGGCCATGGCTTATTGTTATCAGTGAACCAGAACAGTGTGGTGGGCTTCTTTGGAGTTTCTTGGCAGCTGCAACTAATGGCTTTTAGGATCCTTGTGTCTGTCAACTCTCCCTAAAGTGTTCTATAACTTCTTTCATAGATTTGGCTCCATTCACTTGGATGACTTTTGCTCTTTTTAAGTTCAGGGACCTATCTGTGAAAATAGCTTTTCAACTTATTTTTATTCTGATCTCATTCCCAGGTGGCTATGACAATAGTTATGGTGGTAGTGGATATACACAATCACCTGGAGGGTTTGCATCACCTTCAGCAACCCAAGGCGAAAGAAAATCGGTACGTAACTTGCCTGTAACAAGTGAGGACTGTTACACTTCTGAAATTTTATTATTATTATTTGCTTCCCTTCTGAAAGAGTTGCCGTATCGGTTTCATAGAATGAAATGCACTTTGTTACAGAAATAATGTTTGGATCACAACTGTTCCCCTCATCTGAGGACAGAGCTGAATTTGCTGCCCCTAGGCTAACCTATTGCCCTTGGGTGTAGTGGTGCAACATTGTTCCATCACCACTGTTGAAGTAAGAGTCAATTGCTAGTCTGATTGGTGTCTATATTTGGAATGGGCTAGGGCACTGTCTTGTTCTTTGCCTCGGGCAGCAAAATGTATTGTGTGGGCCAGTTGTGCTGTACTGGTCCTCATGACTCATTAGCATGTTTATTTTATGTGCAGGTTTTAATAGCTGGCTTCTTGGTGTATAACAGTTATAATAGTTAGCACCACAAAAATCCCATTCGCTCAAAGCTAGAAATTGACATTTTAACATTTAAACTTGATAATGGCAGTCTTAATTTATGTGGAAAGAGGTAAACTGTGATTTCTATTGGTGGCAGTTTATCTGTGGAATTTTTTACAGGCTTTGTAGTTTGTTATGCATTCATTTTAATTGTTTGCAGTGATCCGTAGCAGTACAATGATAATTAATTAGAACACTTTTACTACTCTTGCTTATTTTTATAAAAGTTTCTCATTTCTTCCTCTAAGCATTCTTGCTGTTCTGTGTATATATATTTTTCAAGCTGCAACAAAACTTGTTAATTGAACTCTGCAATATATATATTTCTTTTCAAAGAGCAAGTTCCTGAGGATGAAAATTTTAAAATATTGTCTTTGCAGAGGTCAAGATCACAAAATATTGTTCCCTGTACAGTGTCCCAGTTACTTTCTGCTGAACAAGTAGATGATGCTTTCAGGGTCCGAGATGTTGAGCTTTCACAGGTAAGTTGGCCAGCCACACTGCTGTATGTTGTTCTGGGATTAAGGAAATCTGTCATGTGCCACCTGCATTGTTTTACTAAAGTACTCCTGAGAATTTCCCTACCTGCTTCCTTAAATCGAGCATTCTTCTCAATCATGAGACATCTCTGCTGGTTGTGGCAAATTATTATTCATTTGGGGTGGGCAGTAGTTAATAATATATAGAATGTTACATTATTTAACTAAATGCTCTTGAGATAGTTTCTAAGCTTGTGATACAACTTGAAGCTAGAGGTTGTGTCAGTAAGAAATGTCATCTGTTTCTCTTTGCAGGTCATTGTTGTTGGCATAATCAGGCAAGCAGAAAAAGCACCAACAAACATTCTCTACAAAGTGGATGACATGACCGCAGCCCCGATGGATGTCAGGCAGTGGGTCGACGCAGATGTAAATATCAGTTTGTCTAAACTAAGAGAGCCAGCATAATGTTATAGTTAGAGTTCCCGACTAGAACTGGGGAGACTTGGTGGTAGGAGACTTGCCTGGCATCTTACCTTTCCCTCCTTTTCCTGTGCAGCAGAAGTAGAATACATAATTTAAAATAGGTAAATAGTTCAAATTTGCTTGATTGAATTATTAATGCAAGTTGAATAGAATTTGACTTCATTTGGTGCAGAATTTATTAATTTGGCCTAGTGTCTGTCCAGTCCCTGCCCATGATTGTTCCACAGGTTTGTGATCAGGCAATGATGTATTCTTGCTTGTACCCATTGCAGCAGAAAAACTTGTAGGGAAGCAGTCATAAAAGCAAGAGGAGCCTTTCTGATTGGACTATGCAAACTACTGCCATCTCTCTTAACGGTGCCATAATTATGGAAAAGTGAGAAATTGTGTTTTGAATGGCTTTACCCATATTGTTATATGTATTATATATGATGGTTGTTAAAACACTTTTCTCAAGTTTGATTACCAAATTGCTGGTAAAGGCCAAGAAACCACTACCTATTTTCAATTTTATTATACAGGAGGCAGGTAGTGAGAATGTTGTGGTGCCTCCTGGAACATATGTGAAAGTTCTAGGCCATCTGCGCTCTTTCCAGGTAAGAAGACAAGATTATCCATTACTAATATTACTCTTCCCTCCCACACACTAAAAGGACTAATCCTTGCTATACAGAGTCCTGTTCATTTTTTGTGTGACTGTTAATTACTCAAGTAGGAAGGATCTGTGCTCCTGTGAAATCAGTCCTTGATACTTAATTTGAAATGTGTTCCTCCTTGGTTGGGATTTGTATTGTATTTAGTTTATTAGTAGATACACTCTAGCTTCGTTTGTGATGGAAGACATGCTTCCAAACCTAATATACCCCTCCCCATTTTATTCACCACTATATAAAATATAGTGTGGATTTGGCATATGTGAAAACAATATTCCCTCTAGAGAGAGAATATGATTTGTCAACTTCTGGTGTACCAAATTCATTATAATTCTTTGAAAATGTTGATTAGGAGTGGTTCATTTACCAATGTATTCTTGGATGCAGAAAACTCTTTAAGATGTGGGGCTAGTCAGCCAAACGCTGAAAATTTGAGCTTTGGCTTTAAAAGGGAGAGTGAAAGTTTCTTAAGATCATGAACATAATTAGGAAAATGCACTCGGCCATTGTTTTAAGATGCCACTAAAATGAGCAGGGGGCACATTTACATTTTTTTTAAAAGTTTGTTTCCCCCTATCACTAATGTAAAATTTTTTAGAAGCTAACATTTTATCTGTAAGTTGCCTTAAGTCCCTGTCAGGAAAAAGGCAGGGTATAAATAAATATATAATAGTAATACCTGGGCAATAACTGTTCAGTGAGATGTCATTTGTTTCCTTTATCACAGAACAAGAAGAGCCTGGTTGCGTTCAAGATCCTGCCGCTTGAAGATATGAACGAATTTACCACGCACCTGCTTGAAGTCGTAAATGCCCATATGATCCTCAGAAAAGGCAATATGGTACATGTAGAAACGGAGTGCACACTAACCTTTTCATGGAGGGCAGACAACTTTGAAACGTTTGATTGAGCAGCCCAGAAAGTGTTAGCAAGCAGGAGGTTTGCACTAGCACAGCCAGAGGGGCCTTGGGTCTTTTTCAGTGGCACAGACAACCTCCCAACAACACTATCCTTTAGAATCTTGTAGTTGCCTGAATCACATGTTTTTCCCCAGTTCTAAAACTTCTAATTTCACACCTGTAGTATTATATAATAACCAAAGTTGGTGGTTCTTCCTTTTCCATGTATCTTAGCCCATGTCAATGAAGATGCCACAACCAGTTGGTTTGATGGGGATGGGCAACACATCAAGCTATGGAGGAAATGGCGCCTTGCCAGTGAGTGGGCTCACAGCACACCAGACTCAGGTATGCATAAGGATGACAGGACAATTCTGGGCAGTGTGTCAGATTTCTTGTCTCTTGGTCTTCCAGTGACTGCTTTGTCCGAGGTCTTGGGATCTGGGTCACTTTTGTTGCCTTTTCTAATGAGAATACAAACTCCTAGCTTTGAACCCATTCCTTTCAGCCCCTATATCTACAGAGGCAGCAGTCTGCCTGCCTCTTCTGAGTTTCTCTCATGCACACAATTTATTGTACTTTGGGAATTTGTCACACAGTCTAGTCATAAATGCAGTGGGTGATAACCAATGTTAATCATGCTAAGAATAGGCCTTTCAGAGGGTCTACACATGAGTAAGACTAACATTAGATATCAAGCAACATAAAACACTAAAGCAGCCTTCTAGGAGTGACAGTTGGCTGTTTAGAAAGTGGGGAACTTCCCTGATTGGCAAAAACAAAACCCTAAGAATGAACTGAATTGCAACAGAGGAGATTCACATAAGCTAGGGCCTTGATTCTTCTTTTTCATGTAAACATTGCTTAGAGTAAATACACTTCTTGCTGTGTTCTTCCCCTGAGATCAAGTACAGAAAGCTGCATATGAATTATTAATTCTGTCAAAATACCCCCGTTGCTTTTGCAAAATTATTTTTAAAAATAAATATTATTTCCAACACTTATTTTTTATTGTTTCTATTTTGTCTTTTTGTTAATAATCAAGGCAGCTAAATAAAAAATGAATATGATCAGCTAAAATGTTGTAATTTGATGTGACAGTGACAAACTCACTGTAGTAGTATGAAATACGAAACTATCCATCATAGTATAAAAAGAATAATATCAGAATAAAATTCTGTTTGGATCATAGCTTGCTAAAGACCTTCCTGAACAGGAAGGCCTTGAATTGCTCAAGTAGTCTTTGTCAGTAGTAGTTTAACCTCTTTATCATCAGTTAAAGTTAGTATATTATTCCTCTGCTGAACGTTGATTTGCTTTTGCTACACCTCTGTTTAGAATTTCAGCAGTTATGTTCATCCTGACAACAGGAAGAATAACATTCTATGTCATAATTGTGATGTGCATTGAACGTGTTTCTTAAAGCAGGTGGAATATTAGTCTTGGAAGTCTGTACTGCACTACTATTTGTGTTTGGGTAACACTGTTTTATTTCTTTCTGTTCAAGATTCTGAATTTGATTAAAAGCTCCACATCTGCTGAGGGGATAAGTCTTCAGGATCTGCAGTCCCAGTTGCGTAGTATTAATCTGCCAACACTGAAGTACGTGTATATATATAGGCAGCCTAGGCTTTTGAAAGGAGAACTTACCCAGTGTTTATCTCAATTTTCTAATTGGATCTTTTATTTCTTGTTCTCTTTTCCAGGAAAGCTGTTGAATTTCTTAGCAGTGAGGGACATATCTATTCCACTATTGATGATGAGCACTTTAAATCTACAGATGCCGATTAATGCTTTGTTTAGATATGATGATCTTGGTCTAACAGTTTACTAGACCAAGGTATTATATCTGAACTGAGCTGAAGTGTCCTTTGAATTTGACTGAGTAGTTTCTGCCCAGATCAACCATCAGATTATATTGAAGAAGTGACGACAAGCTGTACATCTATAGAAGGTAGTATCTTTATCTGTTGATGGTGAACATACTATTCTAGATAGACATAAGTAGTGCACAAATTTATAATAGTATTAAGGATACACAAGCAAGTGTATGTATTTCAGAAGAGAAAAATGAGCTTGATGAGAAGAACATACAAACTCATAAGTCTTTGCTCGTATTATATTTTGGACAATTTTGGAAGTGATCGCTCCACCCAGCTGTGATCCTTGATTGGCTGCCATGGTTTGGAAGTGGCATGTCAGATTTCTCTATAGGTAGAAGAAAAATGCTTAGAGGAGTTATCTATTTTTTAATTCTGAACACGTCTGTTCCCCACTGCACTTTGAATGCCAAGTAGCCTTTTTTCAAGAAACATTTCTTATCTCAATAAAGCTATTTTTATTTTGCATCAGTGTATCTTTTTCTTTTGTTGAGAATATTTGATCTGTATATAGCTAACACAGGGGTGGGGAACTTTTCGGTCTGGGGGACTCTGCAATCTAGCATGGCATACTGTATTTTTCGCCCTATAAGGCGCACTGGCCCATAGGACGCACCTCGTTTTTGGGGGGGAAATGCGGACATCAGCCCGAAGCACGGGGCAGCTCGCTTCGGGCTGCTGGCTGTCGCCCCAAGCCCTGCGCGCCCGGCGGGACCTCCCGCCAGGCGCGCAAAGCTTGCAGACACCTGCCCGAAGCACGGGGCGTCCTCCGGTGGGCTGCCGCCTGCAAGCCTCGTGTGCCCGCGGGAACTCCCGCTGGGCGCGCAAGGCTTGTGGATAGCTTCCTGAAGCGTGGAGAGCGGAAGGGGTCGGTGCGCACCAACGCCTCTTGCTCTCCAGGCTTCAGCGAAAGCCTGCATTCGCCCCATAGGACGCACACACATTTCCCCTTCATTTTTGGAGGGGGGAAAGTGCGTCCTATAGGGCGAAAAATACGGTATATATTTTACTGCGGTACTGATAAGAACTAAAAGCTAGGCTTTTTTTAGTGTGGCATAGAAAGTAGTTCAGTGGCATTAAAAAAAAAAGTCAGCCGAGTCTCAAAATTTAACCACCACTTGTATTTTAGTTATGCTAAAGTAGACCGTTGTCAATACACAATGCAAATGCAACTGTGCAGTTTTGAAATAGGCAAAAGTATTATGTTGAAACCCTTAACATATCTGTGTAACTGGTCCCAGTACACTGATAAAAAAACAGCTGCATTTGAATTGCAGACCCATATCATCTTATGCTTCAGCACTTTTTTTTAATGGTAGCTCTTAGGCCCCAGAAATATGTCATCTCCAAGGGAGTCTGGCAGCCCAGATAGGAGGATCCCCTTATAATTTCTATGTACTGCATTGTGTTCGGCATGGTTTCTTCTTGCCTAAGGTTACCACATTTTTTTCGATGAATCCGGGGAATTTCCAACTTTAATGGATTTTGTATGGGGACTGATTTGTAAATCTGGGGACTGTCCCCGGGAAATGGGGACATCTGGTAACCTTATTCTAGCCTAACTTCAGGTCCTCATTTCACTGTAAGGGTGGGGACAGGCAACAGTACTCTTAAAAACCCTCTTTGTTGCCAAAGCTAAGTCTCCTGGAACAAGGAGATTGCAGTTTCTTCACCCTGGGTGGTCTTTGGTAATGTTGATTCCTTGCAGTGCTGGTGACTCATTTTGGAACCTAACATCCTTTAGGTAAAGCATAAGGACACATTTGAGGCTCTAAAGACCACATTTCATACGTTGTGCTTTCTTCAGAATGGAGAAAGTTGTCATGGTCTGCCAGTTTGGGGCTTAGAAGTTCTAATTACAGTGACACACCGTCTCTCCTGGCCCTGGGCTCAAAAGCAAGGCTGCTGCTGCTGGGCAAAAATAATGGGAAAAGAACGAGCAGCTTGTTATACTGGCCTAGGGATGGACCAATCTGTTTCTGGTGTAATTTCACAAGTGTTCTTTCGCAAGTCCATTCTTAACCCATTTTTACATCAACCTCTGAACATGAATGCACACGAAAGCTCATACCAATAACAAACTTAGTTGGTCTCTGTGGTGCTACTGGAAGGAATTTTTTAATTTTGTTTCGACTACGGCAGACCAACATGGCTACCTACCTGTAACTAGAACCTTTGAACATGGTTATCTGAGTATGTATTTGAGCTCAGGGTCCATAAATTCAGTGAAGTGTGCAGTATGACATTCTGATTGGTGTATTAGTCCAGAAAGTGCAAAGTTGATCTGTTTGCTTAAAAATGCAGAATTCTCATTCCTGAACTGGGCTCTGACCATGGAAGTGGGGAACGAAAGACCTAGCCTAGCACTGTGGCTTTGAAGACAGGTATCTCAGTGTTTAATAACAGCTCTTTGCAGTTGGGAAGTCATTTCATAAACCTCCTTAACTTCTTCATAGTCATGATCCGAATCATCACTGAAAGCTGTGCCTGGAAAATAATTCATGTAAAATATTTATTATGTCCCACTATGGTACTTTTGCATTCTGAAAGGTAGCATAAAAATAATAAAAATACTTCAAATCAAGCAACAATATACTGAAGGCAGCAAAAGAAAATGTAAAAAAGTAATTGCAGGGCAATTTATTCTATATCCTCAAGTGTACTGCATTAACTGCACATTGACCTGTGTAGGATTGTTTGATGAGTCAGGTGAGATTTTCACAAAGGAGGCACCACTGGAGAAATGGCTGTGTCTTGCCTAGCCTAGCTAGTTGGCAGTTCAGACAGGAAATATAACACAGGACCTTGGATCATTATTTAAAGAGGCATATAAGGATCACTTGCCATATGAGCCTTAAAAAATGAGTTTGATGCCTGCCCACCCAGCATGAACTTAAGCCTTCAGATTCCTGCAGCAGGAACTTCACTCACTATTCCCTGCAAGCAGCCCTGGTCAGCATAAATAGGTAAATTATTTTATAACACTGAGGCAGGTGAAGAAGGACGATGTTGCCTCAGCAAGACTGCGAAGCCAGGTCTCTCTCAGGCTATGTCCAGTACTCTTCCATCAATACACTGAAGGGAGTCATGCAATTAATACAAATCATTTTTATCTACTTATTCTGTTATCCTAGTGTTGATGTCCAGGGACTTGCAGGTAAAGACCTCTACTGTTGATTCCATTAATTTCTAAGATTCCTTGCTGCTAAACTACATTATAATTTAAAACTCCATTCTAATCTCTGATGCACAAGGTTTCCCCTTATTGAATGCAGGTGCAATTGGAACAGTTTACTTAAGGTGTGTCCATCATAATTTCTTGGGAGTAATCTGATTTCATAGGTTCACTTTCTAAACCATTTGCATTTCTAATTGATTCAGTCTTGCAAAGATATTTATCATTAAAAGTACTAGCATTCAGCCTCTTCTTGGACTTTTATCCTCATTTTCTCAACATCTGTGCTAGTCTGGCAAACTGCACCCCTGTGCTCCCAATCTCTGACTAGGGTCTTTCACATCATCTGTGTGATCTTTTAACTGCAGCTGATGGGGATTGACAAGAGCATATGCTCTTTTGAGTTATGGTCCCTTTCCCACTTAACCTGTTTGCGCCCCTTTCCAGAGAATACTGAGCTAATGATTTGGGAGATCTAGGGAGAATTTGATTGGTTTGATATGTTCAGTGCCTTCACTGTAATTCAGAGCTGGGGAACCTCAGGCCCAGGGCACAAATGCAGCCCTCTAAGTCTTACTCTCTGGCTCTGGGCAATGGCCAGAGCCCTCTCTAGGCTAGCTTCACATACCCCTAAGTGTTTTTGCTTGGCCGGAATGTACCCTTAAACTGATAAATGACTTGCTTTCCTGGATGGAAGACAAGGAGGAATGTGTGTAGAAGCTAGCTTACTCTACAAAGTATTCATTGCTCTATTCACTTTTTCCTTTGGCCCTTGGGCTGAACAAGGTTCCCCACCCCTGCTGTAGTTGTTCACAAGCAAAAAGTAATTATACCTGTGGTTTGTTCCCCGGGTTTAGAACACTCCTGGAATCTTTGATGTTCGCATTCCATGGTGTACTCATTAAGATTGTTCAGGACACTCCCACTTGCGCCCGTTTGCTTAGGTCCAGAGAAGGGAAGTTTTGCAGGCTCTCTAGATGTGCTGCTTGACTTGCCAGAAGGTAACTGGTACAGGAAAACAGAACAAGTATTTTCCCCCCCTGAAGGCAATTTATATCTTAAGATGCTAAAACCAGCTTAACAAATTTAGTCTAAGCCCAGCTCTAAACTTCTGTCTTTAAGAAGGAAACTTAATGATTTGATTACTAAGCTGCTTGCTTCAGAAGCCAGTGGGATAAGTTACAGCACAATAAATAAGCAGAGGCTAGCAGGCTAAGAAGAATCTTTTAGCTGTGTGTTAATAGTTGAGGGCAGAGCTGGATTTGGTGGAAAGTGCCTCCCTAGAGTGCAGAAGTGGGAAGCGGGTGTCTGGCTCAGGAAACAAGGCGGTGGGGTTGGTGTGGGGCTCCTATGTGGTTAGATAATTTTATACTTAACTGAATGGGTTGATGCTTTAGGGGTGGATGCTTTAGATAGTAATGTGTATTACTTCCTGGATTTCAAATGGTCTTAGAGGGGTTGAAATTACTTTGCATAACTGTTGTTGGACCATTCCTGTTTATTGTGTTGAGTGGGGCCATGGTCATCTACCCTGCCATCTCCTCTGACTGTCAGAAAGTCAGAAAAAACTTTCTGAGTGTAAACGCTGTTAGACAGCGGAGCGGTCTCCGTTGAGAGGTTGTGGACTCTCCTTCCTTGGAGGTTTTTAAGCAGAGGTTGGGTGAACATTGTCATGAATGCTTTAGTTGAGATTCCTGCATTGTGGGGGGTTGGACTAGATTTTCCTCTTTGTCCCTTCCAACTCTATGGTTCTATGATTGTATGATTCCATTATTTTAAGTCTTAACCAGATGGTGATCTTGCTTGCTACCTTCTGTCTACTCAGCTATCCCCTCAACAGCTGAGATAAATAACACAGACATTTCATATTATTTTCTCAAGTTGGCAACTCTGACCTGCATGGCCAATGTTGTACTAACATTCCTTTTTTAATTCACTGGAAAAATGACATCCATGCCCAATTAATAAATCAGTGGGTGGCGGGGGGGGGTGAGCACCATTGTGATTAGATCCATGCATGCAAAGTTAGCACCTTGTGTTAGGAATTAATCATTCATTCAACTCGTGCATCAAAGTCATGAAATGGGCCACCTATACAATTTTTTAAAAGCTATTCAGAATTTGAACAAATGGAAGAGGGGAATCAAAGGGCACTACTTGTTGGGAGACACAACTAGGTTTGGAGATGGTTCTGCCCTTAAATCAGTATTATTTTGTCTGCTCCTAGGGACAGCACACAATTTGGCTTTCCCAACCTTTCAATATGGTGAAACTGGTTCTGAACGAGTGAGGGTTATTTTTATTCACTTTTAGATTATGTGTACATGTGTCGTAGCAGACACAATTTTAGAAGAAGCATTCCCGAATGAAAGAATGCGTCTTCTAAGATACCTGCAATTATAAACTTTTAAGGCCACAAAATACAAATAAGTATTCTTTGTTTAAAAACTTGCTGGCTTATTAAGCAGTGGCACCTTATTAAGCAGTGGCAACAAGCTGTGCTATCATAATGATTAAGGCCTTAAATGATAATTTTAGGTTATATTTTAGTGGCCAAGTTTTAATTTATATATATTTTTAATCTTGCTATATCTGTATTGTCCCTGCTATACCTAATTGCAAATTCAAATGCACCCCTATTGTGTTTTATGACTTCCTTGATATTGTATGTGGACTGGAACTGGTCTGTTATCTGAAATAATAAATTCATTCAGTGGCACCTCTTTCATCAGTCAGTTTTTTGGAAATGCATTACAGTGGTACCTTGGTTTGTGAACTTAATCCATTCCGGAAGTCCGTTCTTAAACCAAAGCGTTCTTAAACCAAGGCGTGCTTTCCCATAGCAGCAGGGGACTCAATTTACAAATGGAACACACTCAACAGGAAGCGGAACATGTTCTTATTCCAAGGCAAAGCCCATAAACCAAAACACCCACTTCCGGGTTTGCAGTGTTCTTCACCCAAGTTGTTCATAAACTAAGCTGTTCTTAAACCAAGGTACCACTGTAGTTGACTAAATGGTTCCAGTCCTAGTATTTAATGCTTTGCACGAACACATCCTGCCCCTGCTGTATTTCTCTAATTCTCCCACATTCCTTATTACCTTAGATGTTTCTGCTGCATTCTTCTCTTCTCCTTTGGCATTTCTGAGGTCTATGTTGCACTTGGAGTCCTTTCGCTTTGGAGGTCTCGGAGGTGCTGATGCATTACTGGGCAGTAACTTTAGCAAACGATAATAAAAGGCCTCTGTCAACTCTTCCACCGCCGGACTGGAAGTGGGAGGGGTGGCCTTTGCTGGCCCTCCAGTGAAGAAGAGAGACATGTCCAACCACTGTGGAGGAATGTCAAAGGTGAGAGCTGGCTCCTTAGCCAGGCTGATGGTGAGAAATTGCAAGTCAATCCTGGTCTCCAGGGTCAAGACAGAGGAGCAGCCTAGAGGATCAGAGGCACAGTCAGTACTAAGCACCTTGACCTCACAGGGTAGCTGCAGGTGCTCCACTGCCTCAGAGATGGTATATTTCCGGCTGTCACGGACATCCTCTACAAAGCCAGCTTCCAAGAACAGGGGCACATGGATTTGCTCTCTGTCCTCATCTCCATTGTCCCTGCAGCACACAAGCATGTCCATGGCTGAAGGCTTGTTGGCTCTCGTGACCCACAGCACCTCTAGCCGGTCTCCTACACTGAACAAAGGAAATTCCCCTTCGCTGCTCTCACAGTCCTTAGTGACAACGACCTGCAGTTTCTTGGCGGTGGCTAAACTGAGGGCCAGCTCCGAAGTGCAGCTAAATCTGCGTGGGCATCGGCGAAAGCGGCCTTGGTAGCTGCTGGAGAGGAGGAAGTAGGTCCGGGTCTTGCCTTTGCGAGAAGAGGCCAGGACCCTCCATGCTGAGGACTTGCTGTGGATGTGAATCTGGCAGCCCTTCTGTAGGTGGGAGAACCAGTCACTGTGGAAGACCGGCAGGCTCTCTGGGGCTTCAAGGATCTCTGCCTCCACTGGCAGGGCTTTCTCCATTGCCAGAACCTCGCTGAGCATCAGCGGCTTAATAAAGTGGATGTGCTGTGACTCCTTGGTGACGTCGACCACCTCTACATCCAGGGTAGAGTTGATTTGCACAACGTCATTTCGAACTGGAGAAATAAGCACCACACGGTCATTAGCCCTGGCAAAGATTCCCACAAACAGGAACCTGACCATCAATTGGGACATCCTGTGGAAGCTGTCTTTGGAAGTTGGGTGGGAGGCTTATGGGACAGAGGACTTGACTATATATATATATATGGAACTCCTGGGAGTTTCTACCTGTTGCCACCATTATCGTCTAGACGCCACAGACAGCCAATCTTGATCTCAAAGCATTAATGCAGAGGTAGGAAACCTGTCTCCCTCCTGCGGGACTTCAACTGCCATAAGCTGGCGGGCCACAGTTTCCCCATCAACTGCTTTAATTCCGCCTGGCCTTTGGCTTGGAGTCAATTTGATTCCCTCCCCCTCTTTCTTTTTTCCTTTCTCCTCCTGTGATGAGGCTGCATTTTAATGTTTTAATGTTGTATTTTAATCTTGTTTTTAAGTTGTATTCATTCAACTTGTTTTTATTATTGGTTGTTAGCTGCCCTGAGCCCGGCCTTGGCTGGGGAGGGTGGGATATAAATAAAATTTATTATTATTATTATTAATGATGTTTCATGCTGTCCCCCTTTGCCCAGTTTACTGTTTTATTGAGTTCCTTGTTTCGCTGCTTTCTCCGCCTGCCGTTTATTGTCTTATCTGTGCCTCTTGTGTGTTTTGATAGTATATTAATTTTTTAAAAGTGTGTTAGTAATGTAAGGTTGTTTTAGTCAGTTGAGAAGGGCAGAATAAAACACCTCAAAGAGGTAATATGTAAGTGAAAGATTGGAGGCAGGGAAGGGGAAAGAGTGGCACCAGTTTGATGCCTTTGAGGGAAAAATTAAATCCTTTTCTGGCAAGGGTGGCTTAGCAGTACCACAAAAAAGAAGCAAATTGCAAGAAATCAGTTCCACAATCTGGCTGCAGTGTTAACTCAGGACTGGAGAACCTGTGCAACTGGTCAGATGTTACCGGACTACAGCTCCCATCATCTTTGACCCTTGGCTATGGTGGCTGGGGCTGATGGGAGTTGTATTCCAGCAAGATCTGGAGGGCCACAGTTTACCAACCCTGATTTGATTTCATACTGCAGCAGCTTTCCTCCTGTGCCAAATAGCAGTTTCAGGGGCAGGAGGAGCTTTGTATGGGCGAAAGCCCTTCCCTTGCACCACACAGGCTTCTATTTTAAAAGGATGAGGCATGGAAACTGGGCAGTATTCTGCCATGTGCCATCAGTGCAACAATTGCTGCTAGTATAGTGGGACTTCCCCTCTCTTCTCCCTTTGCCCATTCCAAATACCGTATTTTTTGCTCTATAAGACTCACCTTTCCCCTCCTAAAAAGTAAGAGGAAATGTGTGTGCGTCTTATGGAGCGAATGCAGGCTGCGCAGCTATCCCAGAAGCCAGAACAGCAAGAGGGATTGCTGCTTTCACTGCGCAGCGATCCCTCTTGCTGTTCTGGCTTCTAAGATTCAGAATATTTTTTTTCTTGTTTTCCTCCTCCAAAAACTAGGTGCGTCTTGTGGTCTGGTGCGTCTTATAGAGCGAAAAATACGGTATGTTCCAGTGTGTTGGGGAACCCCCAGAACAGATTTAGGGGGTATAGAAGGGGTTTCAGTTGCACAGGCAAATAATCCTTATGCTGATCAATCATACACAACCTTTAAAAAATTAAGTATTTCTGCAGCTTGAAACTACTTCGGGTAGTTGAAATACCCTATGAATTTAATGTAACAAATAATTTAAAGTATTTTTTGTAGATCTGCAAACATTGGGGTTCACCAAGCATACTGTTAACACCTCCCTTGTACATGGTTGGGGTTATTTTGGCTGTATCACCAATGACACAGTTTGAATATTGAAAAGAGAAGGAATGATATTGTTAGTGCTCTGCATTTTATTTACTACTGCCGTTCAATTCAAAAGCCCAACATAAGGACAATGAATTTAAAACACACAACTGTCAATAAATATAATAAAACAGTACAGTGGTACCTTGGTTCTCAAGCACCTTGTTACTTAAACAACTTGGAACCCAAACACTGCAAACCCGGAAGTAAGCGTTTCAGTTTGCGAACTTTTTTTGGAAGCCGAACATGCTCCACTTTGAGTGTTATTGATTTATTTTTAAAGAGTCCTCATGAAAATTTATCAGCCTTGTAGTGCGATTTTCTCCTAATATACACATTTGTATTCACTTTTGCCTAATATACACATTTTTGCTAAACAGTTTCCCCCAAAAGAATGCATTTTTATGTGCTTTTCACTCGTCTACAAACTTTTATGCAGACTTTGCCCTAGTATATAAATTTTTGTATACATTTACTTGGCTGGAGAGCTGCACTGCAAAATTTGGAGACTTGTGAATTTTGAAGGCTGGTTGTGTTTCAGTTTGCCTATTTCTTCAGAGAGTGACAGTTAGATAGGTTTCAGAGTGGAACTGAATTGAATTTCACACAGCTACCATTTTTGTGACCCCTAAATGGCATGGGCTTTCCCATTGCCTGTTATCAGATTCTTTAATCAGGGAGATATTGGGGTCTGAACCTGGAACTTCCCATGTACAAAGCAGGTGCTCTACCAGGAAGGTATGTTCCCCGAGCAGACATTTTGGCAGATGTGTACACACGCACCTCGCCTTGCAAAGGCAAACCAAATCACGCTCTTCCCTCCACCACGCCTTCCCAGCCTAGAGGAAGCCGCAGCTCAGTCTATACTTACAATGCATTATCGCTTTCACTTTATACGTTGGGTAGAGCTGGACCTCACTCTTGCCAATTTCCGGGCAGGTTAGCTTCTTCCGCCGCAAGACTGCTGACCGCAGGACCTCCTGAATCGTGTAGCGCAGTGGCTGTTGGCAATCCAAAAACTTGTCCTTGCGGAAGGGAGAGCCCCGAGAGAAAGATTTCCTCTGTGCTCCATGCGGCCGTTCTGAACTGGGCTGAAAAAGACCTGGGTGGGGTATGCAAAATTAGAGTTGTTATTTTAAGTGGCTATATCCTGAGAGGGGCCACCTGCAAATTGCCAGGGTGGCGGTGGTGGAGAGGATACCGATTTGCATAATAATAATAATAATGATAATGATGATTTCACCCCTCCCATATCCAAGAATCTCCTGATGAGTCTGCTGATTCTCCAGAGAGGAGGGGCAGTGTTCTGCTCTCTACTTATTCTGCTCCAGCACCACGTCAGTCAGTCAGTCAGTCAGTCAGTCAGTCAGTCAGTCAGTGTGTCGGAGAGAGACAGACTGAGTGTTACAGATCGTGTGTAGAGATAAGGTTGCTGCTAAGAGCAGCTGCAGACACTCAGTGTAGTGCAGCATTCATTGATGCTTAGACCTATTTAGCTCTGTACAGTGGCGTAGCGTGGGTTGTCAGCACCCGGGGCAAGGCAAGTAATTTGCGCCCCCTAACCCGGAGCAGGGTCCCCATAGATCCCCTCGCGAGTGCGAGCACGCCCCCCCAGATGTTGCGCCCGGTGCGGCCGGCCCCCCCCCTGCACCCCCCACGCTACGCCACTGGCTCTGTATATAGTTGTATTATAGTTGTAGTTATAGAATAAAGAAGATATTCTACAGAGCTGCTCTCCGAGTCGTTTATATACTCTGCTGTACTCTGCTGTGCGACGACTGTCTTCTTGTGGAAGTGAATCCGGTGCTCACAACTCTAAGCTGTGAGTCCACAGCACTTTGACCTCTTCCTGTGCAGAAGGTGGTCTCTGGAAGTGCTACCCAGCTCGCCTAGCCCAGTTGGGGCTGAGTGGATGAGTCCAGTTGGTGACACTGGCTCAAGGGCGATGCTGACATGATGATGATGATGATAATAATAATAATAATAATTTATTATTTATACCCCGCCCATCTGGCTGAGTTTCCCCAGCCACTCTGGGCGGCTTCCAATCAAGTGCTAATTTATATGTACAGACACCAAATTATAAGTAATTCCAATTGCTTTAATAGGAATACAGTACGATCTCACCATAGCAGGAAAGACCAGGTGGCTCAGGCGACTGCTCAGTCCGTCTATGGGCAACTCTAAGTCTGCTGCTGTCTCTTCATAGGGCTCTTTGTCTTTAAACTAGACTTGGACTGAACAGCCCTTCAAAGAGAGGAATGGCCAGTGTGGTGAGTCGTGGCCGCCTGCCTGACACCAGGTTATCTGGATGGGGCAGGGCAGTGGCGAGGTTGCAGGCAGGGCTGGTGCAGCAGCAGAGCCAGTCGGGTACTTCCGCTGGTGGTCTGCGCTGCCCCAACCTCACCATTGCCTTGCCGCATTAGGTAATAATAATAATAATAATAATAATAATAATAATAATAATAATAATAATAATTTATTTATTTATACACCGCCCATCTGGCTGGGTTTCCCCAGCCACTCTGGGCGGCTTCCAACAAAATATTAAAATACAGTGATCTGTTAAACATTAAAAGCTTCCCTAAACAGGGCTGCCTTCAGGTGTCTTCTGAAGGTAAGCAGCAGCGATGGCAGTGTCAGGAGGAGAGTCCTGCCCCACCTGTTCCTGGCACTGTTCCGTGTAAAGCAAAACATATGACAGCTCTATACATGCCAACTTTCATTACAAGCTATTTCTAAAGCAATAAAATACAAGGCAAGAGCTGTGTACACGCCGGAGTGTTAATTCACATGGGCTTTTGTGCACCATCATCCACACACAAGCACTTTCGGTTGAACTCAAATCTCAGTGTTTCCCATTCACACCTGTGGATGGTACTTTGATGGGATACATTCGCACACTGTGTTTTGGTCTCTTCCCCACAATTAGTACTGTACTTCTTCACCCTCCCTATTCCAGGAAGCTAATGTCCATTGTGGCCATGCATGTAGGTAGACAATTTTTTTAATAGGGTACAAGTTTTCTAACAAGCCAGACTTGCACAAACTATTACTTCTTCTTTGTTGTGCCTGTTCCCACTAGTAGCCCACCCTCCCTAAGTTCTAGAAACCAGTCCCTTGTGGGCATGACTGCAGCTATTTGTTTGCCTGTGAGTGAGAAACAATTATTTTTTGGGAACAGGTTTTCTGATATATCAAACCTGCACAAAACAGAGGCTTAAGAAAATAAAGTTGGAGGGGGTGGGTGGGTGTTAGGCCCCAGCAACAGCCCACTAAATAGTGCCTCTCACCAGTGGAAGTAGGGCGTGTCGGCACCCGTGTCCAAGTACAGTACAGTGGTACCTTGGGTTACATATGCTTCAGGTTACATACGCTTCAGGTTACAGACTCCACTAACCCAGAAATAGTGCTTCAGGTTAAGAACTTTGCTTCAGGATGAGAACAGAAATCGTGCTCCAGCGGCGCAGCAGCAGCAGGAGGCCCCATTAGCTAAAGTGGTGCTTCAGGTTAAGAACAGTTTCCGGTTAAGTACGGACCTCCAGAACGAATTGAGTTCTTAACCCGAGGTACCACTAGATAGTGCTGTAGGCACCTCCTTCTTTATTAAGTACTTAACCCGAGGTACCACTGTATAAACTCTGTGCAAGTACATTACATTGAATGCTGGATAAACACATCATCAGGAGGGGCCCAGTGTACATTTAAAGTACATTGCTTCCTCCAGAGAATTGTGGGAATTGTAGTTACTCCCGGTCCCAGCACCCTCAACAAATTACAGCCAATATTATTTGCTTTAAATGTATGGTGTATATATGCAGTCTGAGCCTGGTCTACCTAACGAAGTGATTGTGTGCCAGGTCCTGCCTTGTCTTCTAAACCCCTGGCAAATCCTGCTCTTGCAGATGACATATTCACTCCCGAGAGAAAAAGCGCCAGGCTCTTCTGTTTCCTTGCTCTACAAGAGGGCTCACGTGATTCATATTGTTGTGAAGTTTGAAGAGGAGAGAGTTAATGTCGCCAGAAGTCCCGGTCCTTTGGCCTGGAGATGCCAGGGATGAAAACTGGGGCCTGAATGCAAAGCCCATGCTTTACCGCTGAACTATGGCCCAATGTATGGCAGAGTGCAACACCTAGATCAGGGCAGATGGCTGACAGCGTGCAACACCTCTGCTAAGACATCTGCACTGGCCACCCATAAAATTAATAAAATAATAATAATACTTTTTAAAAAATTATATTCCGCCCATCTGGCTGGGATATAAATCCACTGAGGTCATCCAAGCAGCAATGGCAGCTGTTGCCCACATTATAGAGCCGCAACTTGTCTTAAGCAGAAGTCGGGTATTTGGTGTCACTAGGCCCATGACCCTCTTCTCTGTCTCGATACCGTTTCTGCTAAGCCACTTCCTGGTGTCTGTTCTCTTAATATGTGCCTTCCTTCTGAGTCACTAAATTTCTATTCTTGCCTTAGTTTTCCAGGCGTCTCTTGAAAACTCCTTTTTCCTGCTGACAGGACTATGCCATTGTTTAAGAGTTTCTTGAGTAGCCAGTCATTTTCAGGAATTGTTTCATACTGCTTTTAAAAGGTGTTTTTGTATTGCTGTACACAGCCTCAATATTCTACAAGAGGGTGGGTTTATAAATGCTGTTATAATTAACTAAACAAAATGCAATTTCAGCCAAACCATGCCTACCTGCCCAAAGCACCGGACATTATACAGTGGTACCTTGGGTTAAGTACTTAATTCGTTCCGGAGGTCCGTACTTAACCTGAAACTGTTCTTAACCTGAAGCACCACTTTAGTTAATGGGGCCTCCCCGCTGCCGCCACACCGCCGGAGCACGATTTCTGTTCTCATCCTCAAGCAAAGTTCTTAACCTGAAGCACTATTTCTGGGTTAGCGGAGTCTGTAACCTGAAGCATATGTAACCTGAAGCATATGTAACCCGAGGTACCACTGTATATGATGTCATATATGTTATGTTATATAAGGTAAGACAGGAAGCAGAAGTGGCTCACGAGTCGTGTGTTCCACACGGAAGTCCACTGTAAAAGTAAATGTAAAAAATCCACACACCCCAGTCACGCAGGAAGGTTCACATGCTAGACCCACATTGGAAAATTTTCATCTCAGTGTGCAGGAGGCGATTGTGAAAATTCCACTGTGGGCACTACTAAAAAGAGCAGAGGACACTTTTTTGTATTGTAAACTGCCTTGAGAGCATGGGAACCTTCAGCTGAAGGACAGAGTACAAATTTAATTGAACAATCAAACAATGCACATACCTTTAAAATCCAGCGGCAGCTCATATATGTGCCCGTTCTCCACATTCTTGCAGGAGATGTTCTGCAGCTGAATATCAATAATTTTCATCAGATCTCCTGTTGATAAGCAGCATTCATTGCCAGAGACTTCATAAACAGATCCTGGAGAAAGTGGAGGTCTTAGTTAGTATACAGGAAGACAACAAACTGCTAGTAGGGTGGTTAAAAAGACAATATGGTAAAGCCTTCTTCTTCTTCTTCATTCATTCATTCATCTATTTATTTAAAGACAATATGGTCTAGTAGGTAGAGAATAGGACCAGAGCTGTGGTTCTCCTAGTTCAAATCCAGGGAGGGACTTTGATGAGCTGCTATCTCTCAGCTTTAGGAGCCCCCTCTCTTTTCTCTAATGTTGGGAATAGCAGTATTGTCCTACCTTTCAGGGATGCTGCAAAGATTTTAAAAAACAATGGAAAGCATTCTACAAATACTAAGTATTATTATTATTATAAGATCAGATTATTATTATTATTAGCCTTTCAATAAAGGACTCCTTTGAATTGAGGATTGTCCTCCGTAATGTAGGGCACACAGCCACTCTAGGTGGGAGACATAATGCAACTTTTCCTTACAGGTCCCTTTCACCTGTTTGGGAGAGGGGGAAACGAATCTGTTCAAATAGCATTCTTTGTTCCTCTTTTTAATGCCCCTTGGAAAAGAGGCAGCCTACATCTGCTTAATCAAGTGCATGCAGAATCCAAATGAGGGAAGGGAAGGCACAGGGGTGTGTCTGACTCAGAGCCAGCCTCAAGATTCAGGACAGGACAGAAGTAAAAAGCCACACAGGTGGGCGATGACTCAGGTCAGTGCTCCCTTGCCCTAACAGACCAGAATCAAATGACTAAAACCGGCACAACTCCTTCCAACTCTTTCTCAGATCTCTTTTTTCCCATTCTTCCTTGCCCCATCTAACCCCATTTTGCTCAATATCCTTTTTCCCAGCCACCAATCACGGGCCCCATCACTTTGAAGCAGACTTCCCTAGCTCGGTACTATGGAAATGATTCCTGAAAGCATGAGACCATGGGTAGGCAAACTAAGGCCCGGGGGCCGGATCTGGCCCAATCGCCTTCTCAATCCGGCCCGCAGACAGTCCATGAATCAGTGTGTTTTTACATGAGCAGAATGTGTCCTTTTATTTAAAATGCATCTCTGGGTTCTTTGTAATCTGGTGAACCGGGTTCGCTTCCCCGCTCCTCCACATGCAGCTGCTGGGTGACCTTGGGCCAGTCACACTTCTCTGGAGTCTCTCAGCCTCACTCACCTCACAGTGTTTGTTGTGGGGGAGGAAGGGAAAGGAGAATGTTAGCCACTTAGAGACTCCTTAAAGGGAGTGAAAGGCGGGATATCAAATCCAAACTCCTCCTCTTCTTCTTCTTCTTCTTCTTCTTCTTCTTCTTCTTCTTCTTCTTCTTCTTCTT
>JAXCMG010000016.1:4434822-4471749 GCA_034642415.1 Podarcis siculus
TCTCTCTCTCTCTCTCTCTCTCTCTCTCTCTCACACACACACACACACACACTTGTAAACTTTTTTTTTTAAAGCAACCCTCCAAGTTCTTTATGATGCCTTTAACCTTTCCAATTTGCATGTTCCTAATTTGTATACATGCCATCCTCAAGTTGGTATTCTCTATTCTGAGCATTCGTCAATGCACACAACTCTATGCCACTTTCTGCTGTCTGTTTAGTAGGGGAGAGAAAGGGGAAGCCCACCGAGCCTGAAATAAACCAGTCCTCTGCTGTTCCCACCCCCATACAAGCTACTCCGAAGGGTTCTGCTTAGCTTTGCCCTCCTTTAACCCACGGCCCTGCAATCTGTCACAAGAACTTCCTGATTTCACATACCCAATCTATTTTGTCTTCCCGGTAACATCACCAGTTCCCACTTTTCAACTCCTCTGACGCAATATGTGTCGTTTCGCCCTTCTGCTTTATAGCTTCCCTCAATATCTTCCATGCTCAGGCCAAAGAAAGAGCAAGCCCAATGCAATTAGGGATGGGGGAGAAATAATCTGAAATGCATACTACCAAATTTGCAGTGTCCGAAACAATACACAAACTGAAACAGCCCTTTTTCGAAATTCATACTTCACAGAATAGTGCAATGCAGTTCTTCAGCCGTATAAGGTTTGCAAAAATGCATATGGGTTGTTGTTAGAATCTGTCTCGAAATACAATGGAGTGTTGCCTCCAGGGGCGAAGTCAAATCAGTGGAGAATCGCAGCGCTTGCTGTGGCTGTAGAGACCAGTAATGTCTGCCTCTCGCTTTGTTTTTGTTGCATTAGCAGAACCAAAGTGAACTCTGCAAGGCACACACCTGGGCAGTGTATATGGAGGCCCTGGGCTGCCTCAACAACATGACCCATCCCCCTCAGCCTTGCTGATGTGGCACCAACCTGGCTGCAGGAGTTGCTGGAAGGAGGCGGACAGACGCCATCCAGCCATCTTGGGGACTCCATTTTGGATTTGAGTAGGTTTTACTCCTTAGCCTTTTCTTTTCCAGAAGAGGTCCCACAAAGCAGCACATGGGTGAAGTGTGCATATTAGTTTCCATTTCCCATAGTGGGCAAGCAGATACCTTTAGCAAGACCAAAACCAGGGTGGGAGATCAGCGACATCTCCTGTTCCCACTTCCCCACTTTGACACAGTTGTGGAAGGAGTCCTCACGCACGATCTTTCACAGTGAGCAACACAGTCATTGCTTCCCCAAACCCTGAACACTGGCCATCTCACCCGCAATGGCTACGCAAATCAATCCTGGCATATCGTAACAGCTTGGGGCAGGTCTGGGCAGAGGGGAAGCAGCCAGGGACACTTGCACTGGACCTCAGAGGGCTAAGTTGGGAAGGGGGGGCACTGGGGGCTTGCTGGCCTTATGCCGTCCTGCCAAGAACAAGACTCTCATCCCAGGCCAATCTTGGCTTTGGGTTAAGATTGCAGCTCAAGCTTTGTCTTAATTACAACCAGCATGCTCAAAAAGCTCCATTGCTTGTCTTCACCTCCCGCCTCCCAACTTTAGGATGAATCTGCTGGCGGCAAAGAGAGAAGCAGTCAGTGATGCTCACCTTGGAAGTAGACTCCAGAGCAGATCTTCACCACTCTAGGCAAGGAGCAAAGATCCAGATCGCAGATGTACTGGTGGAAGGAAACAGAATCCATAACTCCTGTTGCAGGCAGTGCTGCTGCAGTGTGTGGGAGACTTTTCTGCTCTGCGGGACAGCTGTGCTGCGTCTGTGGATGTTCAGCTGTGATTTTCACTTCCTCTTTTAAGGGTTGTCTTAAAGGGGTAGCCTTCGCCAGACTGGGTTTAATGCTTGGCACTTAACAAGAAGTGCGACACAGACAAGAGGTTGTGGCTTATTGTGGTGACAGTGTACCACATGACAGGAAATCATAATGCAGTCCCTGGGTGATTTGGGACATGTTCACAGCCTACAGTTAAAGCACTCTTATATCACGTTAACAGTCATGAGGAATCCTGGGAACTGTTTGTTAAGCATGCTGGAAATGGTAGATCTGTGAGGTTAGCACCTTTTGCAAAGTTCCCAGGATATATATATATTTTTTTTTGGGGGGGAGCCATGGTTGTAGAAGTGTGCTTTAAATGTATGCCATGGACGCGAGCGGTGTCACCCACCAAAACCGCCCCGTTGGAAGTGGCAGAAGAGTGCTTTTGCACCTTTTTGAAGCAGGCCTGCAGGAAATGTACAGTTTCGCACAAGGAAGTTCTCAGATTCAGAGAGGGATCATGATGTTGAGGCATCTGATCAAGGCCTGTATTTTAAAATAAGCTTAAAGTTTTGCAAATTTTTCATGCCAAGCAGGAAAGCAGCTGCTAAGGACTTTGGCAGGTGTTTATCCTCTTGGACAAAGGGCCCCTCTGATTTATAGCAGTCATAAAAGGGAAATACAAAGTCATAAAAGGGAAAAGTAGGCTGAGAGCAAAGGTTATATTGACCCTACATATTACAGAATACAATCAAGTTGCAAAAACATTAATTACAGAAATTAATACCATGTGGCTCCCATCAGACAAAGAGCCATATTTTAATAGGGTTTTAATAGGGCTAATGAGAAAAGCATCTGGCTGGCAGAAAGGGGGGGTAATCTAAAGAGCCTTTTAAGCTGTTTCTTTTTAAACTGAGATCTTTTTTACTCTGCAAAGGTCTTTTCCTTTTAAAAAGTTATGTATGATATGGTATGATGTTGTCTGAAGGTAGTAGGCAAAGGAAAGTAAGAAATGTTAGATTCTTATTTCATTGATGGTGTGTGAGAAGGTGAACCCAAGATCTCTGTTTAGATAAAACATAAATACCACGCCATCTGTTTTAGAAATTAGGGGCAAAAGGTGATCTGGTAATTAAGGTGCCTTGTCGAGGCTAATGTAAGATATATGGCTGCTTGTCTGCCATTTATGGATAGAAGGAAATATAGCTCTTTGTCTCTCATAAAAGGTAATAGGAAATGGGTGTATCTTTTATGATTGGTTCTAGCAAACAGCCAATAGGAATTTCAACCAGGCTGATTGGACAGAGGCAGCCAAAGGAGGAGCAAGGGGGCTGGATTGAGGAAATATAAGTGCTGGCCATTAGGGCTGAAAGGCAGAGGCCGAGCTTTTGGTAACCATATACCACTGTGCCTCTCATTTATTTGTCTGACAAATAAATTATTATTTTAATTTCTCTATTGCTGCATTGAATATTTCATTCCAGCTAAGCGTTAACCACAAGCAGGGTGCTACAATGTAATGGTAGGGCACATGCCTGCTTTGGATGCAGAAAGTTCAACGTTCAGTCCCTGGTATCTCCAGTTAAAAGAATCAGGTAGCAGCTGATGGGGAAGACTTTTTCTGCCTGACCTTGGAAAACCACAGAGGAGAGGGGATAGGGGAGAAGTTCGATTCAGTTCACTTTTAAAGGCAGGTCTATGAAACTCATGCCTTACAAAAACAACCAGAAAACTGAAACACAGCAGCCACCTTTCAGAATCCACACCCAACCAAATTTTGCAACGCAGTTCTTCCAACCAACCAATGCTTACAAACAGGCATATTACTAGCGGACAGTATGTATACAAATGAATATACTGTGGTGGAGAGTAACACACAAGAATGCAATCTATTAGGAGGAGAAATTGCTTGCAAAACTGTGTAAAAAAATGTGTTGATCAGGATAAATCTGCACTAACGTGCTGGAGAATTTACATGAAGTTTTTTTTTTAATTGCTGCAGAAATGTGGAGAACTGAATTTAACATTCATAAAAAATGAGAAATTAAGAGAACTGAAATTGGCAGATCGTTCCACCCCACTAGAGGAGACCGTCTTCATCTGGGTGGCCCAATGCCTTGACCTGATATAAGGCAGTTTCCTATGTTCACATTGGCTCCAAACCAACTTTTGCACATCTAGCAAGGGTTTTATGCTGATATACAGTTATTAGGGGCTGCTTCCTCCTACACATGACCAACCCCCTCCCTTTACAGGTCATTCCCTCTCACCCCAAGCCTTCTCCCCCCTCCACAATGCTTCTCCCCCTTACACTGGGGTGGGGGGAGATGTGCTTTATATGTATGGTGCATATGCAACCTAAGTCATGTTTAGAAATGCACTCAAGGCACCTTTTCAAACAACAAATACTCCCTGGAGGATGAAGTGATATGCAGGTTCAGAACAACGGATACTTAACCTGAAGGAAATATTAATAAGTTGGAATCTTTAACTTTAAAATCAAAACGTATGCACACATATACAGCAACACTGATACAATGTGCAGTCAAGCAAGTAGCATCTCATAGATACACTCCCACGGAAGTTGGATAGAGAAACAATAAAAGGAGTGGTTTTTTAATGGGAAAAAAATGATGAGTGGATTTAAAAAACCCCACTGTGGTGCAATTTTTAAAGTTTCAGCTTCAGTTTCTCTTTCAAAGAATAGCCTGGTTGAAAATAAAAGCTAAATTTGATGCAAAAAATGGAAAATGCTATTCTCAGACATCATGCAACACATCAGTTTATACACTTTGGCTTGATAGTGAGGGCAAGAGACCTGAGACACTTCACCGTAGTGAAAAAGTGTGTGGCCTGTGTACCTGTGCAGCTTGCTGCTTAAATGTCCACTTCTGACAAAAACTTTCAAGGCCACTGCTCTCGCTTCTTAGGGTTCCTGATCTGTAAACAAGTCTTGGACTGGACAGCTCTTCAAAGAGAGTGTTGGTGTTTGGCCACAGTGGCACTCTGAATCAATGCTGGCAGGCATTTTAACTTCCCACAATGCCTTGGCCCCTAACATCAATTATCTGCTGAAAATTCAGCAGAATCCTAGCAACACAACATTTAGGGAACCTGCTGAGGAAATGTTTGTTTAAGAAGGCATTCCCTGAAGTGCGGCCTAGTTGTTTATTAATTTATTAATTGTACATCTATAGAAATGGTTTTATTGTTTTTAGAGTTTGTATGAATGGTTTCAATTGTTTTTAGAACTTTTCCGGGGGTATTTTATCTCGTTTTAATCTTGCTGGACACAGCTTTGATGGCTTCTGGCTGCGAGTCAGTTTCTAAATTTCTAAGTAACTAGATGAATACATTACATACGGGAAGCCTGTTCTACTCCAGAGTCCAGTCACTGATGACTATTGACATCTATTTCCTGGAAGTCTCACTTTACACATTTACGCCTTCCAGATCTTCTTTTTGAAACTCTTGTTTTCCCCTCCCCCCAACACACCTATTTTCATGCATCACCAGGCAGAATCACACACATTCATGACCAACCTTTGTAAACTCAATAATGGCTTTAAAACAAACAAAAAAAAAGTGAGTCTGTTTTGGTCACCCTTGTTAAAAGATAGAGGTTCAGTGGTATGACCGGCTATCCATGGTACTTGGGGCTATCATTTTGCTGTGGTCTAAACCACAGAGCCTAGGGCTTGCCGATCAGAAGGTTGGCGGTTCGAATCCCTGCGACGGGGTGAACTCCCGTTACTCGGTCCCTGCTCCTGCCAACCTAGCAGTTCAAAAGGACGTCAAAGTGCAAGTAGATAAATAGGTACCGCTCCGGCGGGAAGGTAAACGGCGTTTCTGTGCACTGCTCTGGTTTGCCAGAAGCGGCTTAGTCCTGCTGGCCACATAACCTGGAAGCTGTCTGCGGACAAATACCGGCTCCCTTGGCCTATAGAGCGAGATGAGCGCACAACCCCAGAGTTGTCCACGCCTGGACCTAACGGTCAGGGGTCCCTTTACCTAAAGCAGTGATATAGGGTAGGTTGCTGGCGTCCACAGGGTGGGGGCTAGTATTGCCCCCACCCAGAGGACTGGGTAGCCCACATGAACAGAGCAGTGGCCTAACACATTTATTTGCAACCACAAAAGGGGTTAATTAAGAAGCTTAACACACTTATTCACAACACCAGCCCAATGTGCTTTATGAAACGGCCAGAGTTCTAAAGACCCCGCAAAACTTAGAATACAGTGGTATATTGGGTTACAGACGCTGCAGGTTACAGACTCCGCTAAGCCAGAAATAGTACCTCGGGTTAAGAACTTTACCTCAGGATGAGAACAGAAATTGTGTGGCGGCGGCACGGCAGCAGCGGGAGGCCCCATTAGCTAAAGTGGTGCTTCAGGTTAAGCACAGTTTCAGGTTAAGAACGGACCTCCGGAACAAATTAAGTTCTTAACCCGAGGTACCACTGTAATAGAATTGTGGAGTTGGAAGGGACCCCAAGCATAGTCTTAGTTCAATCCCCTACAATTCAGGGAATTCTTAACATACCGGAGCCTGCTTGGCTTTACAAATGCGCTAGCAGTTTTCTTTCACTATATATCAAGAGCCAGTGTACTATAGTGGCTAGAGTGTTGGACACCCACCCCCCAACTCGGCTATGAAGCTCACTGGGTGACCTCGACATCTCTCAGCCTAACCTATTTCACAAGGTTGTTGTGAGGATAAAATGGGGAGGAGAACCATGTTCATCATCTTGAGCTCTTTGGAGAAGATGTGGTAAAAAAAGTAAATATTATTATTATTATTATTATCTTGGAAGTCCCAATTAATACAGGAGAATACATATACAGTGCAGGATGTAAGATTAAGGTTTCTTTCTGAAATGCTATAGTTTGTATACAAAGTGTGTGTTGGTTTTTTCCTTTAATTTCCTGCAAGATTCTCAATTTACCAATCTGGAGGTAGTACCTTTCAGTTCCTGAGAAAAGATCAGGAATCATTTCTTTTGCAGGGGTAGGGGGTAGAAATCTATTAAAAACTTGCACAACAAAATATAGTACAAAAATAAATAGCCCTCAGCCACCCGTTAAATCAGGTTTAGCCACAATCACAACCCCCCTCCCAAAAAAACCCCACCCCAATTTGTTTTCAGCATCACCCTATGCACCAAGTTCAGTGGTGCTTACTCCCAGGTAAAAAAGAGAAGATTGCAACCCCATTTGGCTTTATAATGAAATATGCAACCTGACTATGCACCTTTATTTTCAGAGAGGGGATGCAAGGAGGACCAGGGGCTGGAAAAATTCAAGAGATAGGTGGTTTTCCTACCTTTATCCATAGGGGCTGAAGCTCTGGCTCTTTATTTCAACAGGGTGCGATGGAGCTGCAACACCTGAGCCCCCCTTCTTTCCTTGGGAAACAAAATGTACTAGATTTGCCCCCGGCACCATCAACAGCCTTATAACAGGCTGAAATTCTACAGATGAAGAGTTCCCACCATTGCACCTCCATAGTGGGAAAGGCTGCACACACCTGTTTAATTTCACCCTGCCACCCGGCTTTGAACGCACCAACATCCTGCAGTTTCCTGCACTTTGGTGGTCATAGAGTATAGTCCTCCAAGGCATGTAGAGTGGCCTTGATACAACCATGGTGGCCAAAAACGCAGCAAACCTGAAGAGTCAAGTTTCTTTAAGGAATGAGTGGGAATTAAAGCGGCCTGCTTCTAGAGGCCCACTCTCATAAAAGAAAAAACAGGGTTTCCTGGTTCTCCTTTCCATTGAAGCTACACCCCCCAGCAGGAACCTGGGCTGTCTAATACATCAGCCATACAAGCCCAACAATATGGAAGTTCACCATGCTAATTGGAATTTGCCAGAATGAGCATGTTCTGCTTGCGCGGAAAGAGCTATACAGGTTTTCAGTATGTTTCTGGATGCACTTCAAAGTGCTGGGTTTGATCCATGAAGTGTTTAAACGGCCTGGGGTCCACTGTATTCATATATTGTATTCTATGAACCTGCCTGCTGACTTAGATCAGGGGAAGGGAACTGTTGTCCTCCAGATGCGGCTGGACTCCCAACTCCCATCATCCCTGACCACTGGTTATGCTGGCTGGACCTGATGGGAACCCAACATCTGGGTGGCCACAGGTTGCTTGCTTCCAATTTTGATCCTGGCTGGTGGACCTGATCTGGGTACCCCTCCCCTTCCAAGGTCAGATGGATGACAACACGAGAAAGGACTTCTTCTGCAAGCACATGTTTGGAACACCATGCTTTGTGCCAAAGCTTCTGTCATTTAGGTGCCATTTTATATTCCTAGGCTTTTTAAAAATTTCTTTATTGGACTCTTGCCTATTGCTGTTTTTATTATTTTCTGTTAGCTTGTTCACGGATTGATGTTCTTCCTGGTTTTTTAAAAACATGATAAGATGCTTCAGAAAATACTGTAAGCTGGTTTGGGGAAAGAAATATTTAAAACAAATAGACCAGAAATAGCAAAGGATCATTTCCTGGGCCGACTGCGCTGTTAGGATTTGGGACACACATTGAACTCTCAATTTGGCAAAACAGTCATTTAATTTACAGTGTAGTAAAGGTTACAGGTAAAAAGCTCAACAGAGTGTGAAAAGGCCTATTACACAAATGTACAAACTTCTGTACAGAGCCCCACACCTTTCACTCATCCTCCCCCATGCTCAATGTTGGCCAGAACTGGCTTCCAAGAAATTAAAATTTTGAAATTTAAAGTCTGCACCATCCCATGGAGGTGAGGGGCCAAGACCTGCAATCAGTAAAATCCCAAGGGACACATCTTGCAAAACAAGTCACTAAAAAAAAAAAAATCATTTAAAATCCAGCAAGGGAAACCTTAACTGCTTTAAACTGGTCACATATCCTGAAGAGCTGCCTTCCATACCAGAAGACTGCTTAATAGCCTGGTAAAAGTTAACTAAAAATATCCCAAAGATGAGAGGTTGCAAGTGAAGCTACGGAAGATTTGGAGTATGGAATCCTACAGCTCACAAGCCATTTCATCACAACCTAGATTATGATGTTATATAACTACACAATATAGACACAACTTCATCTTCACAAAAGGGTCCTATGTACACCGTCAGATGAAAGAGACAAAAGCAGATTGTGTAGAAGTGAAGTGACTTCAAGACATTCCATTCAGACTCCCCCCATTGACAGAATACATTGTCTCATTTTTTAAAGCAGCAGCAGATATCCTGAATTATTTGGCCCCAAATCTCTGTCCTGCTCAATACTTTAGGTGGTAAATGGAACCTTGGATAGTTGTAATGTTTCTGCAATAACAGACACAACCTATTACTCACTTTTTAAAATCCCACTTGGTTCATTTGGAGGACTTAAGAATGTGGTTAACTCCCCACCCCCCTGGGGAAAAACCAAACCAAACAGGATGTGCCTGACTTTGGTTGAGCTTTGACCACTGTTCTGCCATGTTGTACTACAGGGAACAGTAAACCACTGGAGATACTAACCATCTAAGTACACAGAACCAAGAAGAGACCCATCAAGCAGTGTGATTAAGAGCCTGCCCAGCACCAAGAGCCTGGATAATAAGACTCTCAAACAAAGACAATACAACTCTGCTTCCATAGTTACTTTAGTGTGTACAATATACACATCTCAATCAAGTCTTTTGATTCCAAACATCTGGAACTAGAGCCTTAGAGCTACTTTTGGTTCAATGAAAAACTGAAGTCAATAGGTCAAACTGCACAATGGTGGAGCTGAGATCCGGAAACTATTTTAGCTCACGCAATATCCCCATTTGACAGAACTGCAGTCATTATGCACTTCAGAAACTGGCTAACCTTTCATGGGCTTTGGGATTAGTTCAGGGAAAAAAAGAACTGTGTGACAATTCTGCTTGTGTATAGGAAACCAACCCACACCGAGTGTTATGCAAGTACGCTGCTTTTTCTCTGGAAGGGCCACTGTTAAAAGTACCTTAAGAGCTCTCATTTGATATTCCTTTCCTTCTTGGTGCATTCAATCTAGAATGCTAAGCAGCAAATAATCTGCTTGCTTTTTATTTCTTACCATTTCCCTGTGCTTCCAGCCTTCAAGATGATACTCACTTACAAGGCAAGCACAACGGGGTGTACCTAGACTAAAAGCACTTCATGATTCGCATGTTTAAAAGCAAGCTATGGTTATCTGACTTACATGAGTACTACTTATACCCAAACCAGGTGATTCTTTAGAGAACTGATCAGGTCCACATACACTTCTGAGGATGAATGTTCACCTGAGACCAGCTGGTTAAGCTTAACTCTGTAAGACAGAGTTGTTAATTTTGACTCTGTGTTACCTGACAGTGCCCCTTAAATTCATGAATAACCTTAGGATGAAAATAACCATGGTGCCCCTTAAATTCATGAATAACCTTAGGATAAAAATAACCATGGTTGAGTAAAAGAAGAAAAGGCTGTTAGGCAGTGTGGTTCCGCAGACAGTGGGTGGGGGGGAGAGAACGCCTCTCTTTTCTAGATGCCTGTAGAGTTCTTCCAGAGATTGGTTTTGTAGGGGAGCTTACCCCTGTAACCTGGCTATGACACACAGTTAGGACCCCGATTCTGAAAGCTGTGGGTGCTGCACTTGGAAGAGTTTTTTGTCCACTCTGGCTGGTTGTGCTCCTGTCTCCCAGGACAGATCAAGCTCTGCTCCTCAGATCAAGAGAGAAGGGGTAGGCTTCTTGCCCGGCCAAGCTTCTTTTGCATACTTCTTCTTCTTGGGCTCATTCACAACTTCGGGATTAAAGACAGCAGGGTTTGGAGCTGGGTTCATGGTGACCGTTGAGGGTGCAACCGGAGTCAAGTCCACATCCGGGGCAAGATTAGGATAGGGCATTGGCAGGCCTCCAATGAGCGCAGTGCCGTGAATGCTATGGGCCTGGGTGCCTGTCTCGTTGTGAGTGGGAGGCAAGCCGCCGTACAATCCTCCGCTATAGGGAAAGTTCTGCATGCGCCGCGTGGCAGACTCATCCGCGCTCAGGGAACCGGAGTTGTCCATCCGCTTTTTCTGCAGTAGAAAGGACAACTATTTAATTTTTGAAACAACCTCCCAATACAAACCACTGCAGAGGAATCTGTGCTTCCCTCTTCCCAAATATTCATTGGTATATATTAAATCTTCATAATTTATATGGTGTATGAAGAATTAGTGCCTGAATCGGTTTCGTTTTCATGTTCGATGTGGCGCTCAGGTGGAAGCAATGAGTTGCTTAATGCAACTACTTTGTAGCATCAAGCCCATTCCTGTCAGTTCCATCATCACTTTCATTAAGTATTTGCTGGAATGAACCTGGCAAGGAGTAATACTCTCAGGGAACTGGTTGCTTAGTCACAACACAGTAAGAGGTTCCAAGGATGTTATCTGTTTCATCTGGTTTAACCTAACAACTCTCCTTCCTACCGGAACATAACATCACTTGGCATGGACAAAAAGCAGAGAACAGTGGGAAAAATATTATAGCCACCTAGGAAGCTGCACAGAATACAACTGCATTATAGAGCAGCAGGAAGTGGTATTAGCAACATATTACTTTTTTGATAATCCAAATCTTTCCTGAGTTCATGACTTCCAAGGCACAGGCCTAAGTAAGGCAGCCACTTGCAACTGTGACTGCCTTGAGGTTGGCTGCCTTTGGTGTTTTCTTTTTAAGTAATGGAAACAACTCATTGATCGAGGAAGGAGCACAGCACGAGCTTGCCATAAGCCTTTTCGTTGAATTAAAAAAAAATGACTACTTATAACTTAATCATGTCTTTCCAAATAAAAATTAAATAAAAAAGGTTAAACGGCAATCCACAGTACAGTGGTGCCCCGCAAGACGAACGCCTCGCAAGACGGAAAACCCGCTAGACGAAAGGGTTTTCCGTTTTGGAGGCGCTTCGCAAAACGAATTTCCCTATGGGGTTGCTTCGCAAGACGAAAAAAATCTTGCGTCCCCCCGCGGGGTTTTTTTTTGCTTTTTTTGCCCTTTTCCTAAGCCGCTTATCAGCTGTTCCGCTGATAAGCCGCTTAACAGCTGATCGCGAAAAGCCGCTTGACAGCTGTAGCGCTAATCCGCTAAGCTGTCAATGGGCTTGCTTCGCAAGACGAAAAAACTGCTAGACGAAGAGAATCGCGGAACAGATTCTTTTCGTCTAGCGAGGCACCACTGTACAATGCAAAGGTACTTAACTTAAGTGTAAAATGTCATTAGGACACGGCTGCAAGTCTTATTTACATGTCTTACCTATAAACATATTTCTACTGGTCTAGCAATAAAAAGAACCGAACATCTGGATATAATATTATCCTGGCTACAACTATCCCTATCTAAGACAGCAGTTTTCACAGGCTATGCTAAAAGGTTGTTTTCTGATTTAGAAGCATACCTTCACTGGGACAACTGCAGTCTGTACCATGTTTCTGAAGCGTCCAACAGAAGGGTCCACATCCTCTGTATGGGTGAATCAGATTGAAATACCGTGGTTAGTTTTAAAATGGATTTTGAAGAGTGTATTCAGCACCGAAGGGGGTTTAATGCCAGCTTTTTCAAAGTGAAAGGTTATTAACAGCAAAACCTCTATACACTAATGCTCACGGAACAGACAGCAATATGCAGCGAGGCCTACATAGAACACATCCACAGTGCTCACCTGGATTGATGATTTCGTCGTCATCACTGAATGTTACTCTGGAATTCTTTCGTTTTCTTTTTGGTCTCTGGATATCCAAATTTCCTTCTTCTATAGTTAACGTGGAGATCCTCTTGTTATGGGCTGTGTTAAATTCTGTCAGGTTCTAAAAAACCAACGAAGAATAAAGATTAAACTCCCCATCTCCTGCCCCCATGAGCATTTAGGACTGGACAGGCTTCAAGGTGCCCACAATATTATAGGAGCAAGCCAACAGCAAGTCAGCTGGTAGCCTGCCTGAACAGTCACCTGTTTTAGCCGGGGGGAGAATGGGAATTTGGTCTAGTGGTCTGAAATAGCACAAGACTCACGGTTGTGGGTTGGAGCCCCACTTTGTGCAAAATGTTCCTGCCTTGCAAGGGGTTGGACTAGATGACATTCACAGACCCTCCAACTCTACAATTCTACGAAAAGGTTTGGCCATACTTGCCAGACCATGGGGGGCTGCAAAAGTAGGTATGTCACACACAACCACAGACTAACACTTGCAAGGTCAGAAGACTTTTGTTCTGGTGCTGTTGCTTATGCCATGCTTCCAGCCAAGGAACCCCGTGCTCCCTCCACAAGGTAAAATGGGTGTCATGCTGTGGGTGAACTCACATCTAATTCTGTCTCCTCTTCTGGAAGTCCAAGCAAACCCTTGAGCTCGTCGTCCTCACTGGTCATCTTCTCGTCTCCTTTTACTGCAGAGGGCAACGTCTGAGGTTTTTCCCTCAGAGTATAGGCCCTTGTGGAGGCACCAAATGAAACCGTAGAGTCAATGGGAATCTGCTGTGGTTTATGAGGCTCCAAACGAATATGACCCAAAAACGTGCCATGTGCTGGGAATATTGGAATAAAAAAAGAAGAAACTGTCCATTAGCTGTCAGTTTATTCAAAGCTAGATGTGGGGCCCCACTGAAAGTGTATGAAATTATTTCACTGTGTTCTTCCAGGAAAATCTGAATTAGTTGATTAAATGAAACATTTGCAACCCAATTCTCCAAGGCTTTTGAAACAGCTTCCAAGAGACAAGCAGCACTAAACAGCCAGTGTTCTGCAATTTTGCTCGCTATGGCAAACTATCCACTGGCCTCTGGTATGAGTCAGAAGGAACGTGGGTGGTTAGAGTAATTCTTCAGCTTGAAGAGGTTAGTTTTGTTTGTTTGTTTGTTTTCATACATTTCTGTTCTACCTTTCTTCTGTTACAGAACTCAATGTGGTGTATTGGCTTTGCGTTTTTTTCCTTACAATCAAGAGGTATATACATATGAAATAAAGTACATAGGTGTTCCCTGGCGGTCACCCATCCAGGCACTGATCAGACTAAATTTGCTTAGTTCAGTAAGGTGGCAGGCTCATGTGCCTTCAGACCACAGCTGAGCTATGCTTCCAGGAAGAGCTGCAGTTCTAGGGCTGGCTGTGTTGGCACATGTCATGGCAGCAGCAGCACTTTCCTGCCTGCCCAGTGCCCTCCAAATTTGGAGTTAGGGAAGGGGCTGGAGATTGTTCCTGAAGTTGTTCTTGGTTTCCACAACTATGGGGTTGGCCCCAACCGCTCCAGGTCCAAACTTAAGAGATGGGGAGGAGGAGAAGTGAATGTCCTTGACAAACATGTAAGCTTGTAATTGGGGGAGGATTCCGGCACCCTCAAATTTTGGCTTTGGGACGAAGGCCAGCCAAAATCTGTGAACCCTTAGAACAGCAATGAACACAAGACAATAAAATACAATACAAATTGACAGTGGTGACAAAAGACCACGGCATCCCTTTCTGAGTGTGAGCTGAGTGCAGCAACTTATCTGAAAAAGCCACAAGAACAGATCAGGGATGAAGCTCACTAGGGTGGCCATTGTAAAGCCTTGGAGCAATTGCAGTGAAGGCCCTGTAATAATAGTAATAATAATATAGCTATGGGGAAGAAAGATGACTTGAGAATGTTGCTCAGAGAAGTACTGTTTCAAGAGCACCTTTTCCAATTTCCACCACCCACTGCCATGGGAGTCTTAAAGCTATAGTGGAAACCACCAGGGATCCTTTTTGGAAATGACACCATCAGGGTTTGAAATTAGCAGGGCACCAGGTGCATTTTGCACCTAAAGGTACTTCATTTGCGAGCACCTCAAAAAGCCCAGGTGCCATTTTTCGCACCTGGCTGACACTCAAGGATTACTGAAATGTAAGTGCTTTGAAGCCTCAAAGTATATATTAAGGAAAGACAATATGTTAAGGAGTTTAACAATAAAGAGTAGAGTGTTTTGAAAACTGAAGTATGGTACCAATATTTTTATTTTAAACACCAAATTAAACATGTATTAACAATTTCTAATAAAAATGTGATATTAACAATGTGTCACTTATGTGAATTGCGTATTAGTTCATCCTTTTCAAAATAATAAATAAATCCCTTGAAAATACACCCCAAGCATTCTTTCTGCGCCGCCCACCCCTGTATATTACCTGGTTAATTATCAATCAACTTACTGCTGTTGAGGTCTATAAGAAAAACCCTCTTCAGATGTTTGTGGTAGACTAAGGCAGCATGGACCCGAGAGCATGACTGGTGATCAATGGTGAAGTCGCACAGGTCAGGGTTTCTCCCAAAGAGATAGTATTTCTTTTCATCAATGATCAGTTTCTATGATAAGACATCAGACAGACAGCAACATAAGGTCACTAAAAGAAGACATTTCCATCATGACTGCTGATGCTACAGAAGACTATGAGCTATCAGCAACAGAGGGAAGGGCTTATCCATTTTTTTAATCAGTGCTGCAAGACCAGGCACCCCCAAACTCGGCCCTCCACCTGTTTTGGGACTAATTCCCATCACCCCTGACCACTGGTCCTGTTAGCTAGGGATGATGGGAGTTGTAGTCTCAAAACAGCTGGAGGGCCGAGTTTGGGGATACCTGTGCTAGACCTTTCAGACGGTAGCCAGAGGAGTGGCCATATTCAGTTACAAATTAAAAATGATATTCCATGCCGCAATTATGTTTCTGATTCAATGCTATTGGTAAAGATACAAACAGCTTTTACAAGTTGAAATGGGAACAAAGGATCAGCTTCATTGCTGTTGAAGCCACAAGACGGGTAAGAACTCATTTGTGCCTCTGAGTTATAACCCAGTGTGATCCTCCACACACTGAGCTTGATTACTTCATGGCTTGTTTTGATGTTGCACTTTTTAGACCTAGCCAATCACTAATTATACCTCTGAACTCGAAACAAGAACAAAGGTAAAGATGGCTTGGTTAGTATCAAGTGCTTAAGAAACCTGTGTGAATTGAACAACATGTGTATATTGCAACTGACAATTTACAATGTGCTTCTTTCAGCTTTGTGGGGCTCGAAAGGTATTCCATCCTAGGGGATGCTTACAGCTCAAATAGACAGGCACTTAGTTTGGAGGTAAATATCTCATGTTAATAAGCAGAGATATGGGCAATTCTTGTGTCAACACAGTCCATTCCATCCTTGGCATGCTACAACAGAACTTGGACCTGGGAGCCCTTCAGCATATCACTTTGTCATACTTGTCTGTAAAATGGAAATATCTGGGATTCAGTTACTGTGAAAACTAACACAACCCCCTCAGAACAGCAAAAAATAGGTTTGCCCTTCTAGTTCTGAACTGTCACCTGTTGAAAGATGATGCCAGAAGGAAGCACTGGGTACCAACACCTGCTTCTAAGGTACTTTGGGATACTTGGGTGCACAGTGGGTATTCAAGCAAAATGGGAAGCAACTCGGGGAGCTTGCTGAAAGTGCTCATCAGACATAGCAGGAGAAAAAGGGGAAAGGATGCAGGAGATTTTATTGCTGTAATTGATGCTTGTGATTATTTCTATAGCTACCCAGTACTAGGAGTGTATTCCTGGTCCAGGATAATTTGTTTTCATACCTCAATAAGTTTGTCTCCTTTGACTACATCCAGGTGCAACCCGGGTGGAGGCTTTCCTGCCCTAGGAAACAAAAACAGAAATATGTTTTGTTTTGGAGTAAAGTTACATTTAGAACCCCTACAGTTACCCATTGATCTGAAGTCGCCATAAAAACAAAATCCAACTCTCATACTTTCTTTCTTAAGCAATACAGTGGTACCTCGGGTTAAGTACTTAATTCGTTCCAGAGGTCCGTTCTTAACCTGAAACTGTTCTTAACCTGAAGCACCATTTTAGCTAATGAGGCCTCCTGCTGCCGCTGTGCCGCTGGAGCACGATTTCTGTTCTCATCCTGAAGCAAAGTTCTTAACCCGAGGTACTATTGTTGGGTTAGCGGAGTCTGTAACCTGAAGTGCATGTAACCTGAAGCGTATGAAACCCGAGGTACCACTGTACGTTAACCATAAATGCTGCAACACATTGAAATTAGATAGATGGAAAACCTGGACTTTAACACAGGAAATTGGTGCAAAAAGTATGAGCTGAAGTGAAATTAATAGTCAGCACCTTTAGGACACTGCCATGTACATGGGTCTTCAGACAATGTATAGTATGGCACTACCATAAGACGAGATGCTGGTCACTAGCTTACATGGCTCTAAAGTGGAATAGATTGGGCCAGGCCTACTCATGACTACTGGCAACAACAGTGACCAGAATCTGCATTAAGAGAAGAGCCATAGCTCAGTAGCAGAGCACATGCATTGCATGCAAAAGGGCCCAGGTTCAATTCCCAGCATCTCCAGGTAGGGCTGGAAAAAATCCTGTCTGAAAGCATGGAGAGCTACTGCCGGTGAAAGTAAACCAGGGATGGGGAACCAGTGCCCTCTAGGCACTGTTGAACCTAAATTCTCATAATTCTGGATCACTGGCCATGGTAGGTGGGGCTGATGGGCACCCAACCATATCTGGTGGTTCTCTATCCCTGAGGTGGATGGAGCACTGGTCTCTGTATAAGGAACTTCCTTTGATATTGCATACTAGCTGGCCTTTTGCCTGATCCAGTCGGGCCTTCAGTAGAGTAAGACCTACTGGCACACCCCTTTTGATAAGAACTCCTCTACAGTAATGGATATCTCATTTAAGCAATTTAGTATGGAGGAAAACAAAAACTGTGTTTGCAAACACTTAAGGTTTTCTGTGTTATTCAGAAGTCATTATACTTCATTTAGAGGAGCTTGTTTGTAATAGTGGCTAAGAGAGTGAGCTACAAATTGGGAGTTCCCCATTCAAATCTGCTACGAAGTTGCTAGGAGTCTCAGTGTCTCACACCATCTACAACATGGGGATAATAATATTTACTTTACAACAGGAGTGAGGAATTGGGTCTGGCCAGTGAACCAAATTCTTATTTCTTCCAAACCTTGCCAGCAAACTTTGACGACCATTACAGCGGAGGCCCTTTGAAGTCCATTTGTGGGCATCGTATGAATTCAAACGGCACCTGCACTTGGACAAAGTCGGGCTCGCGGATCAAGGAGCCCCATTTGCAAGGCAACAACTGGGAGCTCACATCAAGTTCTCAACTGTTCCTTTGTAGCCATCTTCACCTGTCTCACACTTGACATCACACACATTGACAGGTGTGGGGCAGGTGGATGTAGTTTGGGGGAAACGACTTTGTTAGGCCTAATTAGTTCCATGAGCTGGAGGTTCCTTGCCCCTTGCTTTATAGGGTATTTGTAAGATAATGTATATGAAGTGATTTGAACACTCAAACGCAATACAAAGTCTTATTAATTTAATTTTTTTCAGAGTCCATTACTTAGGTTTTCTCCATTAAAAAGATGAAGCTCACTCAGTGCATGTCACAATGCCTTAGGAACACCAGGGGTTGTCTTATACCGAGTCAAACTATTGGTCCATTTAGCTCAGTATTGTTAACACTGGCTGGCAGTGGTTCTCCAGCTTCAGGCAGGGGGTTCTCCCAGTGTATTTGGAGATTCCAGGGATTGCACCTGGGACATTCTGCATTCAAATCATTTCTTGCCCAATCTGTGCCAAACATGTACAAGAACTCACTGCTAAATAGTTAACTGCTGGAGAACAATACCCAGGGGCACTGTTCCTCTGTTTGGCCAAGAGAAGCAACCATATGAACTTACCTGAGCCCCAAGGTTAGCATCAGAGGCCCTCCTGTCATTAGTTAAAATTCAGGTTGGTGGGTAGAGAAAGGTCCTTCTTGGTGGTGGTGACATGATTGTGCAGCTCTCTTCCTAGGGAAATCCTACAAGCCCACTCCCTTCCCATTTTTAGATGGCCTTTTAGAATTTTTTATTGTCAGGCTTTTTAGGACTGGTTGGTTTTTTGTTGATTAGATTTTTATACTGCTGTTTTTGCTGTGTGAAACTGTAATTTTTATTTATTTATATTTCCTGTTTTGTGAGCTGCTTTGGAAAAATAGTTTTTAAAGACAGAAGAAAAAGCATCTAACAACAAGGGTGGGAAAATATTACAATATCCTTCCACAGAAAAAGATAAACTGGAACTTGATTATATGAAAAATATGTCATCTATCTTCCACTCACTATAATTCTTCCTTCTGTCATTAAAAAAAGAGTGACACAGTGGATAGCTCCAGCTATAATTAGCACGGAAGGTAAAACTTTGCTAAGTCACAACCCAGACAGCTCTTCTGATGATTTAGCAGCCCCGTCATCATAAAGGAAGATGTGTTCATTAGACTCTCAAAGGATACTAATTATATAATTCATTGTTTAACCAAAAACTGAAACATGACACCTGTACCGAAAGATAAACCTTGGTGGGCAGTTACCAAAATCCTTTCACTGTGAACATATATGACATACTTCCAGTCCTGTCATCAAAACCTGTCCTTCCAAGACCAGTTTTGGCAAAGTGGGTTGCAGACCACATTACACTACACCTTCTGTTTTGGAGGGAGATGTACACTGTGTACATCTTTCAACACAACTCCAGAGAGCCCCAGGTTTCATGTTTTGCTTAATCGCCCCAGCCATAAACACGACCTGCTACTCAGACCTTAACAAACCGTCATTCCTCTTTGCAATAAGGTTGTCTCTCCTCCAAAGCATCGCAGCTACGGGATCAAAATGGGCCTTTGCGCAAGGGCACACAGCCACAAATGCTTAACGTGCAGATCAAACATAACTAGAAGAACTCACTCCCATATTTCCGAGTTTAGCAGTACTGAATGAAATTGTTTTACTAGACAGGCACGCTCAGTGATAAAACGGGTCGTTTCCCCCCTTGCCTTCCAGGCGCAGAAATACCCTCCCTTCACTAAGAGACAGGCACTCTGCTCATGTTCAGAGACGCCCTTTTAACTCCACACAGCAGTGTAAGAAACACGTTCTCTGTCCATGCTCAGAAACACCCTCCGTAGGTTTTTAAAAATTGATTTTTTAAAATATATATTAAATATATATAGGTGCATAACATTCCAGGGCGCGTAGCACTTTCCCGGTCCTTCCCCCGCTTGCAGGGGCTGCTGCACCCAGGCCCACTCCCCGCTTCATGATGCCGCTCCCGTCTCCCCGGGGGAAATATAGGCCCTTCTGCACGGCGGGACCCTTTCCCGCTCTCCAGCGCCACAGGCCCCCGCCCTCACCAGGTCGGGCAGTCAAAAAGTGGGAGGATCCCGCCACCGCCAGTGCCGCCGCCGCCGCCACCACCGGCAGCGTTCGCGTTCGCCGCCATCTTGTGACTGCCCCCATTCAGCTGGGCGCGGGGCACGCCGGGAAGCTGGAAGACCCGGCGGGCGGGAGGCGATCCCGGGATGCACCGCGGCGAGGCGGGTGTGTGGAGGAGGGAGCAGCGCGGGTCCCGTCTGGTCTGGTGTAGAGAAGCTCGAGCGCGGCGTTGCGTAGCGACGTCAAAGCGACGGTACGAAAAGCGCGGGAACCTGGCGGCGCGCTTAGGCTTCAGCTCCGATGTCTGTCAGTTGCATGGGATGCCGCGGCGGCGGCGGCCATGTTGACGGCAGAAGTCCAAACGGCCCAATGCGGAGCGCTGGGCTGCGCTCCGCTGGGCTTCGTCTCATTCTCCAACTCGGCCCGCTCCTTAACCGCAATCTGCAGGCTCCACTCTCATTTTCCTCCCCTTCACCTATTTTTGATGTGTACTTCATTTCTTAATGTATTACAAATGGTATAAGCACATTACACATAAAAGGGGAAGAAGCGTCGTGATGCACAACGTTGTCATTGCATTAAATTAGCTAACTTTTTCTAACACTGGCATCTCCTGAGCAAGATTTTGATAAAACTATTACTGTAGTGGAAGACAGGAGTGCCTGGCGTGCTCTGGTCCATGGGGTCACGATGAGTCGGACACGACTAAACAACAACAAATTACTGTAGTTCTAATCCATTGGTTCCCAATTGCCGATGACCTTGTGCATATTATCAACTTTCACTTTTCTTAAAAAAATTAAACTCAGAAGTTCCTGTCACTTACTTTAAAAGCTAATTTATTATGGGGCAAACTTCCAGACACAAATTCACATCAGAAGCATGAACTATAAAATTTTGGTTTTTAAAAATTTATTAAATTATATTATGCGCTTCCTTCCAAACGAGTCCAGTATAGCAAAAACTAGCAGCATAATAAATTATCGGAATGTCAAAGACTTTACCCAAAGACCGTTGTTTTCTCCAGGCATTGAATGTGATTTGATCCTTGCATTTAGGTCTGAGCTGAAGAAAATACACAATGTCAAAACACTTTAAAAAAATGTTTATTGACAGTTAAATGGATGGAATGATGGAGCAATAGTGCAAAGAAAGATGTGCAACTGAGGGCATCAATCTTCTCCAGCGCCAACTTTCACAGTTTAGTAATTTCAATAAGTAAAATGTGAAAAAGAATAAATAGTGAGTGTGTCAGTAAAAAGATTTACAATTCTACCCAAGAAATTGCTACAAGTCTATAAACAAGTCAACTTTTCAGCCTTTTTTTTACATCAGTTATCCTGCAGGAGTGGAATAGACCTAAGAGCTCTACCTAGCAATTCAGAGCAGACAAAAGGTCTAGGTCAGATGTCTCAGCCAAAGGAGATAAGTAACGTTCCTCGCCTGCAAAGGTGAAAATCTTCTCTTGGAAAGACAGATTTGCCATAGTTGCTCACAAAATGTATAACTATTTTTCTATGCCCCCTCCATTTTTTACCCATTACAGGCTCTGTGCTGTATTTTTTACGTGCTGCAAATGTATAATATATGGGCTTAGAGGTACAAGTTGGGAAGACAAGAGTAAAGCAGCCCACCATCAAATACAGCTTCATTAGGCAACAATACATTTGGACACACTGCTAAATGATTCACTGTCACCACAAAAATGGATCAAGGAGAAAACCTGTTACTGAATACTAGGTACAAATATCTCTAGCTCAGAAAAGTAATCACGGAGTACATTCTCAGTTCCAAATGCAAGTGACCAAAACATTTTTCATAGTATACCATTAAAAAAGATGGAAGATGTTTAAAGTTCTCTTGAGAAGTTTAAAACAAGGGCTACTGTGTAGCTTGGACTTTTAATCACAAGACTACCGTGCTGCAATGAAGAGCAACTTCTGGAAGTTTCAGAAGTGGTATACAAGGCAGCAGAGGAACTGAAAAAGAGTTGCAGCTCACCGCACACTCTTAAAGCAAATCTCTGGATCACAGCAACAAATTCATTGGAGAGTTGCTTAGTTAGTGAGATTCTGGCCTTCTCAGAAGTTATTCCTATGCAAGTCGCTTATAAAAGCAGCATGTATTTTTAAAAAGTTAAATTTGTAGTGTATGTTGTCAATTAACAGGTTACCGATCACACTCTCCAACACTTTATATTCAGGACAGCAATAGTATAGTAAACAAAAAAAAAACCCACAAGTTTGATTACATAAAATAATTTTACATTAACTGATAAATACTGTCTTCATGGTTCACTAAATCCAATAACTAGTTATCTTCATGTTAGTTTCTATATATTATAATTACTAGAGGAAAATCAGTTTGTGTTTCATCTCCTCTCAATCAATTCATTCCACAGGGTTTGTCTACTTGTTTTCCCTTTGGGGAGGAAAACAACAACTCTGCAATTCATTCAGTTCCACATAAGGGCTTCATTTTGATGCCTGCCAGATAATGAGTCCCAGGATTAGAACAGCCACAGACAGACCAAGAATCAGGATACAGATCTTCTTACGAGATTTCTTCTGTTAAAAGAAAGCAAATAGGGAAAAATCCATTTACACCGGGAAGATGGTAAGAAAACAACATTCAGCTCATTAATATTTGTACAATAGGAAGGTGGGATGTGTTTGGACACAATACTTAACCAAAGAGAAAAGGAACAAGATATTAACAAGAAGAGGGCAACAACAGAAATTGTCAAAAGAGTGGTTAAACAATCAAGGCTGAATATTTAACATGTATTTAAAAGGAAGCAATAAAAAGGTAAAGGGACCCCTGACCATTAGGTCCAGTCATGACCGACTCTGGGGTTGCAGCGCTCATCTTGCTTTATTGGCTGAGGGAGCCGGGGTACAGCTTCCGGGTCATGTGGCCAGCATGACTAAGCCGCTTCTGGCAAACCAGAACAGCGCACGGAAATGCCGTTTACCTTCCCACCGGAGCGGTACCTATTTATCTACTTGCACTTTGACGTGCTTTTGAACTGCTAGGTTGGCAGGAGCTGGGACCGAGCAACAGGAGCTCACCCCGTCACGGGGATTCAAACTGCCAACCTTCTGATCGGCAAGTCCTAGACTCTGTGGTTTAACCCACAGCGCCACCCGTGTCCCTAAAAGGAAGCAATATAAGGTACAAATTTATTGCTAGTGTTGTTGACTGACAGAAGCAACCAGGTAGATTTGTGCACAAAGAGGGATTTTCCCCCTTCTTCTTTTCATTAAGGCTCCATACTGCATTGAAAGCTCCTTTCCAATTCCCCAGTTTAAAAAACACCAGCAGGTTTCAGCATATGATAAATGCTGCTGTTCAGAAAAACGATGAAAATGCCTGTTCATGCATAGGTTGCTCTGTGCACATTTCTGAATTGCTAGCAATGTAATAATCACGGCTGTCAGATACAAAATGCTTTATTGATAGGTGTGGGGATATTGGCTTATTTTGCTTCTGTATTTTTAACATAGGGAAATTTTCTGAAATGAGGTAAGTGGCCACCAGAGCCTTTTCAGTGTTGGTGCTTCAGTTATGAAGTGCTTGCTAGACACCACTCTTTCATAACTCCAGTGCCAAGCAAAGATATCATTTTCTTAAGCCTTTTAAACTCAGTGTCTCATAGCGGGCTTCCCCCCTTGTTTTATTCTACTTGATATTTACAGTTTAGTTGTTTTTATAGTTATTTCTGCCATTTTAATTACTGAATATTATTGTAAACCACACACAAAATTTTATTAAAGGGTGGTACATAAATACCTGTAATAAATATGTAATTGGCCCATGTATCATTTGCACTTTTCATGTAGCTTTAACATTAATATTTTAAGATGGTGCCACACAGTCCGGGAGATAGAAATAGAATGTGTTAGAAATTCAAGAGAAGAAAGGACACAGTCAAGTGGGTAAGATGTTGGTGTACACAAGGTCCTGGGTTCAACAATGGCCTATTCTAGATTTCCACCACTCTGTTACAGGTCCTCATATATAGACTTCGGTTGTGCTTACTGCCTCTAGATTGTGCAAAGGGTAAATTCACTGGGAAGAATCTCTACATTAAAAGCTATGCATTTTTCCATGAGTTTGAATTTCAAGGTGTCACAAGGAATTGAAAAAGAGAAGTATGTAGATAGCATTTTCCTTCTGTTTTAGAAGAACCATGGGTGGTATCCAATATTAAAGCCAGCTCACTGAAATTAACGGGCAAGACTAACTTAGATCCATTAATTTCAAAGGGTCTCCTCTGAACAGAACTTAGCTGGAATCCAATCCGTCGGTTTCAAGAGGCTTTGCTTTCTCTTTTATGAAGAAACTTAGCAAGACTGATTCTGCTCCCACCTCCCTTCCTTTTAAAGTGGTTGTGCAGACATTGTTACCTGATAATAAGCGGCTCTTTGTAACTGGTCATTGGCACTTTCCACGTGGACTTCTGCATTTTCTACATTTGCTTCTATACTATCTATAGGGAAGAAGAGCGCACACAGATGTACAATTCTCTTACAACAGCCTATATATATAACAACAACAACAGCCTGTATATCAGTGATTGGGAATCTTGTTCTGTCGAGGCCCCATTCCCACAGGAGTAACCTAAGGAGTGGTGGTGGGTGGGGCCAGAGCTAAACTCTGAATTTTATGCAGTGGCGTAGCGTGGGTTGTCAGCACCCGGGGCAAGGCAAGTAATTTGCGCCCCCTAACCCGTGGATTTTAGCAGGGGGCAGAGAGCTGCGAGTGCGAGCGCCCCCCCAGATGTTGTGCCCGGTGCGGCCGGCCCCCCCTGCACCCCCATGCTACGCCACTGATTTTATGAAATACAATTAACTAACTAACTAACTAACTAACTTGGATGGGGTCACTTGCTTCTCTTCCCATCACCCTTCTTGCCTGCTTGGTGGGCTGGGGGGGGGGCAGGGAATGATCACCTTTGCCAGAGGTCTGAGGCAGTGCTGGCAGAGAACTCCTCACCCGACCCTTCCATTTGCTCCATCTGTTTTCATTTTTTTTGCACCATTTTGATCTTCCCCGCCTTTCTATTCTCCCTCCGCCCACATGAAATAAGAGTAAGGGACACAGCTTTCCCACCCCTACTGTTTAACATTGCTATAATGAGGGTTGCCATACGTCCAGAATTTCCTGGACATACCGCAGTCGGAAGCAGTGTCCAGGTGGAAATCGGGAAAATCCGGATGTATGGCAACCCTAACAACTTTTGTGTCCAGGTTTTCACTTTTTGAAATAAAGCCTGCTTGGTCAATATATAAAATGGTTTTATCATAAAAATCACAGGTGCTGTGAGCCCTGATATACTGTGTCTCATAAACCACTGACAAACTACTACTGGCTCATTTTCAAAAGGTACAGCGTGAACAAGTACTTTAGGCCCCACCTTCTGAAGTGGTAAAAAATGCCTCTATTTTGCCCAATAAAAAAAAAAAGTTTAAAATGAGAATGCTCCTGTGCAAGTATCTAATGTGTCCACACATTTTCTTACACTTGCAGCATTATCAAATCAACTCAAAAGAAGCTAAATCAGTTTCTGCTACTGGTCCTCTCAGCGACAGCTTATATACTTATATACTGTTCAAGTCAAATGATATATTTAGAGCACACTGCCTGGCACAAAGAACACTCAATTTCAAAGATCTCCAATATGAATTCTCAGCTAGTAACACACCCTAGGCTGAACATATAACCATAAGCATCCATTAAATGTTGCACAATCAGCAAGTTAGAGGAGAACTGTCATAGCAAACACAGGTATCATCTTACCAATCATGTCTCCCTGATCATGGATCATCATAGCCAAATCTTTAAATATCTGGTTCACATCCAGGATATCTGCCTGAAAGGAAGACGGTCATGAAGAGTTACTCTCTCCAAGCTGCATGTTTACAGAACCCATTTGAAAAAGTAACACAAATGGACATCCACTCTACTATGGTTTAGATCTAAATAACAACACCCACATGATGAGGCTTTCCTGCCCACTTTTCTGCTATAATAGTTTGATCCCCTGAAAAGTGACCCCTGGGAAACTGTCTTAGTATTATTTACAAACCTTTGAGATGACATAGTTTATAGGGTGGTATAAAAATGCCAAAAATTAAAATTACATTTTTATTTTTGGATCAGAGTCCTCACATCCCTTTGAAATGAAACATTTACAATCACATTTTCCAGAATTTATAGAGGTCTCTGTCTTTAAAACTTGGATGAGTTTCTACAACTTATCCCCCATTCAACACCAAAGAAGCATCATTGGCTCCATCTGCCTGGTTCCAATATTCCAAAGTGTGGCTTCTTGCCCACCTGACCTACTTATACCTCCTTCAAGCAGATCTCCTTCCTTTTCCTAGTAGCTCCTAAATTTGTTTCCAGCCTGGGATAGCCACATCCTTCACTCCTCCCTTTCAGCAACTTCAAGAGAGTCACAGTCTATGTTTTCTGAACATTTACCCCAATCTTTGATTGTGTATATACTAGGGGTGTGTGATAAATGTGTGATAAGTATTTCAACAAGGAAATACTGTATACCGGTGAAAAAAAGGTTGAGACTTGACAGCTTCCCAGTTGGTAGCTCAGCTGAACCGATACTGTACTTTACAGATACTTTGCCCCATCTGTCAGAACTTCAAAGTGCAGTATAGGGTTGTTTGAAAAGCAGTGTGGGACTTTCAAACCCCACCCCACCCAATTGCTCTTTAAACCTGTAGCTTTCAGAGGTTCAAAAAGCAGCATGGAACTGTTCTGCTTTGGTTGTATTCACCCGTTCCCAGCAGGGGTACTGGAGCATACAGTTAATGCAGAATCAAACACCACCGATGACTGGCATGTGGGCATGGTTTCAAAAAAAAAAAAAAAAAGGCCTCATGAGCCAAATTTTAACCCCTGGCAGGTCAAGATTCCTGTGGGTCAGAAGTTCCCCATTGCTGAGTTACAGCATATCCCAGTATGCAATTAAAGAAAATACAGAAGGGACCAGTGTGGTTCAGAAGAACCTAAAAGTTTTCTTGCTTAGACCTATTTAAATACAACAAAGCAATTTTTAAAACTTTGCATTTGGTTCAAATCCTAATTCACTCACCTCCAACTGCCTAATGGCAGTTTCTCTCTCCTTAATTAGTTCAAGATCTTGTTCTGTTATTGCTACGTCTTCCTCTTGAGACTGCATCTGATTCCACTCTTCATTGCTGCAGGGAGAATGCTACATTACAGTCTGCTATTCCAACTATTACTGAATACTCACTTGGATTTTCACCTAAATGCCTGATTTGTATTAAAGGAGGGAGAGTGCTCTCCAAATAATGAATCACTTACCTATTTCACAATTTATTGCAAAAATATTTGTCTGTTTTATCCCATTTCTCCAGTGAAAATTCCTGTGCTCAGATCATGAGTCTACTACTCCAGAAAAACCTGAAGCTGTTTTTATAGGTATTTTATTGATGTAATTTTGCCATCTAGATTTCAAAAGCTTGCAAACATCATCCGAAAGTGAATTAAAACACATATACAGGCAACCGTATGCATGCTAATAGTTCATTGGGACTGAAGGTACCAAGAAAATAGGGTAATCTGAAATGTCCTATGACATAGAGTTTTTTTCCCCAACTCTGCCCCCAACAGTCAAATGTAAAAATAATGTTGGTAAAAGTCAGGATCTGTATTTATACTTAAGTGCAACAGGTCTGACTGAGATGTTACAGCTCAGTCATAGTTTGACAATCAGAGCTGTGTCCAAGACTGGCATGCTCCCTCCTAACCCTCCCAAATTACCTCTCTCTCCTCCTGGTTTGCGTTAACAATTACTTGCTCAAACCAGGTGCCGCAAACAAGTGCCCACAAACCAGTTTGCTTCTAAGCCAGAATTGAAGCCATGGTTCAAACTCAATTTTCAAAGTTTGGATACAGACCATGGTTCAGGTCTTGGTGCAAACTGGGAAGTAAGTGAGGGAATCAGAGAGCATATCAAGGGAGCACACCAGCCTGACATCTGAAATGGGCCATTTTTGTTCTGATTCAAGAGTAAGAAGCTTATGTACTATTGGAACACATTGTTACGGTAATTCACCAATGCCCGTTTTTCCCCCTGTTGCCCACCCATTTTCCCCCAAGTCAAGAGATATGATTGCATTTGAAGAGATGAAAATGATTTATCACTTTAAAGAAGGAAACATTACCTGTCAAATGAGACCAGCTGTTCTTCCCTGGACCTGTCATCTCCCTGGAAAAAACAATTTAGTTCTCATCAGTCAACAAGGTAAGGTTTGTACTAAGTAGGCTGGAGGATGTGATGAAACACTGAAGCATTATAATGCCTGATCACTATCAGTATTGTCTTCATGTTCTGCTGATTTCAATGGGCATGACAAAGAATGATAGATTAAAAGGCTTTGTGATAGTCAAGAGAAGATAACTTATTTTTAACTAAAAGATTTTAAGGTTGCCTTTCAAACTAAGCTTCCAAGGTAGCTAATAAACCAGTACAGGAAGTTGGGTGTTTTTTGTTTCTAAAAAACACCAGTAACTTGAACAGAGCAAAACTAAATAGGAAGGGATAATGATCTCATCAGTCAAGCCCTCTGTTGCACGGCATGATCACTCACTAGAATTAATCCTCTTAATCCTGTGTGTGCCACAAGTGTGTGCAAGGGAAACATATGCAATCCAGGGTCACTACTCATATGACTAGGAGTATTGCTTCCTGTCCTTAAATATGGGAATTAGTCAGACTCCTATCTACTCAACCAACTTGGCCAATGCTGACCTCAATGCTGAAGGAGGGACAAACTCCCCAATGCAGGGGAGAAACCATTTTAATGCAATGTTTTGGAAGAGTTTTAGTGGAAGCGGGAACCTTACTCGACATTTAAAAATAAAGATAGGAGAATTCGCCTAATTACTGTGGTCCAAGGGGTGGCTTTGAGTCATAGTCCCAGGAAGTAACTGCCTCTCAGCAAAGCACTTACCCTGGTAGGCTCCCCAGATCAATACAACGCATCAGAGGTCTGTTCTTGGTAGGATGACCTACCTGATGCCCTTGGCTGATTAAACAATCTCTGACCTTTAAAATTTGTTTGTGGCGGGGGTGTGGGTGTTGTTGTTGTTATATGTATTGCCTCCAAGTGGGAATCATGGTGTATTCTGAACACACTTCAACTATATTTTGGTACTGTGTTTGCTGAAAGAGTAATCTCAACCTCACAGAATAGGCGGAGTATAGGATCTGTTATAAACCCTAGCTAAAACCAGGGTCAAGAACTGTCATGTTTACAGGATATAATGCAAAACATTTAAATGCTTAAAAAGAAACATTTGAAAGGAGCCTGTAACAGCCTTTTTCTTTAGGAGAGGCTTGGCAAACTTACAGAGAGACGAGAACCAGCTCTTGCCCGGGCAACAGTCTCTTTTTCTTTTTCAGACACTCTTCTTTGCACTGCTTGAAAGTTATTTAAGGCTGCGGAAAAGTCATTCATTAAACGTTCCTTCTGAAGTTTCTGCTGGCGCTAGAAAACACAAATTATGTCCATGGCTTATTGTGTAGAACAGCAAAAAGGAGCATCCAATAACAAAGAAAATGTATATGCCTTATTTCTACCTTTTATGGATTCTGTTTGTAACAGTAATCCAACAGGATTTCCAAGGGTTATTGCCAAGGTGGAAATAACACCTTGTTCCACAGATCAAAGTACAGCTTCACAAACTGTGAGGGAGGAGACACACAAACCACAGCATTTCCAGTACATGTTTCTGGGTCTATACTGTAGTTTATAGGCATCTGACAACAGAAATGCAACTGAGCAAAGTGGACTAAGGCTGCAATCCTAACCTCTGGCTATGCTTGATCAGCCTGATTGCTCATACCAGCTCAATAGCTCTGGTTTAACATTTGGGCAGATGGGTGCACTGAGGTGCTCCTCACCAGTAGAACTCCCTTGCTGATGTTGGAGCTTCTCCCCTAGACAAAGCTGGTGAAGCCCAGCAGGGCTAGGCGGAAGGAGACCTCCGCTCCATCCAAACCCCCTCCAGCACAGCACATCAAGGGCTTGGATTCCTTTGCCCAGCCTCCATTCCATCTTCCTTTGAAGTTAATGGGATACATATTTATTTAACTTTTTTTTTTTTTGCAGCTCCATAGACAATTTGTCTTTTGTTTGCTGGTGCAGCAGTGAGCAAAAAGGGAAACTACTTAAGAATGTTCTACAGAAGCTGTAGGCAGGAATGGGGCAGGGAAGTGAAAGAGGAGTTTCAGCTGACTATCATCGCAGTGCTACTTGGGCAATAATCTCTCTTATTGTTTATTGGCATTACACACTGAAATAGAAGCCCCTCATTTTCAGCTGTGCTACCGTTTGATATGACATGGGGAAGTCCATCAATAGGTCATAGTTAAGGAGAAGTGATTCCCCCCCCCCATTTAACCTCTTTCTCCCTTCCTCCGTGGTTTGCAAAGCAAAATAATACAGAAGGGGATAAAGCCTTGTTACACCAAGCAGAGGTACACAAGCAATACACAGGCAGTCTTAAAAGCTGGCCTATTAACTTTAGTATTAGTATTAGCCCATGTGCTGAATCTTCCTATTATCATTTCAAACACTTCTCTGCACTGTGTCTTGCCCACAGCTAGTCACCTCATCTGCTTGTCAGGTGTTGAGGAGAGCAGCAGATCTTGCTTGTTATTAGACACCCAGAGCATCTCATATCTGCTGTAGGCAAATACCAGTCTGCATTTATGGCTCGATATATGAGCATTAGCAGCCTGGGAAGGGAAAAGAACTGGCCTAGATAACATTCAGCTTTAGACTAGCATTTAGAGTCCTAAAACTGAGTGTTTACATCCATTTCACGCACTAGCAGATACTGAAAGATTCCCTTGCCTCCAACCATCTGTTGTTTCCTCACTCACTACAGCAGATGGAAATGAGGGATTAACCCTCTTCCCCAGAATACTAATTAAATTCCAATGGAAAAACCACCATGTGCCAGTAAATTGCAGATATAAAGAGTTCAGCCTTTAAATTAGGGATGGGAAACCTGTGGGCCTCCCCATGTTGGTGCATTACAATCTCCATCATTCCTGACCGTTGCCTATGCTGGTGGCTGAGGTCCACAGGTTCACCATCCCTGCTCTAAATGGACCTCACTCACCTTTTCACAGTATCCTACACATCCCATCAAAACAATGATGTTGGTATTCCATTAAAAGCATCACTAATATCGCCATTATCAAGAAATAAGCTTTCCTTCCAATCTATCACAGCACAGAAGACTCACATACCTGTTCCGATGCAGACAAGGGGAGTGGCAGGGAGCCCAGCTCCTTCAGGTATTCGTTGGTCTCTTTGGCAAGCCGGTTTGCTGTGTTCTGCAACTGCTGTCTATGAAAAAAGAATGCATTCTTCAGCTTTGATTTCTAGACTCTTCAAAATGGAAGCTTGAGCACATAAACAGGAACTATGCTACCCACAAATCTAATTTTTCATTCACTCGGTTATGCAGCAATTTAGGACAGCCACATGATTCTTGTTGGGTGCCTCCCAATATTAAAATTTAATTTCCCTCAGAAGTGAATAGACATTCCTTCCATATAAGCATTTCTAGTCTCTTTGGTATTAACAAGTTGTACAGAAGTTTGTTACTGTGTCCAATGGCCTACAGATGCAGCCACATGAGATGGGGAAGTCTTGATGTAGAATGGGCAGTTTTTTAGACTGCAGGTGTAGAATCACATTAATGAATGTTCTGCTACATTAGCCATGCTGGCAGAAGCTGATGGGACTAAAAGTCCAACAGCATCTGTAGATTCCCCATCCCTGCCCTATATGAACTTACCCAAAGTAGTGTACTAGCACAACAGGCAGCAGTCTGGGCTATTTATATATTTATATACTATAGCTATTTTATTCTGTGGGAAACATGAGCAGGAGAGAGTATTAAAAAATGCTATGCCTCCCCTTGCAGACTTAAGTGGCATCATCTCTTCAACCAACCACATTCTACTGCCCATGCAGGATATTCAAAATTTATCCAGGTATTTGGGTTTGCCATTGTAATGTGCACTTTAAGAACTGCTCAGGTCATACGTACAGGTTTTCCTGCAGTTTGCTGGAGTCCTGCTTAGTTCCCAGCTGACTCATCAAGTTCTTTATCTGAGAAGCTGTGGAAGCAAAGTTGATTGTGCGTTATCATTGTGCATAAAAGTTCTCCTCTAAGGAGGTATTGCCAGGGGAAAAAAACATTGCTCAAATCATAGCCTGATCCTAACTATAATTACTTGAGGATAGGTTACATCCATTCCAGTGGTGTGTTTAGCCTAAAGCTTCAAAAGGAATTTAAAGGGGATTTCACTATTTTCAGAAGGAGACATTCTTTGGGGCAACACAAAGTTGTCTTTCGATGAATTAATTAAAAAAATCTAACAGGCTCTTGTTATGACTGTAGAGAGTACTGGAAGAAAACTTCAATCGATTAAAAAACTACTTCTGAAATCACTACATGTCAGCAATAAGTGACAAAGTGCAAAGCAGCAATAAAGCAAGTAAGTGATAGTGTAAAGGTTAAATCTAAAATACAAAAGGAGGGAGAAGACAGATGCACTTACTTGGGAGGCCCCATTGTAGCCTTCACTGACCTAATGCTCTCTAGATACTTTGGGGTACAACTCATATCAGCCCCAACCAGCACAGCCAACAACCACGTTCAGCCAACATGGCCAGTGGGGGTTGTAGACCCAAATAACTGGAGAGCATCAGATTAATAAATGATATCCCATTGAATTCAATGGGACTGACTTCTCCTAAATTTCTGTAGAAATGTGCAGGAAGTCTTTTTTTGGAACTTAATATTAATATATATTTCAGTGACTTCCTTCCTTTTTTCTTATACAGATTAGCAACTTTTTGAAAGACAAGTTGAGATGAGGTAGAGACAGGTCCAAAGACAGAGACAGAAAGAGAACTATTCTGCATTTGCATTTCAAAACTGTTCAGTCCCAGGTTGATGCTTATTTTGGCCTTATGTCGGTAAACCACAGAACAGATAATTAAATCAGACATAATAAACACCTTCTGAGAGTTATAAGCAAATACAGTATATATAGTCCTAACACTCACGGCTTGCTTGTGCTAGGTTGCGAACATGATGAGATCAAGCTAGTCTGTAACAATGCTTAAATAAAGCCTGAAAATATCAAAAATCTTGCAATTGTGAATTACTTGTGCAGAATCACAGAACAGTTGTCTTGAATATTAGTCAGCACATTTGACTGTGTTTCAGCATAATACTAAATCCTGGTTTAGTGTTAGGTGGACAAATCTCTATGAACCCAAGAAAGTGTCATACTCGCATGCTGCTGCTCCCCATCTTGTGGCTACATGGGATGGGAAGCATGCAAGCCAAACACTTTGTGCTCACAGAGGCTCATCAAACCACAGTTTAGCATTATGTGCAAACTGGGCCACAGCTTCTTAATCAATTAGCTTCAGAGTGTGGCTGCAGTTCAGCTACAAGTCTGCTCAGAAGATGTGGATTATCTAGGCCAATTTCAGGCCAGCCTCAAGTCCAGGTATAACACCTAAAGTGCACTGGACACCTAGGTGGCAGAAGGGCAGGAGGACGACAACCCCACTGGTTCTCTTACTCTCAGCAGCTTTTGATACCATCAACTACAGTAAACTCCTTGAGTGATTCGGTGAGTGGGAAGTAGACGAACACCATGTTACGGTGGGTCTGCTCCTAGTACTAGGACTGCTTCCTGGGAACAGCATCAGGTAATTGTTGCTCAATGCCGTTGAAGTTGACCTGTGGTTTCCTACAGGGTTCAGTTTTGTCCCCCTTGCTGTTTGACCCCAAATGGAGCCACCCAGTGTTCAAACTCCCATTGTTCACATTTTGCACCATGGAATTTCATTAGCGCGAGTAGTTTCTTAGCTCTGGGTGCAATATTGCATCTAAGATTTCAGATTAAAAATGCAGAGTGGAGTGGAAGGAAAGGAGGACCTTTTTCTGCCTCACACTGAACACCTTAACCTGATCTTATATAGTTTTATTGTGATATATTGCTTGGTTTTTGTGTGCCTTGGTAATAGCTGCTTTGGGCATTTTTTGATAGAAAGATGAGAAACATATGTAACAAATAATTTATTTACTAAAATATTTATACACCATTATTTATATTAAAAAATCAATGTGGTTTACAATATTAAAAAATAAAACATGGGATGCATCTGGGGAAAGGGCACTTGTCTTTTTTCTAGCATACTTCTCATGCTCCCAGTCATGAACTACAGAGGCAAAATGTAACCTCTGAAGGTTGTTTTATATATATACCTACCAATATCAAAGCAGACACAAATGTTACTAAAGGTAGCTAATTCATGAAACTAACTGTTTATGCAAATTGTCTACTTCCTCCAGCCTTTATTTAGCTCCACAGCATCTGAGATTAGGACTAGTGGAAAGGCTGCAGTGCAGTAGAGTAGGAGCTGCAAGATTATTTTTTCGCCAGCCACAAAAGCAGTACAGTGGACGCTCGGGTTGCGAATGTGATCTGTGCGAGATCCGTTCGCAACCCGCAGCGTTCGCAACCTGCATCTGCGCACGCACGGGTTGCGATTCGGGGCTTCTGCGCATGCGCAAAACACGATTTAGCGCTTCTGCGCATGCGTGACTGCCAAAACCCGGAAGTAATCCGTTCCGGTACTTCCAGGTTTCAGCAGTCTGCAACCCGAAAAAATGCAACCTGAAGTGGCTGTAACCTGAGGTATGACTGTAGCTGTGTTCCTCTCTACATTTCCATTTCAGATGTTAATTTATACATAAAAATTGGAAAATCTTTCAAAGCTCAAGAAGTCTGTCCTTCCTTCCTTCTGTAGGATTTGTAAATGGGAGCAGGAGAATGGGATCTGACAGGTAACTATGTTTATTTTCTAGGCACTGTTGTCAGACTTAAGACTGGGTGAGCTCTAGGCATAAATAAAAGTCAAAGAAACGACATGGCAAATAGGTCTCTTAGGGCCCATCCCATTTTGCCCACAAAATCCTCGTTTTACATAAGGGATTTGTCCTCTTGCAATCTATACTTGAGCAGTTTATATTCTGATGTGATTTTAAACCCAGAGTTTTTGCATCCATTCTCCCTGTTTTCCACTATATGCTGTTTCAAGCAACCCCACCTCTGAAGAAGTTGCTTCACACTAAAAAAAAAAAAAGAAAAAAAAAGAGAGAGAACCAAAGATGCCCCAAGCTGACAGGGACACTTTTAAAAGGAAGCATATGTCCTTTTGGGATTTTTGAAGGAGAGGGAAACTTCAGATTTAGGAAGGAGAAAGTTTGGGACAGCAGCTCTCTCTGGTGATGATTGTATAGATGAGGGGGAATTAAAGGGTACATATTCCATATTAAGATGAGGGTGGATGGGCCCTTACTAACTAGACTCAAGACAATTTCAGAGACTGTTCTTGCCTTCCTCAAAAGCACTTTTGTGTAGCTGGAAACAATATATAGAGACTGTTACGCAGTGATCACATGCAAGTGTATTTTGCTACATGTACACATAGGGAAACCAGAAGAGATGTCAATGGTTTGGCAGAATTAAGACACACAATGAAATACATAACCACAGGGCCATTATATTCTATATGCAGGTCATGCCTCTTGACTACAACGAAGTGATTGCCTTTTAGTCAACAAAGAACACGTGAAGTGGCCTCAGTGATACTTATAATTGTTAGGAAGCTATTAGGTGAAGTATAGGCAAGGTAGCAATGAGCAGAGATTGACTCATCCCTTCGCAATAATTCTCCCACTCATAATGAATATGAATAATGAGACTGCCTGTGGCTTTAACTTCTTCTTTTGTTATAAATACAGATCTTGCTTCCTCTTGTTTATGTTGGTCTATTTTACTGTATTTTTTGAAAGCAATACTTTATGATGCAGACCAAACCAAATAAATAAAAGAACCCTTAGGACAGAAACACGGAGGAAAGGCGGGGTGTGGGGTGTAGATAAGGGGGGACGGACCTATTGGGGGGAAAGTGGGCCTTTTAAAAAAAAAACAGAAAGCCATGGGGGTGAGGGATTATAATGACTTTCTATCGGTTTTAAATATTGTCTTTAATAGACCATCGGGGTAGAGAGCGGGCAGTCCCTGCGGATTAAAGTTCGCTGTAAGGGGGCCCTTGGAACTGCCTGCCACTGCAGCTAAAGGAATCAAGTGTACAGAAGGTCGAAAAATTGCCTTAGGGAGCTGTGAGCCGCCTTGAACGTATTGTAAACGGAAAGGCGGGATCTTAAAAGAAAAAAAAAAAGACGAATATGAGGAGCATAAGGCGGCGTTGGGAGCTGGAACCCATGACAGGGGGGCGGTAACAGAGATTGTTTAGGCGGTCGGGGGACAGAATTCAGGAGGCCTGAGGGGACAAGACTTAAGACACAGCGGGTCGTGTGGGGAAGGGGAGGAAGCGGTTTTCACTCACTGCATTGTGCCAGGCGCTGTACATTGGTGCTGCAGGTCTGGATAATGGCGCTGAAGTCCCGGGGCGGAAGCCCCCCGGGCCGGTACGTCTCTAACGGGCCGTACGACATGGTCGAGCCTGAAACCCGGACAGAGAACGAAAGAAGGGAAAACACACGATAAACAACACAGGATCTGTGTCAGGGTCAGCCGAATCTGACTAGCGCCGCTTCCGCCGCCTTCACGAAGACGCACGCGCAAAGGACAAGGCCCTGCCTTCTTTTCCCCTGCTCCGCGCAGGCGCGGGAGAGAAATGAGCGCACCCGCCCCGCAAGTGACAGCCTGCGACGCGACCTGCCCTCGGCTTCCCCTTTCCTAGGCGGGTTCTGCGCGTGCGTCGCGTTCCCCTCCTCGCCCCGCCC
>JAXCMG010000016.1:4480881-4604292 GCA_034642415.1 Podarcis siculus
TTTCTTTCTTTCTTTCTTTCTTTCTTTCTTTCTTTCTTTCTTTCTTTTCCTTCCTTCCTTCCTTCCTTCCTTCCTTCCTTCCTTCCTTCCTTCCTTCCTTCCTTCCTTCCTTCCTTCCCCTCTCCCCCTTTGCTCTTTTCTGAGAGCCTAGTCGTTACAATGACCAGGACCTGGGAGACCCGTGTTCAAATTCCCACTCAGCTTTGAAGCTCACAGGATGGCCTTGGGCCAGTCACTATCTCTCAGCCCAACCTACCTCACAGGGCTGCTGTGAGACTAAAATACAGGGTAAATGGTGGGGGGCAGGAGCGGGCACACACAACAATCATTGAGGAAAAGTGGGATATAAATATAATAAATTTAAAAAACTATTTCCAGAGGAGTAGCTGTGTTACTCTGTTGCTGCAAGAGCAAAGAATCATGTGATACCTTAAAGACACATTCAGGCCCCCTCCAGATGTTTCTTTATTTCATTCATACAAATTTGTGCTCTTGATGGCATCGGGGTGGTAATACATGCTCTTGCTTTCAAAGCTGCTTGTGGCTGCAACATTTTTTGGGGGGCAGGAATACTGCTTTGTTTTCAAACAGTGCTTGTCCTGTGGCTTCCTGATGAAACCCTGTAACTTTTCATACTGAAAATGTTCTGGGGTTTGTTCATTTTTTGTTCCACTTTTGTTGCATTATAGCTCAGGAGTGTCCCTATAGACTACAGTGATGCCATAACATTGGTAATAATAATAATAATAGTAATAATAATAATAATAATAATAATAATAATAATAATGTATTTATACCCCACCCATCGCTATCTTTAAGTCAATGACATATTTTTGTAAACTGCTTTTAGGTTGCTTCTTTTTGTAAACAACTGAGGTTTTTTTATGATCAAGCAGTATATAAATTCTATGAAATAAAATAGAGAGAAATGTTGCAGAATGCATCTGTAAAAACAAAACAACAAAACCAGGCTAGAGGGGCTCTTAATATGAGTTTCTGGGCACCAGAGTCCACTTCATCAGATGCATGGAATGTTATTATCAGCTGGCCGTAGGGTGGCAGTAAGGTCAGAAAGAAACCAAACGCAGAATATGCAGATTGTGATGATTGCATTGAAGCTTAAATGTAAAAAATCAAAAACCAGTGACCATCCTGGCATTCGTAAGCTATTTTTGCTATTGCTGAATAAATGGCACCACTTGTTCCTCATACCTGGTTTATATTCAACTGTTGTGATCCACACATCTGTGACTATGAACTTTGACAAGTGCTAGTGCCAAAACAAATGTTTGAAGAACTGCTGAGAGCACGACATGTGTGAGTATTTAACCTCTGGGGAAGGTTGCGTCTGATTTGCACATCTCAGTCCCCTGTGCCTCTACTCAGATGTAAGTCCTGTTGAGTTCAGTGGAGCTTTCTCCCACATAAGTGATCACAGAATTGCAGACACAGTGTTGGGGTTTATAACCAGCTACTCAAAGAAAGCTATTTTCCATCTTTTAGGCTGCAAATGACTAAGATAAGCGTACATGCATCAGACAAGCCAATGCTTTTTTTCCCTTGGGAGAGGATGGAGTAGCATTGGGACTTTCATGGCCTTATCTACAAGGGTAGCTTATAAAACCAGTCCAGAATCGGATTGGAACCAATGGAAGAAAAATACAAACAGGGGTGTAGGGAGATAAGTTCAGCCCACCTCCCATTCTGGTAAGTGCAAGGCAGCAGAACACTGAAAGTGGTGGATGATCACACTTAGGATTGCACCATAGTTGTATTTTCCAAGGATTGTGTCCAATGCTAGTCCTCCTCACAACATCAGGCCCACTGAAATAAATGAACTTGAGTAAGTTAGGTCTGTTAATTCCAGCTGTACCACTCTGAGTGAAGCTTAGATTCTCAAATGTCTAAACAAACGTTGATACCTTTTTGAAGCAAGAACAGGTTCACAACATTTGGGAAGCATGAAAGGTAGTGGATTAAAAAATTCCCTTAGGTACACTCACCAAGAAGGTGCAGATCAGATCAGTCAGCACCACAATTTGCAGAGGTAAAATTCCTCAAGCATCTCTGGGTTGAACTAAGAATCATTGCTTCTCTTCAATACTTGAATTAAAGTGGAAGGGGGTCTGTTTTTGTGATGGCCCCTGTAGCTGCTGTCTTCAGAAGGTTTTTGAGGGAGGGAGGCATGGTATGACTAAAATCAGCTCTCTCGGACAGCTCTACCTATCTTTGAACAATTTCTATAACAATTGGTCATTATTAGAACTACTGTTTAAGAACTGCTGTCCAAGTTTGCCTCCCCTGGCTTCCATCTCCAATCCTTTTTCCTTTTGTTTCCTGTCTTTTTAGACTGACAGCCCCTGAGCAGAGGCTGGGGGTGGGAAAGAATTCTGCGACCAGAGCTTCATCTCCTCTCCATCCTGAGACCAAACTTAGGTAAAGATAAAGGTACCCCTGACCATTAGGTCCAGTCACGGACAACTCTGGGGTTGCATGCTCATCTCGCTCTATAGGCCGAGGGAGCAGCCGTTTGTCCGCAGAGAGCTTCTGGGTCATGTGGCCAGCATGACTAAACCGCTTCTGGTGAACCAGAGCAGTGCACGAAAACACTGTTTACCTTCCCGCCGGAGTGGTACCTATTTATCTACTTGCACTTTGACGTGCTTTCAGACTGCTAGGTGGGCAGGAGCAGGGACCAAGCAACAGGAGCTCACCCCGTTGCGGGGATTTGAACCCCGACCTTCTGATCAGCAAGCCCTAGGCTCTGTGGTTTAGACCACAGCGCCACCCGCGTCCCCAGAGACCAACCTTAACCCACCTGCAAATCACATGCCATCAGGTGATTGAGAGGTGGGTGGCCTTCCCCATCTGTCAAAGTTGGCCTGCAAGGCGGGGCGAAAGAGATAGTGAAAAAAGCAGGATTGAACTCCCCATCCATCAGCTGATAGGTGGGGAATTCAACACTGCTTTTTGCAGAGACCAGCTGTACTAGCATTTCTACCTGACATCTCATATATGACATCAGGTATGGGGCTGGAGGGCGTGGTTTTTGGGGGGAACAGCCTGGTGTGACAAATGCAGAGGGCTGGTGGGCCAAATTTGACCCACGGGTCAGATGTTTCCCACCTCTGCTTTAACTGATCAGTGTAAGCTGTTCAGGGAGCCATTTGTCCTGAGTATGGGATTAGAAATGCTCTTAAGAAATTGGGGGAGTCAGAGGTTGTGAAATTCAGCAAGGGCTCCTCTACCTTTCCTTCCATAATTTGAGCACTGCTTCCCTGCAAGAAACCAGGCTTCCCCTTCAGCAGTGTGTGTGTGTGTGTGTGTGTGTGTGTGTAAAGGACAGACTGGCATCTGAAATGGGTGAAGCAAGGTGGGTATGACTGAAGTCCAGTCGTCGTCAAAGTGCACCAGATGCAAGGCTTTCGAACCGAAAGGATAAGGCGGCCCTTTTTCAGCTCAAAAAGCTGTTGATTCACACTGTGTTCTTCTGACAGCCAAGCGGAAAGTGCCTTTTCCTGAACCTGGTTATTTATATACAAGAACTTGCTGGTGCTCATGCTAGGGGCCAGCGGGCTTGCTTGCAAAGTTATTCTCTCTGCCCGCTTTCTATTCACTCAAGGATGTTTCAGATCTGGGCGGAAGAAAATGGAGCTTGATTATGATCTACTGCAGGCATTCAACAGAACAAAGGCATTCATGTCCTTGTTTGGGAGTTTAATAAAGTCCAATGAATATCTAATTAAGTTTCAAACATCTCTGCCTCGCAGTCAGCATGGTTTCCAAAAACACAAACATTTGTGCAGGGTTTGTGTGTGTGCATGTGTTTTCCTCTCTGCTGTGAAGACTGATTGCCTCTTAGCTATTCCCCCCTTAATATGGTACTGAAATGTATCAATGCTGAATTTCAAAAAAATGGGGATGGGGAAGCTGGGACCAATTGGATGTTGTGTTCCCTGCCTGTTGGCTGCACTGGCTGCCTGGGGCTGGTTGGAGCTGAAATCCAACAACATTTGGAGGACCTTCGCTCAGGTCCTGCTTGCAGGTTTCCTGCAATGGGCTGGCCACTGTGAGAACAGGGTGCTGGACTAGGTGAGCCACTGGCCTGATCCAGTAGGCTCTTCTTATGTTATTATGTCACTGCTTCCCTATCCCTCTTCTTGCAGGGAGTCCACAGCAGCCACACCCTCTGACCCCCAGCTATGTGACTACTTTGATCATTTGCTTTTTCATCACATTTATATCCCTCGTTTCCTCCACAGAGCTCAAGTTGGCAGCTGTGGAGATTCACTACAGTTGTACCTCTGGTTAAGAACTTAATTCGTTCTGGAGGTTCGTTCTTAACCTGAAACTGTTCTTAACCTGAGGTACCACTTTAGCTAATGGGGCCTCCTGCCGCCGCTGCGCGATTTCTGTTCTCACCCTGAAGCAAAGTTCTTAACCCGAGGTACTATTTCTGGGTTAGCAGAGTCTGTAACCTGAAGTGTCTGTGACCCGAGGTACCACTGTACTTTTAACCTCACGAGAATCCTGTGAGGTAGGTGCGACTGAGATGTAGCCACTGGCCCAAGGTCACCCAGCTTCTTGGCTGGGTGAGGAGTTATACCTGTATCTCCCCTGTCTTCCTATATAACCATTTACATTATTTGTGATTACTTTGATTGTTCACAATCTATGCACATGGCACTTTGCAAGGAACAGTTCCGATAAGTCACTATCTTGCACCCTGAGTGCTGGCAATTACATATGCTCCATTTGGCCCTATTTACTAGAGCTGGTCCCTATTTTGCAGACATTACTGCCCCTGTTTTTGCAATGGTCATCTAATTTAGCCTCCAACCTAATGCACTGACAGATGTCTATCCAGTCTCTGCTTAAATGCTGCCAGGGAAGGACAGCCTACCTCCAGTGACAGCAGGCTGGTGAAAATGTTGTTGGTGTGAGTTCCTAGAGATGGCATTCTCCTGGGTCTGGCTCTCAGTTTAATCTCCTCCCTCCCTTTCACTTTATCTTCTCTCTCCCTGACATGCATGTAAATGCACATAGGTGAACACTTACACACACTTGCACACAGCTTGCCATTCTGCCCGATTTCAAGAAAACCTTTTGAATTGTTGATAGTAGATTGTCAGACAGGGCTTGCGTAACCTGTTGCGCTCCAGATGTTCTTGCACTCCAAATCCCATCAGCTCTAGCCAGCATAGCCAATGGTCAGAGTATCCTATCCCTGCTGTAGGACAAACCCAGGGGTCAGCAGACTTTTTCAGCAGGGGGCCGGTCCACTGTCCCTCAGCCCTTGTGGGAGGCTGGACTATATTTTGAAGGGGGGGGGGGAAGAATAAATTCCTATGCCACACAAAGAACCCAGAGATGCATTTTAAATAAAAGCACACATTCTACTCATGTAAAAACACGCTGATTCCTGGACCATCCACGGGCTGGATTTAGAAGGCGATTGGGCAGGATCCGGCCCCCGGGCCTTAGTTTGCCCACCCATGGACAAACCTCTCCCCTCTCCAACACATATTTAACCAAAGGACTGCACACTTTATTGACTTTTAAAATAGCACAGGACCTGCTGTTGCAGAGTAAATGATCACAGCTGAAAGCAGATGTGTAAATGGCCCTGGAGAGGCTTGGACAAGTAGCCCTTGGTGTGGGTGTTGAGGGTGTTAAAAGCTTGTTTCTATCTTTAGCTGTGAAATGTTGGAAGGGATGTCGTTGTTTGGTGAGAAGGGGAAAGTTCTCTGCACTCTCCCTTTATGCCTGCGTTTTCAGGCTAAACCCAAGCAGTGAAAACAGGGTCTATGGTTGAACCCTGTTTTGCTCAGGCTCAAAATGAAGCTCATTCCTTGGAATCCAACAATTTGGTTGGAAGAGGCAGGGGTTGGTGGTTACCATCTGTTATTGCATTGTGATATTTGAAGCCGTCTGTTTAACGGTCTGCGGCATTACTCTTCAGCTGCATTTGATGTTGCAACTAATATGTGCAATAAGGTGGGGGGGGGAGGTCAGGGTGGTGGTGGAGAGAGTCTATTGACTGTGGCACAACAGTGAGCTTTTACTTCCACCTCACTCCCCCGTGCGTTGCAGATCTGTGATCTCTCTCCCACTTTCCCTGTCTGTTATGCCCATTGTTGACTGCAAGCCTTCTGGGAAGGTGCTGTGGCACTTTGTCACACTCTCCTGCACAGTGCCTAGCAAGAAGAAGAAGAAGAGTTTGGATTTGATATCCTGCTTTATCACTACCCAAAGGAGTCTCAAAGCGGCTAACATTCTCCTTTTCCCTTCCTCCCCCACAACAAACACTCTGTGAGGTGAGTGAGGCTGAGAGACTTCAGAGAAGTGTGACTAGCCCAAGGTCACCCAGCAGCTGCATGTGGAGGAGCAGGGAATCGAACCCGGTTCACCAGATTACGAGTCCACCGCTCTTAACCACTACACCACACTGGCTCTCAAGCAAGTTGTTAGCACTAAAGGAATATAGCAGAACAGGTGAGCACCAAGGTAGCACTCTTGGGTACAACCTGAGGGTGTGGTGCCCCCACAGCATCTGCTCAAAAATCCAATTTATTTTGGCCCACAAGTCTACAAAGGTTGGCACAGTCTTGGGTGCAAGATCTGTATCACTGGAGGGCTGCAAAGTGCATTCACAACAATATATCGTTCCTTGAAATGGTCTGGTGTTCCATCTGCGCTTATAGATGAGTGCCTGAGGGCTTCTTCAAACACCTTTGCAAAATTGATCGCAAACTCTGGAATGGAGATGCTAAAGTTGTAAATTAATTCTCATTAAAATACACTGCCTGACTCTTTTTCAAAGATTATAGGGCTCTTCCCTCAACACACACACCAGATGCATATTCTCTGACTATCCTCCACATTTAGATGGAGCGAACTTCTGCAGCTGCCACCAGTGTGGATTTGACGCATTTGTAATGCGCATCTGATTTGCATCTTATCTCTGTTGTCTGCTCTGAGAAGATATGGGAGCTGGCATGCCTGCAATACAGTGATGTGTGGCTGTGCTGAAAACTGCTACCATGAAGAGGTCACCTTGCCACACGGCAAAAACCAAGGTGACAAGGATCTTGTGAATCAAGATCTTCTGTAGTTTGCTGTACTTCGAAGTGTTTTAATTGTTTTGCATACTGCGCATCGCCTAGAGGTTTATCGCCAGGAGTGACCTAAAAAGTAAATACATACATACATACATACATACATACATAAACAAACAAACAAACAAACAAATAAATAAATGTCAGCTTCTCTTCCTTTATCCATCTTGTCTGGTACAAGAAATGTCCGACAATGATGATGATGTAATTCATTATCCTGGCCTTTTCACAGTTGCACTTGTTCAGCATTAGTGGTCTCCTTTGATGAAGAACGAAAGAGAAGCATGTATGATTGCTACTATGCCAAGGCACAGGAACCAGTATTTGAGATTGGCACCCATGAATCTGGGTGAGAAAAGGCACTGCTGCTCCCCACTTGTATTAGCTGTTCCCAGTTCATACTGTGGTCCCTGTGAGACAACCAGCTTCATATAACTAACGTGCTTAAGTCTAAGTAATGCATGAAGGGGTTAATACCATAGAGTAAGCTGTCCTACTAGGCTTAGCTATGTCCCCCTGCACCTTGGGAGGAACTAGATAATCAAGCATTTGTTCCTCTCCAGTCTACCCTAGAAGCTCCCTGTGTCAACAGGTTTGAGTTGTTTGCTCCTGTTCAGACTGCATGGCTGTCACCAGCCACCAATAACTTAGGAATTTTGATCACTTTGTAACATCTAAGTTTTACTGCCAACACAACTTTTTTTTTACTGATGTATGGAAAATCACATGAACCAGACCTTTGAAGAATTTGTAAGTGAACCAATTTCAACTTACTGAATGTGTGATTTTTTCCCTATGCTCCGGGAATTGGGAAACTTTGGAAAGAGAACTTTTAAAGTACTATTATTGTCTTAATACATTGTCAGCGAAGCTCAGATGCTGACAGGAGAAGAAGAAGCAGGCATAGGGAGAGAACAGTTAGCATCAGAAAGCAGAGAGGAGGGGGAGAGCAGCTGTGATCTGAGCTCTGACCAAAGGGACAGACAGATGTGTGAGAACTACGATAGTGGGCAAGATGTTGGAATACAGGAAATACGCTCTGCCGAATCTTGTAGGATTTCAAAAGTGGCAGAGATGCGTGAAAGATACCGGAAGAGAAGGTGGAGGCTTCCGTGCTGGGGAAGGAGCTCAGTCCGGGCAACTCCATCTTCAGGGGAGTACGATGAGTAGAGGAGCTCCGTCTTAGTTTGTTGTTTTAGCAATAAATCTGAAATAATTAACAGCCAGAGTCGTTTCGCGTTTGTGGGAGAGACCAAGCCATAACATATTATTATTATTATTATTATTATTATTATTATTATTATTATTATTATTTAATAATAATAATAATAAATATTATTTATACCCGCCCGTCTGGCTGGGCTTCCCCAGCCACTCTGGGCGGCTTCCAACAAAATATTAAAATACAGTAATGTATCAAACATTAAAAGCTTCCTTAAACAGAGCTGTCTTCAGATGTCTTCTAAAGGTCTGGTAGTTGTTTATCTCTTTGACATCTGGTGGGAGGGCGTTCCACAGGGTGGGCGCCACTACTGAGAAGGCCCTCTGCCTGGTTCACTGTAACTTGGCTTCTCGCAGTGAGGGAACCCCCAGAAGGCCCTCGGCGCTGGACCTCAGTGTGCGGGCAGAACGATGGGGGTGGAGATGCTCCTTCAGGTATACTGTACCGAGGCCGTTTAGGGCTTTAAAGGTCAGCACCAACACTTTGAATTAGGCTCAGAAATGTACTGGGAGCAAATATACATATATGATTATCAATAACGTACTATATTCTGTATAAACTCATTCCAATTGCACGGGTTGTTTTGGACCTGGAAGAGGGAGGAATGGGGGCGGAATGGGGCAGGGCAGGCTTAAGCATGCTCCGCTAATGTGTGCTTTGACCCAGAACGCAACCCCTGCAGAAATGGGGAGTTGCCTGGTACTAAATTAGATGTGGCAATGGTCTGGCTTAGTATAAGAGCAGATTCCTATTTTCCTATGTTGAACAGCTTTTAAAGAAGATTAGAGAAATTCATAGACTTGGAAGGGACCCTGAGTGTCATCTAGTCCAAAACCCTGCAATGCAGGAATGCTTTGGATTTCCTGGAGGATGAGCCTATCAGTGGCTACAAGTCATGAGGGTTATCTAGCAGAGTCTAATATCAGAGGCAGTATGACAGAGGCAGATGCAAGAAGCTGGGGCTCATTAACAAGAGTGCTGTTTTGCTCATGCCCCGGTTAGCCTGTATGAGAATGCAAGACTAGATGGGTCCCTGGTCTGAGCGAACAGATATTCTTGACTATATTGCAAATCTTGGCTGCGCAATGTGCTGCCACAGGGAAGATGACAAAAGACCTTTGGATTTTGTCATCCAAGCCAAACAGTCAAGTCAAACAAACACACCCACCCATGCAGCAGATCCACAAAGCTGCATTCATCTTTCGGAACAGAAAACAGAGCAGTGCCTTTTACACAAAGGGTACTCAATGCAGGGTTGAGTTGCCGCATTCATACAGTAAGAAACGCTGGAGTACCAAAGCGCAACTCTGTGAAGAAGCCCATCCTGGCCCTTTGAGGGAAGGACCAGGGCCAAGGTCAAATTTAATTTTTTTGCTGCACCTTGAGTGAAGTGCAAAAGCGCTACTGATTTAAGCTGCTTACACTAATCCTCTCCTTCCTGGGTCAATTCCAGGCTCTACTTTGCACCCTCCTTAGTGCTTTTGCCTGGCTAGAAAGGTGTCCTTGCCTGGGTGGAGGACCGAGAGGTGTGTATCAGTGTGTGAAGAAACTAACCTGCTGTACAAGGGTAAAATGCACACAGGGCCGTCTTAAGCATATGCGGCGCTGGGGTGCAAAGATCCGCCCAGCACCCCTAGGTTGCCCAGAGTTGTTGACCATTTTTTAGGGGGGACACACCCCAAAGTTGTTGACCTTTTGACCTTTCTTTAGGGATAGAACCCCTTGTTGTTGTTGACCTTTTTAAAAGTAAATAGTTATTTACCTTTAGAATAATTATTTACGTTTAGGGACTCACAGCGCCAACCAACGGGGGTGCCAGCGCCCCACACACAGGGGCTTATGAAGGTGGGTGTGGGTTCCATGCTGGGGGGGGCACAGCTGCCCGCTGCCTCCCCCCCCCCAGCTCGGCCCCGGACTCTTGGCCTGGCGCCCCTGAGAGCCTGGCGCCCGGGTGCCATGCACCCCTAGCGTCAACGGTTAAGAGGGCCCTGAATGCACATGTATTGTCCTGTCCACCATTGCCTCTTTCCCTGCCACCAATCACATGTTGCTCTCGGAACATTGCCCAGAAGAGAATGTGGCCCTCAGGCTGGAAAAGTTCCCCCACCCCTGACTGACAAGGATCCCTTCCACTGAGTACGTAAAGACTCCTGGTAGGATCAGCAAGCCCTCCTGCCCCCAGCCACTCAGACAGCTCAGCAGCCCAATGCCCTTTCTGGCTGCATGATTGACCCTTGTGCTGTGGAAACTCTGTTGTCCACCCACTTCCAGGTTTAACCCCTCTCACTCCCCACTGGCTTCTGAGTAGCGTGTGCCCTCAGAGTCCCTTCCCACCCAAGGTCTCTCCCTTTGGATGATGAAGCATGGCATGGAGGAAGTAGACAGAGGAAAAGTTTCTCCCTCTCTCCTAACACTGGATATCCGATGAAGCTGAATGTTGGGAGATTCAGGACAGATAATAAAAGAAAGTACTTTTTCACACAGAGCATAGCAGACCCTCCAAGTGTCCCTATTTTCCAGGGATGTCCCTGATTTAGAGACGCCGTTGCGGTTTTTGGATTTGTTCCCACTTTTCCTTAGGATGTCCCAGTTTTCAGTGGAGAAATGTTGGAGGGTATGACGTTATCCAACCCCCGAGCCATCTGAATAGGGAAGTTTTTTGTTTTTTTAAATGTCTAATGTTTTATTATGTTTTTATAAGCTGCCCAGAGTGGCTGCGGCAACCCAGTAAGATGTGTGGGGTACAAATAGTAAAATTATCATTATGGAATGGGACGTCCCTATTTTCATCGGAGGGTATGGCATAGTTAAAACAATGGACCTTGCTCCCATAGGAGACAGTGATGGCCACCAACTTGGATGCTTTTAAAATAGATGGAAGTGAGGTCTCTCGAAGTGGCTATTTTCTGCCCTCCACAGTTGGAATATCACTTGCTGGAAACTGCAAGAGGGGAGAGTGCTCTTCTGCATTAATCCTGATCACAAGTTTTTCACAGTGATATATGCTGGGCCACCGTGAAAGCAGGACACTGATCCAGCAAGCTCTTCCTAAGCTCTTATGGATACTGACACGCTGTTTTGGCCTCGATTTAACGGCTTGCAACTCCGCTTGGATTTTGCAACGGAGACAGGAAATGAAGAGCTGTCTGTTTTTTCTTGCTGGCTTGCCTGTGAGGCAACCCAACGGAGAACCATTCACAACATTTCTGTGTTTTGAAACGCATCTTCCTCCATTTTGCAGTAGTGGCATCAAAACAAAACCAAGCCAACTTTGTGGGATAAAGAAGGCAGTGTGTGGGGTTTGAGTAGTCCAATTATGCACAGCTATTCCATCCTCTTCTATAGGTACTTTATGGGGGAAATGTCCTATGTGTAGCCTTTCCTGACCTGTTGTAGCCTTCAGCATTTGGGGTCAAAAGAAAGTGATTTAAAACAACTGTTTTTGAGACATTTCATTCCGAATCTGCTAGACAGATCCAGACAGAGGATGATGACAGGTGGGTGTCCTGCCCCCCACAACATAAATCCTGGCTACACCCATGGCAGAGAAAGTAGCCTACCATAACAAAGGTATAACACTCATGCTTTGTTCCTCCTATTTTTGCCTGCGGCCCTACCTGCCACCGGGATGCTGCTCTCAGAAGGTTCTCCAGAAGAACCTTAATTAATATCTGATAAAAAGGGAATGAAATAGGTCCCCGTCCCTGCCCTAGGGCATTGTGGGGAATAAATATGGTGGCTCCCAGCATTTTTTTAAAGCAACCACCCAAGAATGCTGCCTGTTCCCCTTACAGAGATTGCAGGACATTCAAGCAGGGGACCATACCACTTCCATTCTGTAAGCCGCTCAGCACGCAGCTGTATCGACATATGTTCGTTTATTTTGTTATACGTTAATTAAATTTGTATAGTCACCCATCAGTAAATATTCCCTGGATGGCTTCCATAAAAAGGAAGGGAAGGAGGGAAAAGAAAATATTGACAATATAAGATACAATAATTAAAATTAACAATAAACAATAAAATACAACTGTAAGAGTGTGTGTAAACCTTTCTTGCAGCAAGGGCAGTACTATACAGTGGTAACTCGGGTTAAGTACTTAATTCGTTCCGGAGGTCCGTACTTAACCTGAAACTGTTCTTAACCTGAAGCACCACTTTAGCTAATGGGGCCTCCTCCTGCTGCTGCACCACCGGAGCACAATTTCTGTTCTCATCCTGAAGTAAAGTTCTTAACCTGAAGCACTATTTCTGGGTTAGCGAAGTCTGTAACCTGAAGTGTATGTAACCTGAGGTACCACTGTACACAGTTTACAACTTGGGTTAGGGGAACAACAAACTAAGTTTCCTACAAGTAACAAAGTTTCCTACAAAGTTTAAAAGCCTGGGTCTTTGCCTCAAATTGAAACCACCGCAGAGTCATCAGATGAACCTCTCTGAGGAGTCTTTTCTGAAGCTGGGGTGCCACTACCAAAAAGGCTCTCTCTTTGGGAGGCCCCTGTCTCCCTTCACTTGGCAGTGGCAGCAGAGGATGTGGTTTGACCGACAAGCATCTGAGGGCATGGAGCTTAGCAGTGCGTACCTTTAACTAGAGACATTTCCCTCCCCTTTCATGTCATCCTGAACAACAACAGAGCATAGCTGCATGGGAAGGAGCTGAGCTTTAATGTGGCACTTGAACCAATTGCCTCTGAAAAACACCGCTTGCACTCTGATGCCCCATTCTTACTCTGGCACATTACTCGACTGCAGTGGTAGATGGTGCCCATTGGAAGTGGAAGGGCAGAAAGCAAGGAGTCCAACCCCAGGGGGAGCCAGAGCCAATTGCAGGCAGAGGCAACAAATTTTAATTTCGACCCCATCCTCCTCCCTGCTGCATTCTACAAAGGCAAGGCTGGGTCTACGGAGGGGGAAGGTGGCAGTCAGGACAAACCTCATGGACTGGTTCTAAGGCAGGCAGGTGGGTAAAGGCTGACTGAAGGCAGGCCGTGGCTTTTGGGACAATGGCCCCTTGGCCCTACGGAACAACTTCCATTGCTCAAATGTACTGTGAAGACCGCAGACCTACTTTCTAGCTAAAACTGTCAGGATTCTGTTCCAAAGGACCAAGGAAATCTGAAATCTGGGTCACCTATTAAAAATGCAAATGACTCCAAAGTGCATATATCTTATTACTTTGCCTAATACGTTCGTCATAGGGAGGGGTAAGGAGCTCAGGAGGAGTATCCCCTGGTCTCTGGAAGTCCTCTTTCTGGTTCTGAAACCTCACCAGGTATTACTCACGTATTTCCAAGCAGAAGGGGCTAGGAGCTTGCTTTTTAAAAGCAAACAAATTAAAAACAGCGTTCTCGGCATGCTAAGTTTCCCGCTGCTGAAGCCTGTGCTTATACAAACAATACAAAACAACAATAACAATAGCAGCGTTGTGTATTTGAGCGCTGCCTAGGGTTGTGCAGCCGCGGCTTGTGTCATAAGAATTCTAAGGTATCAAATATAGAATAATGGAGATGAGGGCCGCTTAACCTACAGACAGTTGTTTTCGCCAATGCAGTTCCTATTATCGCCCTGCGTTTCCTAGTTTAGGGATGATTTCAGGGCTTGCCGCTTTGCAGCTTGTTAAACCCCAGTTTGAGAGAACCTAATGCACTTTGATGGCTCTAGCCTGAAACATAGCTGACAATCAGTGTAGCTCCTTTAGTGACTATCTGAACAAATTGCCCAGCTCCATTGTTAATTCAGAACCTTGCCACCCTATTCAGGAACCAGCTGTATCCCTGCTGATCCCCTGTTCAATTTGTATAGTAATCAGTTCTTGTTTTATTACGGATGTTAAGCACTTTCATTGACGTGTTGATTTGCACTTTCTGTTTTATTTCTGTGCTGTATTGTCTGTAAACCGCTTTGAGAGTTACTGAGTGGGAAAGAAGAAGAAGAAGAAGAAGAAGAAGAAGAAGAGGAGGAGGAGGAGGAAGAGTTTGGACTTGATATCCCGCCTTTCACTCCCTTTATGGAGTCTCAAAGTGGCCAACATTCTCCTTTCCCTTCCTCCCCCACAACAAACACTCTGTGAGGTGAGTGAGGCTGAGAGACTTCAGAGAAGTGTGACTAGCCCAAGGTCACCCAGCAGCTGCATGTGGAGGAGCGGAGACGCGAACCCGGTTCACCAGATTACGAGTCCACCGCTCTTAACCACTACACCACACTGGCTCTCAAGCAAGTTGTTAGCACTAAAGGAATATAGCAGAACAGGTGAGCACCAAGGTAGCACTCTTGGGCACAACCTGAGGGCTCTTGACCACTACACCAGGCTGCCAGAGTGCTGGACTAGGATGTGGGAGATCCTTGTTCAAATCCCCACTCAGCCAGGAAGCTTGTTAGTAACTTTGGGCCAGACACCTCCCTTGCAGGGTTGTTGTGAAGTGAAAATAGGGCGGGGAAAACTATGGGTGCTACTTTCAGCTCCTTGGAGAAAACACGGGATATAAATGTGAATAAATAGTTTAATTTATCATTATTATGAATATTACGGCCATACTCTCAGTCTCCTTTCTCTCCTGTCAGAAGATTATGCACTGATCTGAGTAGAATGACAATTTCCAAAAGTGTAGCTATGAAGGTCTGTTGCAGCAAAATTAACAAAAAGCCTTTTAGCATCTTAAGGACTTGAAGGGCTTTGTGTGCTGAGGCAGCATATCAAAGCCCTAGCAACAAAACAAAAGGAAGCATGCCCCAAGATGGCAGCATAGTCTTAAAACAACAACACCCAATGTCTAATGCTAATTATGCAACTCACGAGACTTTAAAAAAAATGTTTAGTGGTATGACAAGCAAGTTAATTCCTGGCAGTCCAATTATTCTGTTTACTCCAGGCACTGTGTGTCAATATGCACATGCATCTAGGTGTGTGCATGCATGTGCACACAAGTGCCACACATGAGCCTTGAAGCAAAAGGAAGAAAGCAAAAGAAAACAGGGCACAAGAACGGGCTGGCAGTGCGCACAGGCTGTACGCAGTGTAAAAATATTAAATTGTGCAATCTTGCAGAGCGGACAGAACCCCAGCCCTCTGGATTTATTTTTCAATAGGGTAGAAGCTCTTTTTTCTGTCCCCTGTGGATTGGCATTAAGAGTTCTCTGGAGATGTTCAGCTTTGCTGGCTCTTGGAGATCAGGGAAGAAATCAGGATAGCATGACTTAAGAACCCTGTAAGAGGCAAAAGGTCCATGTTGCTCATTTTCATGTTTCACTCAAGTACCAGCGAGAGGCTTCCAGGAAACAATATATAGCCCTCTCCTGTTGTTCTCAGAATAAATACACTGGGTCATACCTCTCCCCCCCTATGTCATATCCAGAGCTGTAGCCACATTTTTTGCCTGGGGTGAAGCCTCCAGAGGAGTGCCATTGAGGCTCCCAGCCTATGTGTGTACACAAATGTGTATGGGGTGTGCCAAACTGAGTCTTTGACGGAGGTGAAATAAAGCCTAGTTTCGCCCCTGCCATATCAGGCTGTCAGTCTTGGCCGACATCGTCTGCTCTGACTGCCCCCATCATTTGCTGCCTGGTCCTTTGAACTGGAGATGTTAGACAGGGACTGAACCTGGGACCTTTTGCATGTGCTGTATTGTGATCCGCCACTCAAACGCACAAGCTGGATTGCTGAAATCCTGCCCTATTCTGATTTGCTTCAGTTCTCAAATCTCCCCACTGGCAAAGAACATGGGTTTCACACCTTTGTAGAAGCCTCTTCTTGGACCCTGATAGTCTGTTGCAGGACTAGCCTAGATAGTACCAGCATAGCTGGATATTACCAGCATAGCAGAGATCCAGACCAGAGGAGGAATTAATTCACCTATTTCCTCAGCATATGATGAGCTGAGGAAGGTTAAACTGTTAAGCTGCTGTTGCTGTTAAACTATGTTAAACTGGGGGGCAGGGGATGTGTTTCATCTCTGCAGACATTTGGGGGGGGATGTCAGTGGAAGAAGTGGGATACAGGTTGCGTACACACCATACATTGATATCATGTTTTTTATTATTGTTATTATTATTATTGCTAGTGCTTTTTTCTAAAAAAATGTTCAGGGGTACTCTTATTTTCCTACTCATATTGAAATACTGCCCCTCAATGAAGCGAAAACTTAGATTCACAAAATGTTTAGGGGTATGCGTCCCCCTGCGTCCCCCCAGAAAAAGCACTGATTGTTGTTGTTGTTAATACTACTACTACTAATAATATACCACCCTATACCATGGGGTCTCAGGGCGGTTCACATAATAAAATCAAGATATAAAACTACAAAATACATAATAAAAATTAAAACAAATTATAGCATAAGGCTTCTCCTCAATAACCCTGAGAACTGTACTTTCCCCTTCACAAAGCTATAGTTCCCAGCACCCTTAAGTAACTCTAGTTCCCCAGATTCTTTGGGGAAGTCATGTGCTTTAAATGTGTGCTGTGCGCCCAGTCGCAGAGATCACGGCAACAAGCTGAGAGCAAGCTGTTAAGAGCTGGAGAGAAGCTCCAGTTCACATACCTGGCAATAACTAGAGCAAGCCAAACGCTGTTTGGAGAAGTAGTCTCTTCATGTGAGAGGAGCAGAGAATAATCCCATCAATGAACAATTGTTCCAGGCCAAGAAGCGCATGAAGTGGCCCTTTGTCATGAGCGTTTCCTGTTGTTGCGCAGCAGGCTGGGGTTTGTGTATGTTGACCGCTAGTCAGCCGCTGAGAGAAGGTGACCGGGCTCAGAACGATCCATGATGCAATTGAAAGCAGGAGGCAGCTCAGGAGTCATAACATTTGTTCACAGATCTGCCAGGGGTGTTAATAAGCCAGGATTCAGCGCTGGCATCTGTTCTGTGATGCTATGGCTTCTTAAAACATGCCAAGACACAACATCGGAAACTGCCTTCTAGCAAGTCAGGTCATTATTACTCCATCTGAGTATAGAAGAGCCTTGCGGAATCAGGCCGATGGCCCATCTAGTCTCACAATAGGTCTCCAGGTGCTTATGAGAAGCCCCCCAAGCAAGTAAAGGTAAAGGGGCCCCTGATCATTAGGTCCAGTTGTGGCTGACTCTGGGGTTGTGGCGCTCATCTTGCTTTATTGGCCGAGGGAGCCGGCGTACAGCTTCTGGGTCATGTGGCCAGCATGACTAAGCCGCTTTTGGCAAACCAGAGCAGTGCACGGAAATGCTGTTTACCTCCCCACCGGAGTGGTACCTATTTATCTACTTGCACTTTGACGTGCTTTTGAACTGCTAGGTTGGCAGGAGCAGGGACTGAGCAACGGGAGCTCACACCATCATGGGGATTCGAACTGCCAACCTGATCGGCAAGCCCTAGGCTCTGTGGTTTAACCCACAGCGCCACCCGCGTCCCCCCCCAAGCAGGACCCATGAGCAAAAGCAGTCTCCCTTCCTGTGGTTTCTAGCTCCTAGCATTTGGAAGCATACAGACTCCAACCATGGAGGCAGAGCACAGCCATCATAGCTAGTAGCCATGGATAGCCCTATCCCACCCCCAAATTTGTCGAATTCTCTTTTAAAGGCAACCCACTTGGCGGCCATTGCTGTCTCCCGTGGAAGCCAATTCCATAGTCTAACTATGTGCTGTGTGAATACTTTGTAAAATCTGCCCTGAACGTTTCCACGTTCAGCTTCATTGGATATCCACGAGTTCTAAAGTTACAAGCAGTGCTATTTTTCTAGAAAAAGAGGTGCTCACCATGAACGCCTCCCTCGTTCTCTTGGAATGGCGCCCACCTGAGAGGTGCCAGAACTGGGTTTTATTTTTTTGTTTAAAGAATCAGTTTTGCAAGCCATTTCAAACACCTCTCTCTCTCTCTCTGAAATCCTGGAGTGGGCTAGATAGAGAAACGTTCTCATCTGACAGAGGGAAGATGCCATATATCAAAATAAAATATGACAACAGTTGCAAGTTATTTCCCTTTCTCGGTCTTGCTCCTCTCTCTCTCTCTCTCTCTCTCTCTCTCTCTCTCTCTCTCTCTCTCACACACACACACACACACACACACACACACACAGAGAGAGAGAGAGAGAGAGAGAGAGAGAGAAAGAGAGAGAGTGTCTCCTCTGCAAACACTGTAGATTTCCTGAAAATCTGAATATATCCCTTTGGTGGTTGTTCTTCAATTCCTCTTTCAGGTGTTGTTTATCTGTAGGTATTAAGAGGTCCAACTGCTCATTACCAAAGAGACCCTTGCTACTTCTTCTTGACAGCCCATTTTGCACTTTTCGCTGTGCCCCATACACAGGATCACGTAATACTTTACATACAGGAACAAAGAATTATTTCTTTGTTGCCTCCTGTCCAAACCCTGAGCCGTCCCAGAGCTGCTTACTTTCAAGAACTTTGCACCACATTCCTGCAGACCATCCTTCCCCTATTAGGTGCCCTCCGGAAGTTTTGGGCGGCATCAGGTTGGATAAATTTGCTTCCGTCATAGACCAAGCTGTTGTTTTACAGCTCCAGTGCAAGCATGTAATAGGGTAACTGTATCTGAACAATAATTATTGATTGCGTTTATATGTGATCAGGCAGAATGCCTTCTTGGTAGTGGCACCCTCCCTGTGGAACGCCCTCCCATGAGATGTCAAGGAGATAAAGAACCACACAACTTTTAGAATACATCTGAAAGCAGCCTTGTATCATGAAGTTTTTAATATCTGACATTTTATTAAGCTTTTATGTGTGTTGGAAGCTGCTCAGAGTGGCTGGGACAACCCAGCAGATGGGCTGGTTACAAATAATAATAATAATAGAAATAATTTTATTATTACCCCACCTTTTCCTCTAAGGAGCTCAAGGTGGCCTACATCGTTTTCACCCCCCTCATTTAATCCTCACAACAACCTTGTGAGGTAGGTTAGGCTGGGAGGCGATGACTGACCCAATGTCACCCTGTGAGCTTCCAAGGCGAAGCAGGAATTTGAACACTGGTCTCCCAGGTCCTAGCCAGACACTCTAACCGCTACATAAACGTAAAGGTACTCCTGACCGCGAATCCGATTGCGGACGACTCTGGGGTTGCAGTGCTCATTTTGCTTTATTGGCCGAGGGAGCCGGCGTATAGCTTCTGGGCTATGTGGCCAGATTGGCGAACCAGAGCAGCGCATGGAAATGCTACATAACACTGGCCAATATCAGGGGCCAATAGCTTTTTTTACTGGAACTTCCAGGAAAACTATTTTATCTCCTGCTTGACTGCAGATCTATTCACTTTTAAAGCAACGCAAACTTGTATTGTTTAATCACAGGTACACTGCATAAAATCAGCAGTTTTTAACTATACATTAGAAGCTGTGTTCATTTTCATATGTTGTTTCATCTTTTTAACACAGCTGTTTTTATTTTAATAAATGCTAGGCTTTTTAACATCTGCTTTCATTGGTTATTTTATGCAACCACTTGGAAGGTTTCATCAATAAATTAAATACATTTCACACACACACAAAATATAGATGTGCTGGCCCACAGGAAAGGGGGGGTGAATCCAAAATCTTGAGTTTTTGTGAGGATAATGTGGAGAAGGGCAGAGAGCCACCTTAAGCACCTCAGAGGGAAGGAGGGATATAAATGGAATTAAAACTATGCTCCTAGGAAAATACTTCATCAGAGGTCACCACTAGAGACACATGGAGTGTCCAGTTTTTGAGAAGTTGCAATAAGATCGAATTTTACAAGCATGACAAAATGGCAGCACAGACAGGGGTACAGACAGGTCAGGAGAAATTTTTAATTTGCTGTTTAATGTGAACGACCTAAAATCTACCCTGTTTCGCTCTGCCCTGAATTCTACATCTCTGCCCCATCTGCTTCTTCAGAAACTCTTCACCTCAAAGTATTAAGGCAGCCAGTTAACAAGGGCTTTGTAATCCAGGGCATATAGACACACAGGAATCAGCAAACCTGCCAAGGTAAGCAGGTCAACTCCTCACTAAACCATTATCACAGGAAGAAACTAAAATGCTAAATTTAATCAACAATTACGATAGGTAGGTTTTTTGGGGGGCCAGTGGTACAACAGTAGGAATAAAGAACTGGCGCTGGATTGAGTTACTAGTTGTGTACATTGGCAAACCAGGCAGGGACGCAGTTAACTGCTAGTTTATCTCCGTTTCCCTTTTACTCGAGGCACACCAACAAAACCTAAATTTAGTCTGGCCGCAAACGCCAAAATGTTGTTGACTCATCTTATTTAGATCAGAGAGACTACCCTGCCAGTTCTATATAGAAGACACACATTTGAAGCTGACAGAGGGAGGTGTAAAGGTAATTTCAAAAGGCATCTTTAATATAACCCGCCCCCCTTGCAACTCATGTGAAGTCATTGAATGTACTGGAAGCTGCCTTATATACAAAGCCAGGGCACTAGTCCACTGAGCCCAGCATTGTGTATACGGACTGGCAGCAGCTCTCCAGGCCACCAGGCAGAGGTTCTTCGCAGCACCTGCTCCTTGGAGATCCTTCTTTAATGGGATCTGCCGTAACTGAACCTAGGATTTTCTGCGTGCAAGTGAGGTGCTGAGCAAACAGTCCCTCCTCTTGTTTCCAGACAAGCGAGAAAGTCTCGCTTAGCTTTGCACATGTGCTGGTTCTCGGTTTCGTAGAGAAAACGGGATGACTTAGGGTTGTCCAAGAGACACATAAGCTCACCCAAGTCACTTTTTAGAAAAAAAGACAGGAAACCCAGAGACTTTCAACCACTTCCAGGACCCATGCTGCATTTTCTAAACAGGGAGGTTTAAAAAGCAAGAGGCACGACCCAAACAAAACAGGTTCAGTGTTGAGGTTTTAGCTTTTATTTTGGAAAAAAAAAATCACCTGTACATTCTCACTTCATCGATCAACAATGATGTGCTACCGTGTGCTTGCGACAAGAGGGGACAGTAGAAGCTCCAGAGGCCTGCCAACCTGAGCGGCAAACTTTCCAAAAGCCTTTGGAAACGAGACCGAGAAAGGAAACAAGCTGCTCAGCCGCAAACTTATTTTCCTCTTTTCTGAGAAACACAATTAAGAACTAAGAATTTACATTTGAGCCCCAGAAGGGAGGGAGAGATAGATAGATAGATAGGGTGCTGGTTTTTGTTTTTTTTCAGCCTTGCTCTCAGTTACTGATAGCAGAACAAAAACCCCATGTAAGTGTTGGAGGGGCATGCATTCCCCAGCCTTTACCGTTAGCCCTTCCCAATAATCTCAGAAGGCAAATAAATCCGAGCCCTTCCAAATAAATAGGGACTAGAAACACACAAGTGATAAATAAGATTTTTTTTTTTAAAAAAGAATCAGTAATATACACAATTACAAGGATTTTATTTGGTTTCAGAGGCAGAGAAAGAAGAGCTCCGATGGCATCTTAAAAGCCCGTGTTTGTAGTAGCTGGGAAAAGAAGTCAAAGGATCTTATAACCGATTGGTTAATCCCACTCTCCCCTGCACCGAACCCCAAAATGTCATCCGCTGAAGTTTCGCTTTCAAAACAAAACAAAAACCCGATGGAAGTAAAAAAGAACACAGAAGAAAACACAACCTGAGGGCACTGATCTCTTCAAGTCAAGGAGAGAGACTGGTTGCTAATTCCACAGTACTGAGGAGCAATAAAGAGATTGAGGCTTACAAAGATGAGCAAGCCATTTATTTATTTTTTACCTCCTGCCCACTCTTTCAGTGAAAGAATGGCTTAAAAATAAAAACCAGACACTGAATGTAGAGGGGCTTGCTAGACTTTCTTGCCAAAGCCAACAGCGGAGTGGATTCTCAGCAACTTGCCCCCCTTTGTAGTCCAAACTCAAGACGGTAGTTGTTGTTTTTTTGTTGTTTTTTTTTGCAGGGTGGGGGGAGAGAGAAGGCCATGCAGGTGAAAAAAAAGGCCATTTTGTTTTGCTTGGAATTCTGTAGCTGCCATAGGCACAACCCGAGGACACGACTCCATCTCTGCGCCGTCTCGTCTGCAAAAAACATCAACACAGACACCTTTCCGATTCCTCCCCCCTCCCCCTACACAAGAGGAGCACGACAGTGCAAAGCAAAAAAGAGGGTGGGTGGGGGGAGCCTCCAAATGATTGTCCATTGTTATTTCCAGGAGGTGGGCAAGGGCGACCTGGGAAAGCCTGTAGATCTGTGCAGGGGGAAGATCAGGAAGTTGGGGTGTGTGGTGGTGATCAAGCCACAAAGAGAAGCGCCAGCTCCTACAGCAGAGCCACCTCAACAGCTGATGGCGCTGGTCTGCTGTTTGCTGACAAAGTCCGAGATGAAGTCAAACTCGTTCTGTCCCAGAAAGAGTTCGGGCAGCTCCTGAACCCGGTCCAAGCCGAGCTCCATGACCAGAGACGTCAAGACCTCTTCGTCGATGGGATCCGTGTCCATAACGTTCAAGGTCAGGGCCGGAGAGGGCAGGTGCTGCATCCCCAGGTGCTGCCCGGGCCCCATCCTGTATTGCGGCACCCCTGCCCCAATGGGCCCGTTGCTCATGCCCATGAGGGGGTGGCCCTGGTATTGCGTGTTCAGTTTCTGCAAGTGCATGCTAGCCATGAGCTGCTGAGTGCCCACCGGTCCCAAGTATTGTTGTTGTTGTTGCTGCTGCTGTTGTTGTTGCTGCTGCTGGTGTTGTTGTTGCTGCTGCTGCTGGCTCGGATTGCTGAACATCATGGCGCCTGGGACCTGGTGGTGCCCCATCTGTCCATTGATGCTGGGCCTCTGCCTCATGCCTCCGTCCAGGGCAGGGCCTCCGTACTGCATCATCTGGTGGTTGGCGGGGAGCGTCCTTAGCACGTGCTGCTGCTGCTGTGGAGGGCCTTGCATCCCGTTCATGCCTATCCGGTAGCCCTGCATCCCGTTCACCCCGTGGCTCATCGACATCATCATGTGGTCAGCCATCGCAAGCTGGGCACTGGAAGACAAAAGGAGGAGGGTCACGTACAAGGCAGCACAGGGTCCCGTCCCCCCCAAAGACCATGCAGTGTTTGAAATTAGCCAGGCGCATTTTGCACCCTGGCGATCAACCGCTTGTGACCAAGTGAAGATGCTTGGAGCCAGGACAGCGCCTGATATCTCCGCCACCTGGAAAGGTGTGTGCCCAGGGATCATACGACCACATGCTAACACCACATCCTGTAGGAGTCTCTCAGTTGTTATCTTTTAAACCTGCCCAACCAGAATGAATTTCAGGAACCCCCCAAAAACTTTTTCTGTACAGCCTGAGCAGCAGCAGCAGCAGTCGTCACCATTAAGAAAGAGAGGTTGGAATAGGCCGATATATATGTGGACTGTCCCTGGATCAAGTGACTTTTCTTCAAATTATTAACCTAGCTCAAGGTTGTCCTCTGAACTAGCCAGATGTTCAACTGAGAATCAATCGCAGTCAGCCCATCATTTGAAAATTAAGACTTTAGAGCCGCCTCCTCAAAAATGGCGACTAGACATTCTGTTTTGGCGACTGTAACTGGGGTTTAAGGGGCCATTTGGCGCCTAGCTTATATACCCGAGTTTCTAACACTGCTGCCAAGACATATGCAAGCCTGCTCCTGGGACAGCAACACATGAGTCTAGAGTGGGATGGCCAAGGCCTTTTTTGGCAGCCCCCAGCCTTCGTGCCTCCTTCCCAAAGCTGGTAAGCAAGGAAGTGGGCTTTGGGAAGGCAGTGTGAGGCTCTGACAGAGTCCCAGAGTATTCCCGCCTCCTTAGCACTTTCCCACATTTGGGAAGGAGGTGGGATCCTGCCAGAGCCTCGCACCTCCTCAAAGCCCGGCACCTCACTTACTCGGCTTTGGGAAGGCAGCATGAGGGTAGTGGTGGTGGGGGTCATTGTCAATTTTTTTGCCTCGCTTCTCCAGCCCGAGCAAAGTACTCTTGCAGCCACTTGGGTGTGAAAAGTTGGGCTGCCCCATTCTAGAGGGTACGGGGCTCCCAAGTGCCCCCTTCCCCTGCTCCAGAAGTTATATTTTGTATAGATCTTTTCGACAAGGTGTTTCATAGGGACACACACACACACACACACACACACACACACGGCTTCTGCACCATTCATCCTCTCAACCACTCTGCAAGGTAGGCTAGGCCAATAACTCAGCAGAGAGGCAAGCCTGGTTTGCGAGTTAACAGGTGCACATTGTTTCTCTAAAACAGTGTTTCCTAAACTTGGGTCGCTAGCCGTTCCCCCCCCGAACTACAATTCCCATCATCCATGATCACTGGTCTTACTAGCTCGGGATGATGGAAGTTGTAGTCCAAAAACAGATGGAGACTCAAGTTTGGGAAACACTGTTCTAAAGCCAGGGTGGAGGACGTGTGGCCCTCCCTGTATCCCTGCCCCCAAATTCTCATCAGCCTCAGTCAGAATGGCCCAATGTCTGGGGCGATGAGAGCATTAAGTGTGGCAACATCCGGCTGGACCCAGGTTGTGCCCATCATGGCTAGGGCAATGGCCTAGAGCCATTGCACTGAAGGAAACTGTGCTTTGTGTGTGTGCGCCTGCACATATAGAATTACAACCTCTCTCTTATCTACAGTGGCAGATGGCAGGGACTCCCCCTTCCCTAACAGGTCATGTGGTAGAGAGGCTTTGGGGGTGGAGGAAAAGTTTATAGTGGGAGGCAGCTAGAGTGTCCACTAAGGCAGAACTGTCCAACAGCCATGGCCAGCTGAGAAGGGGACACACATCCAAGGACACAAGAGACCACAAAGCCCTTCCTGGGCCAGGACAAATGCAACAGCCCATTTGTCACACTAGCCAACCAAATGCCTCCCAAAGGCTGTTAAACACCGCCTGTTTAACACAACCCTCTCCTTGTTGCTGCTGCTCCCAAGGAACTGGCAATTCTGAGATACATTGCCTCTGAACATGGAGGTTCCATATGGGCTGGAGTGGGAAACTGCAACATGATGTTGCAGCGTACGGTTGACACCCAACAAATAGTCCTGGGCACCACAGTCACCCTGGAGCAAAGGTTATGTAGTTTTGCCTAGGCCTCTCAGGGGGAGGAAAAGGAAAAGAAAGTGTGTGTGTGTGGGGGGGACTCTTCTTCCTATGGCTTTCCCCCGCAGGGCTATCTAGTGCTTCAGGGACAAGGTTTGGGCTGTCACCCTAAATCCTTTTGTATGTATCATGGTTCTTGAAAGTGCAATAATGGGTGCTTAAGCTCACAGCATACATCCCTTCCCCTTTAAATCCAGAACTCTTAGGCTGAGGTTTTAAAATTCTGTTCTCCATGTATGTAGAAACAATCACCTTTATCTCTCTCCACCCCATGCCCCCCCTTACTTCTCAGCTGACATGCACTCAGCCAACAGGATCTGATTATCAGGATGCACTGCCCTATCCTAACAGACTGGCCAGGCATGCACTCATCTAACCCCCTTTTAAAAACAGATCTAAGCTGGTGGCCCTCTTAACCCAAGCTGAGGCTCCACGGCGCCCCCTAGAGGAGCGACAGGGGAACGACAATGCTGCCCCCTAGCGCACGGGAGGATGAAGATCCGCCTAAGGACGCAGTAGGCAGTGAAATCGAGGTTGGTCACCTCGCCACCTTCCCTAAGTCACCGATTTGTCATTCCTGCCCAACCCCGGGACACCTTAAGCAGCTTGCAAATACGAAAGCAGGCCGCTGGCAGCGAACAGAGAATTTATGCAATGCGTTTTACATTCCGGATAAACGAAGGCGACCTTGTGCATGGAAATAAAAAGTCTGTTGCAACCTCCCCGACGCCGTCGGATCGCAGAATCCGGCCGCGGCGCTGGAAATACGCCTCGCAGAATGCAAGGAGCAGCGCGCTCGTTCTCTAACCCGCTTCCCATGGCCAACCCCCCTCCCCGCTTCCCTCTCTTTTTCTCTCCCTCCTCCTCCTCCTCCCCTTTGCCGGCTCCAGGCAGCTCCCGCCCCGGCACATTCCGCCAGCACAAAGATCAGCACTTTGAACACAGAAGTTTAACCCTTGCCTGCCTGCTCCCGAGCAAAAGACAATGCCGCCGAAGGAGCGCTCCGCGCAAATAAGGGCTGGTGCTGGTACTGGTAAGGAGAAGGGAAAAGCCCGTTTTCCTGGCCACCCCGACGAACGGCAGGCAATGCAAAAATAAATAATAATAAATAATAATAGTTTTCAGATCGCGGCCGTCTCTGCGGAGCCTCTCGAAGCCCAATGTCACCCTCCTTTCCCCGCCGTGGTTTCCTCGACTCCCTCCTCGGCTACATACCCCAAAGGCGGCGATCCGAAGGGAAGGCTGCAAACTCGCAAATGGCCCGGCTGAAAAAGTCACCGCGGCAGGAGGAGGAAAGCGGCGGCGGCGGCTCCTCTTTCTTCCCTTCCTTACACGCGGCTGCTATTCCCACGAGCGAGCTGGCCAGCCTGCCCGCCGCGCTTGCAAAGGCACCCCCAGCCCGGCCGCATCAATTCCAAGCGGCGGGTCTTTCCTCCGGCGGCTGCTGCTGCTCCTCCGCCTCCTCTTTCTCCGGCTCCCAGCCGAACCCTCGCAGGCGCCGCTGTGTGTATTTGCAAGTAGGTTAAACTTCAGCGTTTTTTAATATATATACATACACACACAGAGAGAGGGAGAAGCCGGAGGGGGGCGGAGCCAAAGTCCCCGCCCCTGCGCCTCTGATTGGTCCAGCTCTCCCAAATGGCTCTTCCTCCCCCCTCCCCAGCCTGGATGCTTTTTCCAAAGCGGCGAAGAGGGGGCCGAGGTGAAGAATCGCAGGGTCCCGCCTACCTGTTTTTGTTTCATCTCCGAAGAAGGAGGGATTGCAACACAATGGCGGGAGTTTGCAGCATATGCAAAGGCAGGAGGAGGAGGAAAGGACGGGTGGGGGGAAGCGCTGCTTGCCTGTCTGCCTGCTTGCTTTCTTCCATCTGTCCATCTGTCATTCTTCCCTCTCCAAACCGGCTCGCCTAACAACCTTCTTTGCCGGCGCTCATCTTGCACACGATGGCGTGCGCGCACGTAACGTGTGTATGCGTGCAAACAAACACGAGGACAGAGGGAGAGAGTGGAAAGCGGGGGGGCGGCGAGGAGAGGATACTTGCAGCCTTTGCTCTCCCCCCTGGCGATTGGCGAAGCGTGAGAGGGCGCAGAGGATGGCTGCCGGTCAAGATATTGCGAGGCGCATTGTTTATTATTAACTCCCGGGCCCCGGTGGGGAGCGCATTCCTCGCCCTGACCTGCCTTTTGTTATGCAAATACAGAGGGGATGTTAATCTGCTGCCACGCGGTTGGAAAGAGGTGGCCCTCGCGAATGGCTCAATTAACCACAGGGCGCTGGACGGGGAGGAGCGGGTGGCGCAATACTGCGCGTTCCCGCTGGTCGCGCGCGCGGTGCCTTCCTCCTCCTCCTGCTGCTGCTTAATTTCCCAAGCGTTTTCCAAGAAAAGCGAGGGAACTTTTTTGTTTTTAAGGGCATCTGAGTGACTCGTTCCCTGAATTGCTGTTTGGGGTTTTTTGGTTTTTTTTGCGCACCCCACTTTGCTTTTCATTCTTACACGTCAACTCTGTTAACACCTGAAAGGATAACAAAGGAACTTCAAAGGGAGGCTGCAGTGAGAAGCTGCTGCGTGAGAACTTCTCAAGAAATTCAATTCCTTTCGTTTGGGCCTGAATACAGACAATGGTTTCCCACCTTAGATGCTGATTGACTCAGCATTTCTGAAGGTGTAAAGGGCCATTGCATATTTTGCATACAAACTCTAATTGAATTGTTCCAGCTTGCCCCCCCCATTCCAATTGCCATATAACTTCTACCATTTCCTCCTTATATTGCTCTTGTTATGCCTATCACCAGGGCCTACTTGTTAGAAGTGGGTCACGCCCCTACTGGTTGGCTTATGCATTCGTTGGATTGGACAGAGTGGAAAGACACACCTACTCCTTATCTGTTCCATTGCTTGACCTTTTGGCTTCACTTTCCAAAGCCCGCCTCCAGTTTTGTGTCTCTTTGCTTAGGGCATATGTACCTGACACACTTAATCGACTGCTTACTGAAGCAACAAATGAGACTTTGGCCCACATGTTAGTGTGACAAAAACAGCCTAATTTCAGAATGGTTGCAGTATCAAGTTGCTAGATCTTGAAGAGTAGGACTTTTCTCTCTTCCCTAGGGTTGGAATATCTGGAGGGGGTTTCCCTTTGGGGCAAAATCCAGGACAAAATTCACCTTTCAAAAAATAGGCTAAAACCAAGGATTCTTTTGGTATTACTGTACATTTGTTTGGTTGGAGTTTGTATTTATTTGACCTTTTCATATTGCTAAGACAAAGCTAATCCTATGAATTGCATTACTAGAACATCTAGCACCAGGGTAAAACTGATCAAAATTATTATTTTTGCTGCTGCTACTGCCAGGAGTGCGATGTTTACATTAACAATATTGAAGCATACATTTACAATACTGAAATGTTGTTTTCTACACTGTGTTGTTTGTTGCTTTTTTGCTGCTACTACTATTTTGCTACTACTACTGTTACGAAATGGTGCTTTACAAAATATTTCTATTGAGAAATATAGTGTAACTGAACCACTGCATTGTTGTAAGGCTCTTTAAACTGCTCCCAGACTTTGGAACTCCCTTCCTAGAGAGGCTAGACTGGCTCCTTCCTTGCTGTCCTTCCGCTGGCAGGTGAAGACTATTTCATTCTGAAAAGCTTTTGGGAACTTTTTTTTAAAGGAAAGTGCTTTGAATAGTGCTTTGCTGTTTTTACTGTCTGTATTTTAATAGATTTGGTTTTATAATTTTTATATAGTTTAATTACTATTACCTTACAAGAAAGGAGATTCTGACTAAACAGAAGAAATAATTTTCTGACTGTAAGAGCTGTTTGATAGTGGGATTGACTCTCTCCGAAGGTGGGGACTCCCCTTTATTGGGGGATTTTAAGCAGCGATTGGGTAGCCATCAGTCATGGATGCTTTAGCTCAGTGGTGTCCAAACTTTTTTCAAAGAGGGCCAGATTTGATGACATGAAGGGCCGTGGGGGCCGACCAAAGTTGTTGACCTTTTTAGGAGTTGGACTTGTTGAGCTTCTTTTAGGATTGAAGTTATTGAGGGGTTTTAAAGGATTTTACCCCAGGAAATAAACGGCCACAGGGGCCGGATTAAATCGACCGGCGGGCCGGATTAGGCCCCCGAAACAGACTTTGGACATGCCTGCTTTAGCTGAAATCCCTGCATTGGTGACCCTCAGTGTCCCTCTCCCAACTCTACCATTCTAAGATTCTATGATCCTGTATATGGTTTTCAGCTTTCTGTATGTTATCCGTGTTGTTTTTATTTCTGTAAGCCGCCTTGAGTCCTGGTGTGAGAAAAAGGCTGGTTATAAATAAACACAACAATAATGATACTTTCTTGTGGAAAGGCTGCATACAAATAAATGCAATGATGATGGTATGATTGGGAAGCACTTAGAAGTATGCCTTTCCCATCCTTGTGCAAAAGACCTCCACTTTTAGACGTGAGGCCTCCGCTTTTGGGTAGCAGCGAAATGGAGCAGATGAGAATCTTCTGTTCCTCTTTCTCAGGTATACAAAAATAGCATGTGATGTGGACCTGCTGCCACTTCCTTGGAGTTAAGTGGCTTGGGAAAGCACACATCAAATATTGACTTCAATTCTGCTCTGTTTGGCCCAGGAACTTGGTTCTAGCAGTTGGGCTGTTTTCAACCTCCTGCTGTTTTCAGGCCTGGTGCCACACAACACAGCATCCTTGAACAGCTACCGTAGCTCCAGCGCTGTGGCACGGCCCACTGCTGATGTCTGATTGGTGCTGGCTGAGTGGCCGGCTCCACTTCCCACAATGCACCACTGCTCTGGGGGCATTGTGGGAAATTAAAATGGCCGCCCACCACCCATTGTGGGGTTGGCAGTTATCATTTATGTTTCCCATAATGCCCCTGATGTGGCATGGCTTCAGGGCATTATGGGAAATTTAGATAGCCCCTTTCTGCCTGCCATTGATGAGAATGCTGTCACCGACAGGTGAACCCACTGATGTAGAAGAGGACCCACTTTTCCAAAGGTCTACTTCAAACTTGGAGCCAGCCTGGACTAGACTTCTCATTGGGTCTCTTTTACCTACCTCACAAGCTTGTTGTGAGGATAAAATGGAGGGGAACCATCTTGAGGTCCATAGTGATAGGCTCAGTGAAAAATACATCAATAAATACACCATACATTTAAAACACATGGCTTAAGCCCCCAAATCCTGGGATTTGAAGTTTACCCCTCACAGAGCTACAGTTTCCAGGAGCCTTAACAAATTGGAGTTCTTGGGGGTTATTGGGGGGAGAGCCACTTGATTTAAATGTGCTTTAAATGTATTGTATGGATGTAACCATAGATGGTGCTTGAATTCCCCCGAAGAATCCTGGGAACTGTCATTTGTTAAGGGTGCAGGGAATTGTAGCTTTGTGGGTGGCAAATCGCAGTTCCCAGGGCTTTTTGAGAGAAGCCATGTGCTTTCTTTCAGTGTATGATGTGAATGCAGCCAATAACTGATGGACAAAAGTGGTATGTCCCTGGAAAAACAAACCACACATCTCCACCTTTAGTTGACAGAACAGAGGGATTGGACCCGCCCTTCAAAACAAAAATGGTTATAACAAAATTGATAGGGGATCATGGGAGAATTTCATAGGGGCTGGTGAAAATGAGAAGTCCTGATTTGATCGCTGTTCATATTGCATACAAATAACATTGTGAGCAATGAGGGATCTTATCTAACTCAGCCAAAAGTGGGTGGTTTATATCCAAAATACAAAAGGATTCATTTTATTTATACCTCTTCTTTCCATTGTGGATTTATTCGTGGGGCAGAACAAGTTTGACTTCATCTCGGATTTTGGCACCAGGGCGGCTGGCAAAGGAAAGGGGATTTGCGCAATGCAATTAGAAATGAGACGCGGGCTCTGTTGTGATGAGGCAATGTGCAGAAGTGATGAAGGTTGGGAAAAATAATCCTAACTTCCCCTGTGGATGCAGAGATTGCTGGAGTCTTAATGGCTGCTACCACTCAGGGAATAGATTCTGGAGTCATTGTGGATTCACTCACTGGAAAACAAACAGCAGTGCAACGTAAACAGAAGGTTAAGAATGATTCATAGTTCAGGATGCTGTTGTCTGATGATTTCAGTGAATGAGGGCCCTTTCGGACGCAAGGCTTCTCATATCTTGAAGCCTTCAGCCCAGGGATGGGAATTCTGTAGCTCTCCAGATATTCTTCAACTCCATCTCCCATTAGCCCCAGCCAGTATGGTCAACAGTCCAGGATGATGGAAGTTGTAGTCCAGCAACACCTTCCTTGCCACAGATCCCCCATCCCTGCTTTAGCCAGTGTTTTGCAATACCTTGAATGTTGGACTTAGAGCAGGGAGACGTGGGTTCAAGTCCCCACTTAGCCTAGAAGCGCCCTAGATAAACTTGGATCTGTCAGTATCGTTCAGCGTATCCTGCTAATAATATGTAATCACACCTGATTGCTCATTCACATGCAGATAAATAAGTTGAAACGTAGGGCTGGAAGATTCTTTCTTTCACTAACTAACTCAGAGGAGCTGAGTTCCAGATGGGGGTCTGCCTGATCACAATATGCCACAGCCATGTAGCTCACTGGGTAATAATAATAATAATAATAATAATAATAATAATTATTATTATTATTATTTATACCCCGCCCATCTGGCTGGGCTTCCCCAGCCACTCTGGGCGGCTTCCAAAAAAATATTAAAATACTGTAATACATCAAACATTAAAAGCTTCCTTAAACAGGACTGCCTTCAGATGTCTTCTAAAAGTCTGGTGGTTGTTGTTCTCTTTGACATCTGGCGGGAGGGTGCCACTACCGAGAAGGCCCTCTGCCTGGTTCCCTGTAACTTGGCTTCTCGCAGTGAGGGAACTGCCAGATCTTGGGCCAGTTGCTTACTCTCAGCCTAACCTGCCTCCCAGGGTTGTTATGAGCATAAAAAGGTGTGTGTGTGGGGGGGGTGAATGTACGTGGAATATAAATGTAATAATCAATTCATTAATCAGGCAGTGTCTGTTCCATTGTCAAATAGCTCTTACTGTTAGGATGTTTTGCCTAATGTTTAGCAGAAACCCGCTTCCCTGGAGTTTCCTCCCATCAGTACTTTGCCTTCTGGAAAAACAGGGAACAAATCTCCTTCATCAGCCTTCTGTGTGTAGCAGGCATGCATGGGGGAAGGAACATACGGTAGCTTAGTGGCAGAGCAGCTGCCTTGCAAGTGGAAAGTCTCAGTTTCAATCCTGGTTTCTCCAGGTTGGGTCAGGAATTCACCTGCCTGAAACCCTGGAAAGCCCCATCCACTCCACTCTCCATCATGGACCACTTGAAAATTGCTGACAGTCTTGGAGGACCACCAAATGGTTTTCTTGCCTCTTGTCGCAATTGTTCTGTGCTGTGTTAGATGCTACATGGTTTCTAAGAATATTTTTATCGTTTCTTCTGTTGCGCATATAACACTACAACTGAATTTTAGGGAACATAAATTGTAATGCAATAAAACATGCTATCTAGCCCAAATATTTCCTTATTGTGATTGAATGAAATGCATGCATCCCCCCCTTTTTAATCTCGGTACCCCAAAGGGCAAGAGATTTACTATTCCAAAAGGTGAACATTCCACAAAAGTGGCTCAGTATTTTCCTACAGGCAGTGGGGATGGGCAGCTGCAGCCCCTGCCCTGACCTCACAATATTTCAGCCCTTGCCATTTTTCTAAAACAGTGTTGCTGCTCTCATGGCCAGGGATTTTTTTTACAAGGCATCCCTTCATGGCCTCAGCCCTCCATCGTTCTTCTACCCTCTTATTTACCCCTCATTTCCTTGTGTTTACAGTGTGTGATATATTTCAACACTCCCTGTGGACCAGTTACAATGCTACTTTCCCCATGTTTCACCCACAGGGAACGTGGTTGCATGAGTAGAGTATGAGGTCACATTCCACCCCCAGGGGATATATATTTATAGATTAGTTTCTGGGCCATGTGGTTTCCTCCCCCCCTCTCCCCCCCAGCTCCAAAATCAGCAGGTTCTTGCTTCAGCCTCTCTTCTTCACCGCCAAGGCAAACTCTCTTCTCTACATCCCTAGTACTGTTTAACACAGGATCTTTTTCCTGAACGAGTACAAGGGGGGAAAAGCCACACTCATGCACCTTTCTTACTTGTGAACATCACACATAGGTCCATTCAGCCATGTCTTCGTAGAAACTGATTTAATAACAAAACAAGAGTTGATACCTCCCCCTTCGCTAGCATTGCTGGGGATACGGGGTGGGACAAATGAAGATGGATTGGATAAAGTATTGATTCTGTATTTATTGTTAGCTGCCGGGTGCCAATTGTTAAGAAGATGGAAATATTTACAGGATTTATGGTACAGTCAAAATGGCCTATAGCTGTTGCTCAGAAATCAAAGTGTAGTAAGTCACACTTAGAAAAAAAAGCTCACTGAAATCCATGGGAAATTACCATGATTAACTCAGTCAAATGATTTCGCCAGGTCTACTGTTTTCTGTGGATAAGGGACGCGGGTGGTGCTGTGGGTTAAACCACAGAGCCTAGGACTTGCCGATCAGAAGGTCGGCGGTTCGAATCCCCGCGATGGGGTGAGCTCCTGTTGCTCGGTCCCTGCTCCTGCCTACCTAGCAGTTTGAAAGCATGTCAAAGTGCAAGTAGATAAATAGGTACCGCTCCGGCGGGAAGGTAAACTGCATTTCCATGCGCTGCTCTGGTTCGCCAGAAGCGGCTTAGTCATGCTGGAAGCTGTATGCCGGCTCCCTAGGCCAGTAAAGCGAGATGAGTGCCGCAACCCCAGAGTCGGCCGCGACTGGACCTAATGGTCAGGGGTTCCTTTACCTTTACTGTTTTCTGTAGGATTTTGCTGTGCCAGAAAGTTCCCCTGAAGAATTCATTGGCAGGATTGAACTCCCTGCCCATCAGCTGATGGGTGGCAGGTTCAATCCTCCATTTTGCAGGGTCTGGCTGCACCAGTGACTTCCCCACAGGGAACAAAGGCACTGCTGAACCAAACAGGATTGAACTCTTCAGCCAAATGCTGATGGACACAGAGTTTATTCCTGTTTTCTCGTTGATTGGATGCGCAACTCACATCTCTGTCTGCCCCTACACCTAATATCAGGTGTGGGGAAGTGGGCATGGGGTTCCTCATCCCTGCTCTGCTCTATTCTTGGCCTGGATCCAATTTTATGTGCTACAACATGCTAGACTTTGGTGAATTTCCTTAAAAATAGCTCAAAAACTATAAGAAAAGCTCAACAACTTTGGTAAAAAATACCAAAACACCACCCAATTTTGAGGCAACTGATGAACACAGCTATGTTACCATATATTTATTTAAAATATTTGTAGGCTATGTTTAGGAGTATACCCTTTCAAGATGGCTTCCAATAAAAATCACCGATGTACACTATATTCACAAATAAAATGATAACAAACTAGGATCTATTAAGACAGACAGATGCCCCAGGGATGCCTGGCCAAAAGTCCCTTGAGAATGTGACCAAGCTCAATAGCAGCAGAATCCAGATAAAGAAATGCTTTTAGGAAGAAGCTAGTGGAAACAGGAGAGTTTTCAGATCTTTTCCCCGAATGAAATAAGTAACAAAATAAAATAAAGATTGGGGATCCAGTACCGAGCAGGAGGTTGGACTAGGTGTCATCCAAAGTATGCTTCCAAGCAGGCAGCTGCCATTTCCCCATAGTTAATTAACAATTAACTTTTTAAAAACCATTCCGCTTAGAATGTAAACATGTCAGGTGATTTATACTTCGGTTTTTACTGTTTTGTGCATTGACTTCATGATCGCCCTGCAGTGTATTTTTGCGTGTTTACTCAGAGGTAAGACAATGCTGCGTTTACTGGGGCTTACTCCCTGGTAAGTATGCTTTGAATTGTAGGCTCCATCATCCTAGTGTTTTTGACTGAAGGCCTAAGTCAAGAGACAGTTTGGGGGAACGGACTCCATAGTAGCAGCCCATAAATTATCAGCCACTAGAAAGGGGCAGTGGGGACGTCTTTCCACTTGGATGAGATCCTGCACAACTCTCAGGAGCTAGAGACTGCTGACCTTCAACACATTTGGGAGGATTCCTTCTGTTTACACAGGGCCTGCCCCAGCAGGAGGTTGGGTTGGGTGCTCAGGGGCTGTGCTCAGAAGGAGGGGTTTTGGCTTTTCAAACAGGCGATGACTAAGTCAATTAATTGTTTAATTATGTAATGATTGTTTGTAACTTTGGAACTGTCAGTGTGCACTTGCCAAATCCAGCGTGCAGCTCTGTTATGTATACCTGCGGAGGGAGTACATGTGCGCACACACCCATGGATGCAAATCCATGCACGGCCCTGACCATGGAAGTGATAGAGATTGCGCAGCTGAGCTTGCTTCTGCACTTTGAATCGGCCCTGCAAAGCTGTGTCTTTGGCCCCGTCTGCACTATGTATTTAAAACAGTACCATACTACTTAAAACAACTATAGCAGGGGTCAGCAAACTTTTTCAGCAGGGGGCCGGTCCACTGTCCCTCAGACCTTGTGGGGGGCCAGACTATATTTTGAATAATAATAATAATAATGAATGAATTCCTATGCCCCACAAATAACCCAGAGATGCATTTTAAATAAAAGCACACATTCAACTCATGTAAAAACACACTGATTCCCGGACAGTTCATGGGCCGGATTTAGAAGGCGATTGGGCCAGATCTGGCCCCTGGGCCTTAGTTTGCCTCCCCATGAACTATACTATAGCATCTCTCAAAGAATCCTGGAAACTGCTGTTTGTTAAGGGTGCTGAGAATTGTTGGGAGAACCCTATTCCCCTCAAGGAGCTACAATTCGCAGAGCGGTTTAACAGCCAATCTTTCTTCCCAGCGAACTCTGGAACTTGTAGCTCTATGAGAAGGATAGGGTTCTCCCAATACCTCTCAAGATACAGTGCCCAGGATTCTTTGAGGGAAAGCCAAGGGGTATGGTGCCATTTTAAATGTGTAGCATAGATGGGGTCTTAACAAGACACTTATTCCTCTTGCAAGAGATGCTTAAAAGTCAAAAGTGAGGGTGTCCTGTTGCATCTGTGCTGGAAGAGTATTCCATGGCATGGGACTGGCATGACATTATATGCCTGACTTGTAGTTGAGGCCAGCTGGGCCTCTCTAACTGGTGGCAGTTCCTCCAGATGATCTCAGACTGAGCTGGAAGGTATCCTGGACCCAAGTGATTTAGGGAATTGTGAACAAAAACAAAAGCTGTGAACCTGGCCAGTTCAGATGCTCTAGCAGAGGCAAAGTCATAGCTAGGTGATCTTGCGCCCCTGGCAGAACCGTCCAGATTGTGCCCCCTAGCCTTGGACAAATTAGCTCCTCTTTCCACCTCTCCTTCAACCCACCCCCTCCACCCATTCAATTCACCCTCTAGTTAAAACCATTTCCTATGAGGCAATAATCAATATTTATATTTATGGACATATTTTTAGCTGATTTTGTGCCTCCCCCATCACCTGTGCCCCTGGTGGGGCCCCACCTCTTCACTCCCTAACTACAGCCCTGAGCAGAGGTGCCATATGCTATCAACCATTTGTACCCAGCAGCAGTGTAGCTGCTACTTTCTGCACACGCTAGAGCTTCCAGACTAGGCCCAAGGGCAGCCTCACATAATAATCCAATCCTGAGGTGACCAGTAGCTGGACTATGGTGGGCAAATAACCTTATACAGTGGTAGCTCGGGTTAGTACTTAATTCGTTCTGGAGGTCCGTTCTTAACCTGAAACTGTTCTTAACCTGAAGCACCACTTTAGCTAATGGGGCCTCCCACTGCCGCCGCACCGCCGGAGCACGATTTCTGTTCTCATCCTGAAGCAAAGTTCTTAACCCGAGGTACTATTTCTGGGTTAGAGGAGTCTGTAACCTGAAGTGTATGTAACCCAAGGTACCACTGTACAGATATGCCCATAGCTGACATACCAGGCCAAGTTGGTAAAAGGCACTCATAGCCACAGAGACCACATTTTGATGCTAACAGTGTTGTGCAGATGCTGCGAAAAACTTGCAGGCCTAAGGAGCACCTAGCCAGTAAAAAGTTTGTGAACCAAGAGGCCTTCTCCTCTTTCTTGCTGCTGCTGCCTGCTCGCCTGTCCTCTTTGAGCACACAAGCAGTGACTAGCACGAGGAGATGAAGGAGCACGCTCCATTTCCCTGTCTGGAGGTTGGCCGTGGGCTCCCTTGCTGAGGTGTGGGCCTGCTCGAGCCGAATCACGGAGCACACATAGCCCTAGTCATAGCACAAACAAGTGATCTATCTAGGCAGTTCTGAGAGAGCCATATAATCATGACAGGAACAAGCTCCACACTTTCATGGGCGGGTAGGATGTCCTTGGCTTGCCCTGGCAGCTGAACCAAAGTCACCTTGTCTGCACTGAGTCACAATGAAATGAGCGACTTGCCCCAAGAAGTCACATGTGAGAAAGTTGGTGGGGAGGACCAGCTTGCTGTTCAGCAAATGGCCTTTGCTAGAAGCTGTTCCTAAAATAATGTTATGGTTTTCTATCAGATTTCTGTGAATGGGTCCCGTCCCCCCCATCAATGTAAGTTACCTGAGGCACACTTGGCCAGAGATTTAGATTTATTAATAGTTCTGGCAAAGTTGCCAAGTGCCTTGTATTTTTGTTTCAGGGAGACTGGATGATTATTACTGATGGTTGGGAAAGGCTGGAGAATCTTTCTACCCTTCCAGCTGAGGAATGTTGAAATCTAATCAGTGGATGAATGAATGGTTAAGAAAGAATCAAGATATCTTTACTTTTATTCATTGCTTACATTTTAATCCCACCCTTCTTTCAAAATAGCTCAGGGTGGTGTTGTTCATATCCCACCACCAGTTTTATCTCCACAAAAATCTGGTGAGGTAGTTGATATATAATGACTGACCTAAGGTTACCTATTCTGAGAGGGGTTGTGGTGTTAGTCTGTTGCAACAAAAAACCAACCAAGCAAACAAACAAAACAAAGAATCCTGAAAGACCAACATATTAACACATAAACGTAAGGCAGCTTCTAGACTGTCTTGACCATCAAATTCAAAGTACGCAGTAGAAGTCACTTTGGCATTCTTTGCACAACAAGCCCACTTCCAAATGGAGCTTTTTTGTGAGCAAGAAAATGGTAGGAAAACGTACAACAATTGCTTGGCGTCACTTGAGGCCCCCACTTGCATTATACATTTTTATGTTATTTCATTTCATTTAATAAAATTTATACCCCACTTCACTGTAAAAAAAACCCCCAAAACTGAAGCAGTTTACAATACATTTAAAGCAGTATCACAATCATGGCTTCCCACAAGGATTCTTGGGAGCGCTAACAGTTGTTAGAAGACCCCTATTTCCCTCAGAGAGCTACAATTCCCAGAGTTTCCTGGGAGGAGGGATTGCCTGTTAAACCGCTCTGAGATTATAAACAGAAGTCGAAATTAAAAACAAGGTTTTTTTTGTTTTTAAATAGAATATAAAGAAAATTGTCAAAAGTGCATTATAAGCTAATATTACAGATTCAAACACACGTCACCTTTACATGTCTGGGTAGGTTTGCCTAAACAAGAAAGTTTTTAGCAGGTGTTGAAAAAGAGTACAGTGAAGGTACCTTCCTAATGTCAAGAGGCAGGGAGTTCCGCAGTGTAGAAGCTGCCATACTAAAAGATCATTACAAATATGTAAAAAGCACCATGCTCCATTTTTAAAGTGCAAGTTCTGCAGACTGAAGCACTCCAGTAGGCATATACGAAGCAAGTATGAATCCATTTCGTAAAAATGAACGAAAAGTGATGCCAGCCACACACCGTGCAAAATCCCCTCTGTACATTTATGCAACATTTATGTTTGGGTTGTTGCCGAGGGCGTAGGAAAAGCACTCCGTGGCCCCATCCCACTTGTTCCAGACTTAAAAGTAGCAAAATAAAAGTGCAAACTTCCTGAATTGTTCTCTTGTATTTACTTTTCCTCTTGGCCTTTGGAGGCTGGCTTTGCTGACTGGCTTTCCTGCTACGCTTCCCACTCTCTTGCCTTGGTGTTTGCTTTTAATTAAAAGCAAAAGAGGCAGCTGAGGGGAGACCCGAGTCAATTTAGCTCCGTTTATTGGAGAGCAGCCATTTTGGAGGCTTGCTCCACTTCCCCCAACATCGCTCAGAACTCGCAGCGCTATTCGTAATTAGCTGGTCTTTGCTCATCATCCTTGGTCTTTGCTTTGACATAAACATGCACAGCAAGTTCCTACATGGTCTAATTAAACACCTCTCCCCCATGAGGAGGATGTGAAAGGCTTGTAATACCTGCTGGAATAAGAGAGCACGGACAGGGTGCAGCTGAGGTCTACTCCTGTTGGTAGTTTCAAGAGGAGCCGAGCTAGAAGATGGGCTCGTTTCACCTCTCCTGCCCTCAGCAAAGGGCTTCAGAACCAGCTCTTCACAGGGCTTGGCATCAGAAGCCTGTTTTAAGTGCCAGGGATCTGGCCTGGGAGCATGTGGTGCACTGTGTCAATACGAGAGAGAGAGTGTGTGTTTGTGGGCATGTGAAGAGTGCCAATCCTCTCTAGGAAGTGGATCTGTAGCCACCCAGGGGCTTCAGTTACCATACTTTTCCATGTATAAGACTGCAGTGGTACCTTGGGTTACATATGCTTCAGGTTACATACGCTTGAGGTTACAGACTCCACTAACCCAGAAATAGTACCTCAGGTTAAGAACTTTGCTTCAGGATGAGAACAGAAATTGTGCTCTGGCGGTGCGGCGGCAGCAGGAGGCCCCATGAGCTAAAGTGGTGCTTCAGGTTAAGAACAGTTTCAGGTTAAGAACGGACCTCTAGAATGAATTAAGTACTTAACCCGAGGTACCACTGTATGTTTTTTCTTTTAAAATCATGCTAAAAAGTGGGGGTCGTCTTATACTGTACATAGGGTAGACGTTTGATTGGTTGCTCAAGAACTCTGTGACATCTCCCCCCATTTTCTTAAATTTGTGTCCCCCAAAATAGGGGGCGTCCTATACATGGGGGCGTCTTATAAACAGAAAAGTATGGTATTTGTTTTTAAAAAAATGAAAAGTGAAAATCTCTAACCGTTTTAATTGTGCAGGGCAAGCATGGACATAGGTTACTGAGCACCATTCACTAAGATCCAAACTTTACCCCACCAGGGCTGCTTCTAGGTTCCATCCACACACAACTCCCATCATGGTTGGTCATGCTTGTTGGGCTGATACGAGTTCTAGTTCTGCGACATCTGGAGACGAAACCAAAGGTTCTCCACACCTGACCTATGTGATGCAGTTAAATCATTTTTAAATACAGTGGTACCTCAGTTGTCAAACATAATCTGTTCCAGAAGACCGTTTGGCTTCCGAAATGTTCGAAAACCGAGGTGCGGCTTCCCATTGGTTGCAAGAGCTTCTTGCAGTCAGCGGAAGCTGCGTCGCACATTTGAGTTCCAAAGAGCGTTCGAAAATGGGAAAAATTACTTCCAGGTTGTCAGCGTTTGAGAACCATAATGTTCGACAACGGAGGCATTTGGGAACTGAGGTACCACTGTATATGGCTCTGCCTATTTCTGCGTTTTGGATTTTTGGTGAAGATTCGAAGCACTGAGCTTTGTGAACTCAGGCATCCGTCATCTTTGATTATATTTTGGCGCTTCCTTAAAACACGCTTATTTAAGAAGGCCTTTGCAGCTGTGCCATTCCGATTCTGCTTCTTCGCCGCTGCAGCTGCGTTTTATTCTGAATATTGTTCGCGCTTTTTCTTTTCTGTACATTGTTGTGTCTTTATTATAGCGGCTTCAGTGAAGAGGCGGCATAGGAATGTTTGAAATATTACTGCTAAGGAGGTTCCTCATCCCCTTTAGGCCCCAGACAACAAAATTTACAGCTACAGGCCTGCCAGGAAGTACCACTGTGGGAAGGAGCATTTGTCAAGTTAAGCCGAGATTAACTTTACATGGTTAACCTTACTCTGGAAGGGAAAGCTCTGCAGCCCCACCCGGTGAACTGTCTGCCTTCAGTCCATATGTGGAGAGAGATGCTTCTGCATGCTTCAGCTAAATCTGTGAACAGAAACCTCCCAACTAGTTTCACACACTTGCTCTGTTCATCTGGGGACCCTGCTTTTTGCAGTGCTCCTGATCATTTATTCAGATGCGGGTGGCACTGTGGTCTAAACCACTGAGCCTCTTGGACTTGCCAAATCAAAAGGTCGGTGGTTCGAATCCCCGCAACGGAGTGAAGCACCCGTTGCTCTGTCCCAGCTCCTGCCACCCTAGCAGTTCAAAAGCACACCAGTGCAAGTAGATAAATAGGTACCACTGTGGCGGGAAGGTAAGTGGTGTTTCCATGTGCTCTGGCACTTGTCATGGTGTCCCATTGCACCAGAAGTGGTTTAGTCATGCTGGCCACATGACCTGGAAAGCTGTCTGTGGGCAAACACCAGCTCCCTCGGCCTGAAAGCGAGATGAGCGGTGCAACCCCATAGTCGCCTTTGACTGGACTTAACCGTCCAGGGGTCCTTTACCTTTTACCTATTCAGAATTTATGTGGGTGCGGCAATATCTGAAAAACCACCTCCATCTCAACAGACTGGTTTTAAGACTGGCAGAGGAGTCTCTCTGGATAGTTCCACCACTTTCGATAATGTGAGGAATGGGAACTGTTTTTATGGAAGCCCCTAAATTGTGTAACTTCCTCCTCACAGATCTAGCGCCACCATTATTCAGTTTCTGCCATATGCTGACGGCACACCTCTTTATCCTGACCTACCGGCAGTGAAAGTTTCTTTTGCTGGGACCCATCTCTTTTGCTGAATCGATATTCTTCTAATCTGGTTTTACTTGTTTTAATGATTGCAACTGTTTTATTTGTTTTTATAACTATATATTATGTTGTAGCTTGCCCTTGGGCCTTATGGCGAAAGGGGGGTGAGAAATCTTATAAATAAATAAAAATCAACACCAGTGGTTCCCAAACTCCGCCCCCCCAGACCACTTGAAAATTGCTTGGCAGACCACTTAAGGGTTTTGGGGTTTTTTGCCTGCCCTAGCAATTTTAATGTGCTGTGCTAGATGCTGTATGATTTGTTACTGTATTTTTGTCAAACAGACTGTGGAGCACAGGAACAAAGCTAAGGAAAACACTTAGAATCATTGTGTTGGAGGGTCCTTGTGGGTCATGCGATCTTCTGTGCAGTGCCATGTATGATATTTTAGATTTTATTGAGCAAAAGCTCAATATCCTGAAGAACAAAGGGACTTGCGTCTCTGAAATGCCAGGTAATGTACACGTGTTGTATCTATTTATCTGTTCCTAATTTTTAGACAAAACAACATTGTGGAAGAGATTTTGCTGGCGTCAATGGACTCTTAGAGTTCTGCATTTTGGCAGCTGTTGTCAAAAGGAGTTCTGCTTCTATTACGACCCTGGCATAATTAGTCACACTCACTACTACACATTCACTGTTGTGTCATGGGCAGAATCCATTTTCCTTCTCCCATTCACCCCTTGGGAACAGGCGGGTGGCCAACCACCTATGTTCTAGCAGGCCATTATTATTGTTTATTATATAGACTTGATTTATGTCACCCCTCATTGGGTGGAGATGTCCGCTTTGGGTGAGACATATAACATGTGAGCCAGTGTGAGCTCATGGATGCTGGGCACAGGTCATTTGGGCTTGTCTTGGGCTGGGTTGCTCCCTTGGTTCATCTGGTTTGGCTTTGGTGTGGCGGGAGGGGAATGTGGAAGAGGACAGTGTCAGGACTCCCCCGGCCGCAGCAAATGACATTATCTGCTGGAGCACCTCAACTCAAGGTGGCATCTATGAGTGTGAGGCACCCTGATTTAGCCTCATAATCATCTCATAATAAGGTGGGCACAGGTCGTAATGGCAACTGGCCCAGTGAACTTTGTGGCTGGTCAGGGATATGAATCCCAGGCTTCCCAGTCAAAGTCCAATATGATGGGGGGGAAGGGCTGCAGCCCTTTCTGCTTTTGCATGCAGAAGATCTCCATTTCCCAGTCCAATCTTCACCATCTCCAGATTAGGGCTGTGAACATCAACAGCTTAAAACCAGGAAGGGCTTCTGCTCGTCAGCACAGATCCTATTCTGCTAGAGGGACCCTTGCCACTATACTATTGTTATGTACTGAGTTGAATAGGATCCAAAATGCAGCAGTCTGATTGGTCCTAGAACAATGGGATTCAGAATGCAGCAGTCTGATTGGTCCACAGGAGCCACCCAATCCAGCTCCAGGTGGAAGTGAATCCGCAACCTGATTGGCCTACAGGTGAATCCGGGAATTAGCAAATCACGTGGGGCCCATTGTGTAAATAATGTATATAAAGCAGACATTCTGGGGGAACCTCCACTCCTCCTCACCACTATGAGCTGAATAAAGAGCATGAAATCCACTCTCCACCCAGGTATATTTCAACTATTCTACAACTGTCAGCTGATCCCAATAAATTTGGTTATTATGCTATGAACTGTAATGCTCTTTGGGATATATGCATGTATACAATACATAAACACAGGGGCCTGCGTTTTTGGACTGCACTTGTGGGTGTGACTTTGAGGACCGCCATGACTAGCTTCTACTACACTTTACCACCACCACTCTGTGATCTCGCACGGGTCACATGACTCATGCAGGAGCACGGCTGGGAAGTTGTGTGGCCTGGTTTTGGGAGTTAATATGTTGCAGAGTATACCAGGCTGCTTTTTTTGTTTACAACAAGAAGCCCAAGGGCTTGCACTGCCTGTCAGCTGCCTCCTTGGTCTCAGCGCTGGCCTTGCAGAACTCAGCAGGGAGCAGGGATAAGGACAAATCTACACAGAGCTGGCTCTGCCGGTTATGGTCTGTGACTCCACCTACTGCGGGGCTCGCTGCCCTCCACCCCACCAGCCCCAGTGGTCACCCACCACCCCTGCTCTCTTTACAAATTTACAACTCAGCATTGCTTATGGGAAGGGCTAACTATTCTGCAAGGGGGTGGGGCAGAGGCTAAACACAGTGTGTGAATCGGCTTTTGTTTGCACTGCAGAACCTCCCCTGTTTCACAAGACCTCGCCTTTAGCTTCTTTCACAATTGGCTGTGAACTAAGCAGCAGTGCAATTGTTCTCCATAATTGGCAACACTGGAAATCAAAGCTCATTGCAGGAACTTCCAAAGAATACAAACAGCACCAGCAGACACATCTTCCACTTGCATGGATGCAAACATGTGTGCATGTGCTTGAGAGATTTGGCAGCGTTCCCGTTCCCCACTGTGCTCTGCTTAAGGCTAGTCTCTCTAGATCAGCATTTCACCGTGTTCTGGACTGGAGGGGCTCCCACATCTGTGTTTATTGTTGGATTGGTGCTCCTTGTGCACAAACATTTTTGCAGCACCCACCAGTGCTGGATTAACCAATAATAAGACTAAGGACGTGCTTAGGTCACTAACAAAGTAGGGACAAAAAAAGAGAGGTTCTTGTTGTTGTTAAAAGCATTTGACATTTGATTTTTCAAAGGAGGCATCTTCAAAGGTCTTACTCTGGCCCTGAATTCCACACAATGTTGTTGGGGGCGGGGGAAGACATGCCAGTCCATGCTTTTTCTCAGTTTAATGATTTACCCTGTCCAGGAGAAACCCAATAAGAGTAAAAACAAAATATCTCAGTGGCCCATTTGCCAATTATGCCCCCTTTTGGAAGCACCCTCTGCCTCTCAGCATAAGAAGAAGAAGAGTTTGGATTTGATATCCCACTTTATCACTAACCTAAGGAGTCTCAAAGCGACTAACAAACTCCTTTTCCTTCCTTCCCCACAACAAACACTCTGGTGAGGTGAGTGAGGCTGAGAGACTTCAGAGAAGCGTGACTGGCCCAAGGTCACCCAGCAGTTGCATGTGGAGGAGCGGAGATGCGAACCCGGTTCACCAGATTACGAGTCCACCGCTCTTGACCACTAGGAGTAAACCCTACACAAATCTGCAGTGGACTCCCTAAGATGGTAGATGGCACCATGTATGCCTACAGTCCTTCTGGCAACTCCTGCAGCCAAGCTGGTGCCAAATGTGTGGCTCTGCTTTCCTTTGGACCACAACAGCACGGCCAAGAGGAGGGTTTTGTTGTCTGAGCAGCCAAAGACCTCCATGCGCACTGCCCAGGCTTGCGCCCCGGGGGAGGTCATTTTGGTGCTGCTAATGCAGTGGTTTGACTTCACTCCATTGTCTCTCGAGACACTCAGATGCCAACAAAATAGATATATAAAGGCTACACCTCTGATCCCTCCTGGCCATTGGCCATGCTGGCAGAGTCTGATGGGAGCTGGAGTCCAGCAATGTCTCCCACATTGGTTACCCCCAACCCAGGCCGCTTAGGAGTTTCAAGGTGATTACCAAGTCTTTGAATTGCACTGGAAGCTGGTGGAGGTACTGCAGGATAGGCAAGATATTGTCTCACGAGGCCAGCACACATCACATTCCTTGCTACTGCCTTCTGGGCCAGCTGAAGGTTCCAAAGGCAGCCCCCCCCCCATGCAGGGTGCAATGCAGTAATCCAGTCTAGACGTCACTAAGGCATGAGTTGCCGTCGCCCCACCTGACCTCAGGAGCAGGAGCAGCTGGTGCACCCATGTAAATTGGGTAAAAGATGCACATAGCTGCTACATGGGCATGAAGGAACAAGGCCACATCAAGAAGAAAAACCAGACGCCTGATTCTTCAAGTACCACCCCACCCCAAACAGGGCTGAATTCCTTTCTTTGCCATTTGTGAGCCTGGCGGTCCTCCTCTCCTTGGGGCAGGTTTTTAAGCCCGCCTGGTAGTGCTTGCTTCTTCTGCTAGACCTGGAGTGGGTAAGTTGTATATGTGACTCACGGCCAGCTGGAGCTGTTCCATGAGGAGGTCACAGAGACCTGTTTTACAGGTTCCTCTCTCTCTTTTTTGGTTATTCCTAAGCACCCGAGAAACGACTGAGGTGTATGAAATCTGCTGTCATTGAAGGGAAAAGCAACAACAAGCCCGCTGAGTTGATAAAAGTCCTTGTGCCCTAAGCAAGGTGATTCCCTCACCTGCCACCTTTACATTTTGGGCTTGAATGGGCAGCAGCTGCCTCCGTGTTCCATCCCTGCTTTGTGGCATGTGGCAAGCATACCTGGCTTCACCCGTCTGCCACGTGCGCACACGCCTTGTTGCTGGAAACCTCTTGCACTGAGCACAAGGGCAGGAGAGCAGAGTCCACCGTTCTTGTTTAACCATTTTCTACGCAAGAACACATGGAGATGACGTGTTAAGCCCAGGTCTTCCCAAACGTGTGTTTTTCCTGCTTTTAAAAGGCCAACCACGCCTTTCCTTGTCGAACCAGATGAATAAGATACTTTTGTCCCCTTCTTGTCCTGCACAGGCCGATGGTGCAAATTTGCATAAAATTTGTATATGCTAATGGACAGATGCCTGTTGTCTTTGTCCATGGAGTTTTCTTGGCAGGGATACTGGAGTGGCTTGCCGGTTCCTGCTCCAGGTGGACCACGTTTGGTCAAAACTCTCCACCATGACCTGTCCATCTTGGGTGGCCCTGCACGGCATAGCTCATAGCTTCTCTGAGTTATTCAAGCTCCTTCGCCACGGCAAGGCAGTGATCCATGAAGATCAAACCGATCCACTCTTAAGGAAATCAGCCCTGAGTGCTCACTGGAAGGACAGATCGTGAAGCTGAGGCTCCAATACTTTGGCCACCTCATGAGAAGAGAAGACTCCCTGGAAAAGACCCTGATGCTGGGAAAGATGGAGGGCACAAGGAGAAGGGGATGACAGAGGACAAGATGGTTGGACAGTGTTCTCGAAGCTACAAACATGAGTCTGACCAAACTGCGGGAGGCAGCGGAAAACAGGAGTGCCTGGCGTGCTCTGGTCCATGGGGTCACGAAGAGTCGGACACGACTAAACAACAACAATAGACATACGGTATATAGATGCAAGATTAGGCTGAATTTTCGGGTTGGGGAAAAGAGGGAAACAAACTCCAGCTGCCAGCTTATTTTGAGCTATGGGGTGCTAACAGGGTTTCCTGGGCTCAGTGTACAGTATCTGGATTGGGCCCTCTTTTGCCTCACCCGCAGTTTATTAGCAAGAACGGTTGCTTGTGTACATATGAATGCCAGAGTTTAGAAAGTTCATTTTAAAAAGGAACAAGTCCTGGTTCAAGTTCCACTAACTGCAGTTCACATTAACTTGCAGTGCTGGGTTCAAATCATGCAGTACTATGGGAAGTTTCCCTAAGTATGCAAGCTGAGAAATTAGTCACTTTCTTTGGTCTTATACGTTCTACTGTATAATCACGAGATCCGGAAATCTGCGTGGATGTGGTTGCCCAGAAGCAGGCAGCTGTCTTTTCCCCGCGCACAAATAACAGAATCTGAAAATATATGCCCAGCGTCCGCTAAACTAGAAACCAGAAAGGGTCTGCACAGACTTTCTAAGGCTATTTCTTAAATTCGCTGCTGTTCACTGGGTTCCTCTGCCTCTGCGCACTTAATTCAACCAGCTGTCCTCCTCACTGAAATCAATGGGGGCAGCCCCTCTTCCCTCAGGGCATTTGAAGCGCCAAGGAGCCGTGACTCAGTGATAATAACTAAAAAGCCTTGCCAGATTGTTCTTCCTTCTTCTTTTTACATGTGCCAGCTCCATTCTAAGTGCAGCTCCAGCCAGCATGGCCAATGGTCAGGGACGGAGGGAGCCCAACAGCACCGAGTGTGCTGCTCTGGTTCTGGGATAACTGGCTTTGGGCATCAGGTCCATTGGCAAACCAACTCTCATACCCTGCAATATGAAGTGGCCCCAAACTGGAACACCATCTTCTGGGTGAGTCACATTTGTGAGTCACATGACCTGCATGAGATCGCGGACCCCCCAAAAACGCTTTTTGGGGGGCACAGTGCCCCAAAATGCATGTTTTGGGGCACTGCGTAATATCACCGCCTTGAAAAAAGAGCCTTCTGGGGGCGAGAGTGTGACAAGAGATTGCAGCGGCCATTGGGACCACTGTTCTCTCACAAGAAAATATGGGACTGTTCCCTTTCCCCCCTGGGACAGTTGACGGATATGAGCTCTGTGTTAGAAAGATGTCTGCGAATGTGACGTGAAGGCTGGCGACATTAAACCTGCCGTGTGGGAATCCCTCACAGACCACCGCAGGGCCTGGAGACAGACAGTCAGGTTGTGTATCCATAGCAGTGGCCAGAGGAGAAATGACCGCTGGGTGGAGCACCGAGAGGAGAAATGCCGTGGTGCATCTGTAGCAGCACAACCAGACCGCCTTTATCTGCCCCAGCTGCAACAAAACATGTCTTTCCCACATCAATCTCTACAGCCACAGCTGGCGTTGCGACTGTCCAACACTTGGACTTCACTTGCAAAGGCATACTCCTCCATTGTCTCCAGAGACAGACGGATGCCAACAATAACAATCTCTCAACCATACACTCACACTCATTTTGTTGTTGTTGTGAACAATTCCTTATTGTTCTTCAGCCAACATGATTCCCAGAGTGCTTTGCAGAGAAAATATAGAAGCAATCAGATCAGTGCAATGAAATAGAATACATAATCCTTTATTTATTTATTTATTTATTTATTTATTTATTTATTTGCTTGTTTCAAAAGACGCAGTTATATAACAAGGTCAAAGCCTGGAGATAAAAATGTACAAAGCCTCTGGGAATAACAAAGAAAGGTCTTTGTTTGGCATCGAAGGCTGTGTACACGCGATATATTTAAAGCACAATGGGGTCATTCCATACCAAGTGATCCAGCTTTTTTACTTCATGTCATCCAATTTTCTTAACATTTTGTACACTTGTTGAATGATCAAAACTAAGTTGAAATCTATTTTTTTTTATCTCATCCTGTTTTTGAGTTATGAGGGTTTGGAATTAAAAAACCCCCAGACAATTTTGGCCTTGCCGGACTACACAAAAACCTTAAAAGCTCAGCCCAGAATTGAGATACGTCAAAACTAAAAAGACCAATCTCTTTAGAACTTCATGGGCTTCAATATGATATGTCACATGATAGAGTTATTTGAATTTTAAATTTAAGTTACAAAATTTAAAATTTAAAAAAAGTTTTTTTCAAAAATTAATGTGATACAACATTTTTTTAAAAAATGCATTGATTATTTAATATTTCTAAGAGCTACCTGCAAAATTTCATCTTGGGATCTCAATGGGATCACATTAAAACTATATATATATACCTGTATATATTGTACATACAAAATATACAAAAGAATTATGGGCGCTGTAGTTTATCCCTCACAAGACAGAATTTTTGGCAACCCTTAACAAGCCGCAGTTCCAGTGTTCCCTGAGAAGAGGGGTTGATTGTTAAACCACAGGGAATTGTAGCTCTGTGAGGGAAATAGGGGTCTCTCAGCCCCCTTAAAAAACGACCACGTCCAGGATTCTTTAGGAGAAGCCATGACTGTTTAAAATAGTATGATACTGCTTTAAATACATACCCTCTAGTATAAAGCAGCCCAAAACCAGGGTGCCATCTTCTGGGGCCTGTGTGAGTCATGTGACCCATGTGAGAGCGCAGCCCCCACAAACCTACTTTTTCAGACATGGTGCCAAAAAATGCCCGTTTTAGGGTGTCATGCAAGGTCACTTCCCTGAAAAAGTGCCCCCCCAGGGCGAGAGTATGGCCTGAAACTGCACAAAATTGCGGTGGCCATTTTGGCCGCCATCTTCTCACAAGAATAAATAGGATGCCACTTTTTTCCAGGACAGTTGACAGATATGTAAATATATAATGTAGATGGGGCCTTAAAAGTTCAGGTCTGGCAGTTGGGTCAATAGGAAAAAAAGTCCTTTTGCAGTTGTGGCATGTTGAATTTGGAATGCCCTCCCCAGAGAAGTGTACCCGCTACCAAAAACAATGTCGTTTTGTCACTTTGTGAAAACTTTTCCTTCCAGCATCTTTTATGGTGGGGTTTACCAAAATGGCTGCCCCAATTTTCCACCTCCATTTGGAGGTGAAGATTTGAGCATTGGTTTCAGTATTTTGGGGGGACCCTCATTACTGAAACCCTGCTATGGCTTGAGGATGTGGGCAGATAACGGTTTCTGTTGGATTATTTTAGTATTGTTGGGTTTTTTTGGCTGTGGTTTCCAAGGGTAGTTTTGTTTTCATTTTCGTGCTTTTTATTAAGCTGTGTGCTACCTAAAAGTCCTGATACTGACTTACAGCAAAGTCCCAGATTCAATCCCAGGCATCTCCAAGTTGGGCAGGACAAAGACTTCTGCATGAAACCCCAGAGAGTTGCTGCCAGCCAGTGTTGACAATATGGAGCTATTTATCCATTTATGAAAATTTATATGAGGCTTGATTGCAATAAAACGTTAAGCGGATTGCAATGAATTAAAATGAGCAATAAAATGGGCAAAAGCAAGTAGTTTAAACATTTAAAAACAATTTAAATTAGCAGTAAACTCAAAAGAGATTAAAACAGCTGGATGGACCAATGGTCTGAATTGCTCCAAGGCAGATTCCTAAGCTATTAACCTTTGTGTGTGTACATGTGTGTAAATCAACATATCAAAATATGAAATGTGAAATATGAGGATGAACTAGTTATTGTTACATCATACTATAGGGATGCCTGAGACTCTCTTTGGAAACTTTCATGATCTCTGGGGTGGGCAGAGCTCCTGCCCTTTAGTAGTTGTATAGAAGTGGGAATGTTTGCTGGATTATTTATTTTACATACCAGTCAAAAGTGTAGGGGCCCTGTCCTCTTTTGCTTCTGGTCATCCTAGTGGTCGCCCTAAAAACAAAGTTGTTCTCCTTCTTCTGCTGGTCTACCGCTTTGAAATAAAAGGAATTAAATGAAGACAAGGAAGCCTTTGAGATGAAGCTGGGACCTAGGCTAGCTCTGCCTCACAGCTGACAACGTCACCATTCGCAGAACTTCTGGCCACATTCATTTTTGAAATGTGGGAAGTGGAAATTTGCCTTTCAGTACAACAACCTTGTTATCTAGACACTGACAGCAGTGATATCACGGTGCTTGTGGCACATTTGTGCTGTAGGCTGCGTGAGTTTTATCAGGGAGGAGGAGGGTCCTGCCTTTAGACTGAGGAGGACAGAGCAGACGGCATTTAAAAAAATAGAACAAAAAGTACTGTTCAGACAATATCTCTGTAAGATAGTGTGTTCCTTCACAGGAAAGGTGGAGCTCACATCATCAAAATGTGAGCGGCAGGTGGGCTGATTTGCTAATGAGACAGGGTGTTTGTGACACCAGAGGAACCACGTTTCATGTGGGCAATCACAACAGCAACAAGTGTGGAACCTTGGGAGAAGAACAAAATATTATGGTTTGAGTACAGTGGTGCCCCGCAAGACGAACGCCTCGCAAGACAGAAAACCCGCTAGACGAAAGGGTTTTCCGTTTTGGAGGCGCTTCGCAAAACGAATTACCCTATGGGGTTGCTTTGCAAGACGAAAAAATCTTGCGTCCCCCCGCGGTTTCTCCCCCGCTTTTTTCGCCCTTTCCCTAAGCCGCTAAGCCGCTTATCAGCTGTTCCGCTGATAAGCCGCTTAACAGCTGATCGCGAAAAGCCGCTTGACAGCTGTAGCGCTAATCCGCTAAGCTGTCAATGGGCTTGCTTCGCAAGACGAAAAAACCGCTAGACGAAGAGTATCGCGGAAGGGATTCTTTTCGTCTAGCAAGGCACCACTGTACTGGGGAACTGTGACATCCTCACAACAGTGGTAGCTAATGTGGCAGACTACAGTTTCTATCATCCCTGACCATTGGCCATGCTGGCTGAGGCTGATGGGAATTGGAGGGTACCAAGTTGCTCATCCCTGCGATATAAGCAGAGCCTCAAGGACAAGCTATGCAAAACAAATGCCACGTGGACTGTCGAAAAATGCAGAAGGAAACCCTTGCACACAGAGCCAGCTGCCGGTTTTGCAGGTCTTTTGGGCAAGTTGCTCTCAGTGGGACCCTTGCCCTTTTGAGAGAGCCTCTGCCACCATCCCACTTGCCCTGGCTTCTGCCTAGACTATGAGAACAGAGGCTTTTATCTGAGAGTAAGGAATCAATCTTTATTGAGGCAGAGAAGGGATACACATTGCATCTTGGCCATGGAGGAAGGACAGGGCTAGAAGCCATTGATAGCTTGATCCTCCATGAGTTGGCCTAAACTTCTTTTGAATACATCGAAGTTGGCACCAATCACTTTGCCTTGAGATTTATAGCAGGGATGGATAACCTGCAGACCTCCAGAGGTTCAGGATTATAACTCTCACCATCCCTGACCCTTGGCCATGTTGCCTGAAGCTGATGAGAGTTGGAGCCTGACAACATCTGTAGGACTGCAGAAACCTATGTCCCCACTGTGGAAGGACGTGTGGATCCAGAATTGGCCTCCACAGTCACTTCCGGACTCATTGTTAAAACCATGATTATGGAAGACAATCTTACTCGGCTACAAGTGATTACCAAAGAAGAAGAAGAAGAGTCCTGGTTTATGGCACAGAAACAGATGAAATTGATCAAATTCATCTTACATGTGCCTCAAAGTAGTAGTGAGCCTCCTTTGAACTGGCAAGGCATGGAACTCACTCACAGATGCCTCTCCACCATGTTGCCCCTGGCCTTCCTCCTTTCTGCTCCTTTCCTTTCTTGTAGACACCTCCAGGACTTGGTATGTACAGGGTTAAGCCACTCAACAGTCACAGTGACTCAGGGCTGGGAAATATGATAAAACGAGCCACAGCTACTGCTGCTAATAGATATTGCACTTGTCACCACAAAGAAACCAGAGGACTCGTTTAATGTGGTTCATGCCATCACGACAGCAGAAGCTGCGATGCGATGGAGCTAGAGAGAAGGGGAAGGAAGCAGAGGGTGACTCTCATGGAAACAATCCTGGCTGAGATCGGGGGGGGGGGGGGGGGGTGCCCATTCACTGAAGAGGGCAGGGGACAGGGGGCTGGGCTGCAGTCCTGATAGGAGCCAACATTGCAGCAACGATGCACTACTACACTCTCTATGCAGCGGCTGCCCATAGGGACAGTCTGGGAAATGAAATTGGCCAAGAATGCCAAGCCCAGATTATAGGACCATCGGAAGATGCCTTAGGCCAAGTCTGGTCATTGGTCCACCTAGCTCAGTACTGTCCTTGCGGACTGGCAGTGGTTCTCTAGGGTTTCAGACAGTGGTCTTTCTCAACCCTATCTGGTGATCCCGGGGATCAAACCTGGGAACTTCTGTAGATGATCCGCAACTGAGCAATTACCCTTCCTCAGATTGTTGTCTGGGGCTGGCAGGAGGGACCATAGCCACATTCATACCATGCTTTTAAAGCATTATGATACCCCTTTAAACAGCCATGGCTTCCCCTAAAGAATTCTGGGAGCTGTAGTTAAGGGTGCTGAGAATTGTTAGGAGGCCCCTGTTGCCCTGGAAGAGCTACAGCCCAACGCTATACTGCTGCTTGCTTTTGTGACTTTTAAACTCTGCTGGGGGCTGTCTGTGTGTTTAGCCCCATGCTTTGGGTCTAGGGATCAAGCCAATTCTTTTATCAACTACCCCACACATCGGTGATCCATATATTTCCCTCCCTCCAACTCCCAGAACAAAACTACAGTTCCCAGGATTCTTTGAGGGAAGCCATAACTGTTTAGAGTGGTAAAGGTAAAAGGACCCCTGACCATTAGGTCCAGTTGTGTCCGACTCTGGGGTTGTGGCGCTCATCTCGCTTTATTGGCCGAGGGAGCCGGCGTACAGCTTCTGTGTCATGTGACCAGCATGGCTAAGCCGCTTCTGGCGAACCAGAGCAGCACACGGAAACGCCGTTTACCTTCCCGCCGGAGCAGTACCTATTTATCTACTTGCACTTTGAGGTGCTTTCAAACTGCTAGGTTGGCAGAAGCAGGGACCGAGCAACGGGAGCTCACTCCATCGTGGGGATTCGAACCACTGACCTTCTGATCGGCAAGTTCTAGGCTCTGTGGTTTAACCCACAGCGTCACCCATGTACCTTAAGGTGGTATAAGAGTGCTTTAAACATAAGGTGCAGATGTGGCCTAAATTATGCTGGTTTTAGGCCACCTTTCTTGGCTTCCAGATTGCTTCTGGATATTCATTTTGGCTGAAATGACCTGGGGGATTCCAGTCCCAGTGACTCCTTCACTTTTGTATTCTACCTAAAACAAATCTTGAACTTTGTATCGGTTTTGCACCACCAGAGCCCTGTGTCATTAGGAAAGGCACGTTTTTGCTTCCGATTACATGTTATGCTGAAAAAGAAACATACTCATCTTAAAACTGAAAATACCCCGCAAGGAAGTTAAGTGAAACCAACAGCGAAGTTTCTAGCTCTTTGCTGTCTTCTCTTTAGGCTGCTGTTTGCTCTAGAAAGTGCTGCAGAATGAGACACAGAGGCACGTGGCACACAGCCTGAAACCTCAAACGGCTGCAACAAAACTAGAAAAGCAACAATGCTGCATTAGATATGTTGTTGTTGTTTAGTCATTTAGTCGTGTCCGACTCTTCATGACCCCATGGACCAGAGCACGCCAGGCACTCCTGTCTTCCACTGCCTCCCGCAGTTTGGTCAAACTCATGCTGGTAGCTTCGAGAACACTATCCAACCATCTCGTCTTCTGTCGTCCCCTTCTCCTTGTGCCCTCCATCTTTCCCAACATCAGGGTCTTTTCCAGGGAGTCTTCTTTTCCCATGAGGTGGCCAAAGTATTGGAGCCTCAGCTTCACAATCTGTCCTTCCAGTGAGCACTCAGGGCTGATTTCCTTCAGAATGGATAGGTTTGATCTTCTTGCAGTCCATGGGACTCTCAAGAGTCTCCTCCAGCACCATAATTCAAAAGCAGGATGCAACAAAACTAGAAAAGCAACAACGCTGCATTAGATATAGATGGGTCATTTTGGAAGGAACAAGGGGAACATGTGGTTGTTGGCGACTGCGGAGGAGGGATGGGAAACCTGGGGCCCTCCAGATGTTGCTGTGCTACAACTTTCACCAGCCACAGCCAGCATGGTCAAGGCTGAGGGATGATGGGCGTTGTAGTTTAGCAACATCTGAAGGGCCACAGCTTCCCCATCCCAAATACAGAGCGTGGTCTAACGCCATGCTAACTTTCGCAACTCTGCTAGGCTCTAGCACGGTTCAAAAATAAATAAATCATGAAGTTGTCACGTTTTGGGAGCGAGCGAGGCACTGTGTGGCAAGGAAAATGCAGTCAGCGCTCTACATGTGAAAACGTAACTTCTCTGTCATAATGATTTGACATTTCAGCAAAGATGTGGTATGGCTTCATTGGAGTAGCTTGTTCCTTTGGTAGGGGTTACAGTGCCAGACTGGGTCCTTGGGAGATCTGTGTTCAAATCTCCACCCAGCTGTGAATCTCAGTGGGCGACCTTGAGCCAGCCAGCTACTAGCTGAGTGACTAGTTAAAGTAAAGGTAAAGGGACCTCTGACCATTAGGTCCAGTCGTGGCCGACTCTGGGGATGCGGCGCTCATCTCGCTTTATTGGCCAAGGGAGTTGGCGTACAGCTTCCGGGTCATGTAGCCAGCATGACTAAGCTGCTTCTGGTGAACCAGAGCAGCGCACGGAAATGCCGTTTACCTTCCTGCCGGAGCGGTACCTATTTATCTACTTGCTCTTTGATGGGCTTTCGAACTGCCAGGTTGGCAGGAGCAGGGACCAAGCAACAGGAGCTCACCCCGTCGCGGGGATTCGAACCGCCGACCTTCTGATCAGCAAGTCCTAGGCTCTGTGGTTTAACCCACAGCGCCACTCGTGTCCCTGAGTGACTAGTTACGCATTGCCCCCCCCAATTACTTTTAAAAGAGGGCGGAAGATCCCAACAATTTGCATATGGAAATGTATGTGCACATATGCAGATTCGGAAATAATGGCTATCATGTAATGAGAAATACAAAACAATCCATCTCACCATAATAGAGGCTGGTGCGAAGTGACTTGCATGCCCTCTCTGAATGCTGACCAGGTGATGCTGACTCTTAAGGGGCAACTTCAAGGCTCCTCATCCTGCTCTCCATTTTTATGCGTGCTTATCTTTAAACCAGACCTGAATCAGAGAGCCCTCACAGAGCTATGATCCCCCAAATCCTTATCAAACCACAGTTTCCAGGATTATTGGGCTGGGGCTGGGGAGTGATGTGTGTTGGGTGTACAGTAGTACCTCGGGTTAAGTACTTAATTCGTTCCGGAGGTCCGTTCTTAACCTGAAACTGTTCTTAACCTGAAGCACCACTTTAGCTAATGGGGCCTCCTGCTGCCGCCATGCCGCAGGAGCACGATTCCTGCTCTCATCCTGAAGCAAAGTTCTTAACCTGAGGTACTATTTCTGGGTTAGCGGAGTCTGTAACCAAAAGTGTATGTAACCCAAGGTACCACTGTACTTTGTATTATGTAGTTCTATCCCTGGTCCCCAACCCTGGTTTAATTCAGGGAACCAATTTTCCTCTGACAAAAGTTATATTTTAAGTGAGCCTGGGACAAGGAGAAGGATGGTACACTGTCCCTACATTTTAAGACGCCTTGACCATTTTCAGTGAAGTCTTACGCATGTTCACCTGAGAGTTTTACACATGTTCACCTGAGAAGCCCCTTTTGAGTTTAATGTGGCTTACTCCCAGCTAAGAGAGTGTAGGATTACAGCAAGGTCTGCCATTATAACTAAGCTTCTAGTCTGGCCAGTGCTTCATGTTCGGGTCTGCTGAGAGGCTGCTAGATTCTCTGGGCAGATTTCGTAGTTTCTGATGTCTCCATTTCCCCCTCTGTGTCTGTGCTCCATCCTGAAAACAGAAACCACGATGGGTTTCTCAACTTCTCTATTTGTATCATAAAACAACTAACACCAGCACCTTCTGAATCTTATTGATTTTTCCCCCCTCGCAAAGTTGTTATTCTTTCTGAGTAGCTCTGCTCCCATTTTGCAACTGGAACTCAGTTGCGTCAGATCTCAAAGCTTGATGTGGAGTTGCCCTTGAAGATGACTCAGAAACTGCAATTGGTCCAAAATGTGGCAGCCAGATTTTGGGGTAGGGTTCCCTTTAGACCTCATATAACCACTGCTTTAAAAAGAGTTGAATTGGTTGCCGTTCATTTCTGGGCCCAATTCAAGGTGCTTACATTAGTGTTTAAAACCCTAAATAACTTGGGTCCCAAATATCCGAAATACCATCTATATGCCCACTTGGTTGCTAAGATGGGCAGAGGAAGCCCTCTCTCTAGTACCTGCCCCCCAGAGGCTCAGGTGGCAGCAGCCCCAAAGATGTCAAATTCTCTTCCCACAGAGGTATGTCTGGCACCTTCATACAACTTCCGCTGAATGCTGAAGACGCACCTCTGTACCCTGGCTTTTGACACTTGAGGTGTACATATTTAGGACCTGCTTTATTTTTGTGATTGTAAGTTATTTTAAACTGTTTTTAATACTGTGTTTTGATGTTGTAAGCTGCCCTGGGACCTTGGGTGCCCAGAAGGGTGGTAATAAATAATAATAATAATAATAATAATAATAATAATAATAATAATAATAATAATGGTTCATGGTCTATCAGCAGAAAAACAAAGACAACGGTTGCTAGGAATTTGCATGTAACACTAAACCATGGTTTATTGGACTATTGTTTACTGAACAATAGCTTACTGCTATGTGTGAACCCTGCTCAGTGTCTTAACTTTGGTTTGCTTACTCCCAATAAACCATAATCACCTGAAGCCATGGTTTGTTGCTGACTTACCAATAAACCATAATCACCTGAAGCCATGGTTTGTTGTTGACTTATAAATCCTGCTTTGTTTTAAGTATAGCATGGTGTTATGTATGAACCCAGCAGCCTTCCTTAACTGTGCTTTGTTCCTGGACAACTCCACCCCAGACTCTCACCAAGCTACAAAAACACAAGGCAGGAGCAGTTGGCAAACAAACCTCCAACAGAACTTGGGAGCAGGGGCTGCCATATGGATAATTACTGCTATAATTGCCCAATCTCCCTGCCAGACAACCAGTTGTGTATTGGGAACCTTGCCAGAGTGTTATGTGGGCTGTCCACTTCTAGGAAATGGATGTTGAGTGAACCGTAGTTTTTTAAAAAAGAGATAGACTGGATGGGTAGGCCAGAACCATACCATTGCACCATTTCCCATGTTAGTATTCCACATTGCCCATCCTGCGGCTGCAGTAAAATTAGGTGCCGCAACAGCAGCCAGTAGACATTACCGTTGTACCTTGGATCCCAGAGGCCTTGTGAGTCGAATGTTTTGGCTCCCAAAGCCCGCAAAATGAGTGTTCTGGTTTGCGAACGTTTTTTGGAACCCGAACATCCGTTGTGACTTCCACGGCTTCCGAATGGCTGCAGGAGCTTCCTGCAGCTAATCGGAAGTCGTGGCTTGGTTTCTGAATGTTTTGGAAGTCGAACGGACTTCTAGAGCGGATTCCGTTCGATTTCTGAGGTACCATTGTATTTATTGTCTTCCATTGATATCCTGCCTCCCTTCTGTTGTAGAACCCATAGTGGCATAGGAACTGACCAGACCCAGACCTGCTTAGCTGCAACAAGATGTTGGCTTCATGAGCCTTCAGACCATTCCCTTCACAAACCTCTTCCCCTGCTCCCTGTGCAGGTAGGTCACAGACACAAGCGAATCTGTGCATTAAATCACTGTGCAATTTATTTTCTTTTTTTTTAACAAACATCTCTGCACACAAATGCAGCAAGAACATCTCCCCCACCAAACATGAATTCTGCCACTCTGCTTTATTTATTTGTTCATTTATTTACTTAAAGGAGATTGTTCACCTCACTTCCCCCCTCCAGAACAGATGTCCAAAGCATCTAACAAGAAATATGTTCTCATATTTGCTTAGTTTCTACATGAACTAAGGCTTTGGCATAGTTTCTGTGCAACGCTGTTCCAAATCAGATAGACACCTACAATTCTGCATTGCCTGATTATTATTTTTTCTTGTTCGGCCAAGTAGGGAATTAATTTTATCCAGTGCTGGTCATTTGTTCTGTATTGTATGATATCCTAATGATTTGTTCCCTGCTATGCTTTTTTTGTTTTAAAACCAATTGGTTTCTAAATATTCTTATAAATCAGAGATGGGGAATCTGTGGCCCTCAAGATGTTGCTGGACTACAACTCCCATCATCCTTGAGCACTGACCATTCTGGCTGGGGTTGATGGGAGTTGTAGTCCAGGAACATCTGGAGGGTCACAAGTTCCTTATCCCCATTATAAAAGAATAAAATATAAAGTGCTATCTGATGTCAATCAGAATAGACCCATTAAAATAGAGTTTCCACCCAATATAGTTGGATAGCATCCATAATCATCAAATATTTTAAAAAAACAGAATTAAGAATGAGATTATCAAAAAGCAGAAATACACAGAAGAATCAATAAAATATGATGGCCAGATTAAAACAATAAAAGCTAAGCAGCCAAGAAATCAAAAGCTGGAGTGGACAGTTTCAAATAACTTTTGAATGCCCTCCATGGAATGGATTCCCCAGCTTTGGGGATTTCTCAAAAGACCCACAGTCTCCTGGTGCCTTCTGGGTGCTGTAGAACCATTACAACTGCAGCTCTTGTTCCAAGCTACAGTATAGTGTTTGTAACAAAACTGGAGCATTATTTCCCTTTTTCTGCTCATGCACTTAAGTCAGGGATCAGCAACCTTTTTCAGCAGGGGGCCGGTCCACTGTCCCTCAGACCTTGTAGGGGGCCGGACTATATTTTTTGGGGGGAATGAACAAATTCCTATGCCCCACAAATAACCCAGAGAGGCATTTTAAATAAAAGCACACATTCTACTCATATAAAAACACACTGATTCCCGGACCATCCATGGGCCGGATTTAGAAGGCGATTGGGCCGGATCTGGCCCCCAGGCCTTAGTTTGCCTACCCATGACTTAAGTGCACCAAAAAAGGAAATTCAAATTATCTACTTTCTGCTAGGGATTTGTGTATTAGTAGTGCATATAGCATTTTCTTTTAAGGTGTTGAGTAAGCAACAGCATAAGAGGACACCTTGCAGAACAGGTCATGGCAGTGTACAGGCGGGTAATTCAGACAGGCAGGGCACCACGGCATTGCTGAGCACGTCACCAACCACGTCGCAGATCACTCTTTACCGGATGACACAATTGCTCTTTGCTAGTCTATGCATGCAGGGCTTGGGCTGCGGGTTTTTGCTGGAAGCCAAAGGCATCAGTGAAAACCTGCACATGAAAGAGAGGAAAAGGAGGGGGCAAGTGGGGGGGGGGGACGGACAACTGGGAAAACACTTCAGTGAAACAGCTGGGGGTGCGTGAGAACAAATGGTGTCAATAACAGAGGAAAAGGCTAGTTGTGGAGGCAGCCAGTGGGATACTTCAAGCTCAGGTTCCTAATTCTTTTTAATGGTATAACAATGTGCTCAGAATAGATCAACCAGCTACATAGCTATGATGCCTATGACAACGATGTCTCATGCTGAATGTAACTGACATGTAGAACAGACTCTATCAATTGAAAGGTAAAGGGACCCCTCCAGTCGCAGACGACTCTGGGGTTGTGGCGCTCATCTTGCTTTACTGGCCAAGGGAGCTGGCGTACAGCTTCCAGGTCATGTGGCGAGCATGACCAAGCCGTTTCTGGCGAACCAAAGCGGCGCACGGAGATGCCATTTACTTTCCCACCGGAGTGGTACCTATTTATCTATTTGCACTTTGACGTGCTTTCAAACTGCTAGGTTGGCAGCAGCAGGGACTGAGCAACGGGAGCTCATCCCATTGTGGGGATTTGAACCGCCGACCTTCTGATCGGCAAGCCCTAGGCTCAGTGGTTTAACCCACAGCACCACCCGCATCCCCTCGAGTAGTAGATACATGCTTTAAAATAAACAAACATCCCCAATTAGAATACACAATAAAACAGTACCCTTAAAACAATACAGCACTTAAGAGCAGGGAACTAAGGTCATGGAATCAAGAAAGTGCCTGTGTAAACGCGCCTCGTGGTCATAGGCTTCCAGCAGCTGGTTCTTGGCCTGCAAAGACTCTCCCACCCCTGGTCAAATGCGACATTTCTTCTCCTTTCCTCATCCTTTGGCAAAGTCTGTTCCCCCAAGCTCCTCTGATTCTGGGATTCCCTCCCTCCCCAAGCACAGCAGAAAGGAAGATCGGCACTGCAGACTGCCACCTGCTCAATTTAGTAATTGGAAGAACTATGAAAAAAAATGTTTTTATTTTGGCTCCAGTTCTATTGCACCTAATCCAGGTGGCCAACAATTAAGGCAAGAGTGGACTGCGCTCAGTTAAAATGTTTTTGTTTTTAAAAATGCTACTATGCCTACTGAGCCTTTTTCTGCTCTGTGCTTTATGGAATTGGATGATACCCAACTCTGGAAAGCAGCTTGTCAAGATGTTGTAGACTATTATTATTTTCCAGAACTGAGCTCTGCTTTGACCTTGAATAAGTGTCAACAAAGGGATGGACTCTTCTGGATAGAATTCAGAAGGGACTTGCAACAGATTAGAAACAACAAATTCCCCCCTTGGTATCCACATTTGAGAACAGAGCATTTTAGAGATCGTTATCTGACCAAACTCTCACCAGCGGCCTTAAGAAATGCCTTTACTGAGCTGCATTTCCAAGTGATGCCCACTACAGCAACAAGAGACTTTGTATTTGTGGTCAACCTCAGGTAGAAGCCATCACTCATTATCTGTTAGCCTGCCCCTTATAGAGACCCAAGAGATCGCTTTCTGAAACCTTTGTTCACACAAACAAGTAGGTACACCCCAGCAGAAATGGTTCAGTTTCTTTTGAGTGACAATAATAGGTGGTTGGAATACCTCTGGAGGGGCCAGGGCCTCTGTTGATGAGAGCCCTGGTTTGAGAAACATTTCCTCCACTCCCCAGCAAAAGCAGGTCTAGCACTGTTTCTATCAATGAGAATGATCCAAAAAAAGCCGTAGACCAACCCTTTGCTCTGTCAAGTTCTGACAGCTCTAAATCCTCCCGTATCAGTTGGGAGGAAGGGAAGCACACAGCAAAGTCATGTACAGGGAGCAGCAGCTGCTGACTCAACAAATTCCCTGCTAAATTATCTTTTTTTTAAAAAAAAACAACCCATATACACATGTTGAAACAGTGCAGCGTGAGTAACAACTTGGCTGAAGCCCAAAGAGTTGTGCTTTGTTCCCACCACTTCCCTTGGTAAGAACTTGTGATTCCTAGTTGCCAGTATATTAGATGGCATTCTGTCTCCAATAGTGGAGGCAGAACTCGCTGCACATGCATAATTTTACTTGCATGCCACCTTTCCACACTTCAAAGCATGCTCAAGGCAGCTAGCAATATGAGAAAGATACATAACTACAACATAACAAAAGTAGTTGTAAACTTCCCCACCCTTCAAAAAAATACATGCATGAGTTTTTACAGTAGAAGGAAGAGGTGGAAATGGTTAAGTCGAACTTTGCCTACCAGCGCTCTCACCCAGCGGTATCGATCTGAGCAATGATGTTCCTGTTGCCAGTTGTGCAAGGCAGATATGAAAGATCATGCAAAGGAAAGTCAATGTGAAAATGGGGTTGATGGAGACATTAGGTGAAGCCATTAATGCAATGCAAACGGCCTTTATGAATCCCATCCTTTCTCATTTCTTTTTGAACCGGTGTACATCTGCATCAGAGGGAGCTGGCAAGATCTTGAGATGGTAGAATGAACTATATTCTTTCGGACTGGGGTGATAATGTTTTTTAATGTTCCATCTTTTTCTTTAATTGAAAAAAAAAATCCCTGGAATTTTTTTTTTTAAGCTAGCACATCAGGAAGGAAAAAAACAGCAGACTTATGCCTGTTGTGCTGATTTTCTACCTGCAAGGATTTAATAATATATTTTTTAAGGGAAACATTCCTAAAAGAGTGGCTGGGGGAACCCAGGCAGATGGGCGGGGTATAAATACAGTGGTACCTCGGGTTACATACGCTTCAGGTTACATACGCTTCAGGTTACAGACTCTGCTAACCCAGAAATATTACCTCAGGTTAAGAACTTTGCTTCAGGATGAGAACAGAAATCGTGCTCCGGCGGCACAGCGGCAGCAGGAGACCCCATTAGCTAAAGTGGTGTTTCAGGTTAAGAACAGTTTCAGGTTAAGAACGGACCTCAGGAATGAATTAAGTTCTTAACCTGAGGTACCACTGTAATAAATTATGATTATGAATGTGATTCCAAATCTGCAGTCTGAAGTGGCACAGTCCATTCTACCACTACAGGGCTTTGCCAACTCATTCTGATTCCTTCGTAGAGCAGTCCATTGCTATACTTGCAGGCATGAGGAATATTTACAGCTTGGACACAGCAATGTTCTAGCTGCTGCTTTGACAGGCACCACAGCAGAACCACTGCTGGTCAGCGTAGACAATATTGAGACCGATGGGCCAAAGGGAGCTTTCCGTGTCCCTGCTGCTGTGACTACCTTAGCCGCCTTGCCACTGACGGCCTTGACTTCCATGAATTTGCCTAATCCCCTTTTCAGGCCACCCAAGTTGGTGGCCATCACTGCCTCCTGTGGGATCGAATGCCATAGCTTTAACGATGAGCTGCGGTACTTCTTCAAGTCATAAATAAAGTCAACCAGTCAGCCAGGAAGTGGCATGGAAGTGGAAAGAATCCACATGCCAGTCTGCATGAACTAAAGCACCAGGCATGCCGCTGCCGGCTTTCAGCCAAATGCTACCTCTCTTCTCATGCTCATAAATCTTGTTTTTTAAGAAGTTTTAAGAAGTGGCTCTGTCACAGTCAACTTGCAAATGAAATAAATATGAATGTCTGGAGGCAGTTGGAGGATGGATGGCGGCTAACAGATTGAGATTGAATCCTGACAAGACAGAAGTACTGTTTTGGGGGGACAGGAGGTGGGCGGGTGTGGAGGACTCCCTGGTCCTGAATGGGGTAACTGTGCCCTTGAAGGACAAGGTGCGCAGCCTGGGAGTCATCCTGGACTCACAGCTGTCAATGGAGGCACAGGTCAAATCTGTGTCCAGGGCAGTTGTCTACCAGCTCCATCTAGTACACAGGCTAAGACCCTATCTGCCTGCAGACTGTCTCGCCAGAGTGGTGCATGCTCTGGTTATCTCTCGCTTGGACTACTGCAATGCGCTCTATGTGGGGCTACCTTTGAAGGTGACCCGGAAACTACAACTAATCCAGTATGCGGCAGCTAGACTGGTGACTGGGGGCGGCCGCTGAGACCATATAACACTGGTCTTGAAAGACCTACATTGGCTCCCAGTATGTTTCCGAGCACAATTCAAAGTGTTGGTGCTGACCTTTAAAGCCCTAAATGGCCTCTTCCCAGTATACCTGAAGGAGCATCTCCACCCCCATTGTTCTGCCCGGACACTGAGGTCCAGTGCCAAGGGTCTTCTGGTGGTTCCCTCACTGCGAGAAGCCAAGTTACAGGGAACCAGGCAGAGGGCCTTCTTGATAGTGGCACCTGCCCTGTGGAACGCCTTCCCACCAGATGTCAAAGAGAAAAACAACTACCAGATTTTTAGAAGACATCTGAAGCCAGCCCTGTTTAGGGAAGCTTTTAATGTTTAATAGGTTATTGTATTTTAATATTCTGTTGGAAGCCGCCCAGAGTGGGTATATATAATAAATTATTTTTATTTTTATTATTATTATCATCCTGCCTTTCCTCCAAAAAATCTCAAGATGGGGTGCATGGTTTTCCCTCCCTCCCTCCCTCCCCAGATTTTATCCTCAAACAATCCTGAGGTTAGGCAGATGGGCCCAAAGTTGTCCAAAGAGACCTTCAAGGCTGAATGAGGATTTGAACTGTCTGGCACTCCAACCCAGGTAAGGGAAACCTTTGGACTGCCAGACATTTGCTGAACGAACTACAAATCCCCTCACCCCTGGCCATTGGCCATGCTGGCTGGGGCTGATGGGAATTGTAGTCCAGCATTTTTTCAAGGGCCAAAGGGTCTCCACACCTGTTCTAACCAGGTGCAGAACACCAGATCTTGCAGAATCCCTTCTTTGTGGTATCTTTGTCCTAGCCTACACATGTGGAGTGTGTCACTTCAGACTGTAGGTGGGTGATACAGCTCGCAGCTACACCATACTGTACATTTAAAGCAGTGGCGTAGCGTGGGGGGTGCAGGGGGGGCCGGCCGCACCGGGCGCAACATCTGGGGGGGGGCGCGCTCGCACTTGCAGCTCTCTGCCCCTACCTGGCTCACTCAGGGTTAGGGGGCGCAAATTACTTGCCTTGCCCCGGGTGCTGACAACCCATGCTACGCCACTGATTTAAAGCACTGTTACACTACTTGGAAACAGTATACATGGAAATATACTTTACGAAGGGTGCTGGGAAGTGTAGCTCTGTGAGGTCAGCATACACGGCAAACTAAGGTTCCCAGGATTCTTTGTGGGAAGTCATGCTGTTAGTTGTTGAAGAGTGCTTTAAATCTATGGTGTGGATGCTCCCATATTTTTTCAATATGCTCCCATTAAAAAGCAACAACAACTAAAAAACCCTACAGGTAAAAAAGCAAGCACATCAGAACAAACAGTCCCAGCTTTCACCTTGTGCAGTTTTTCTCCTTGCAGTGAGTTTTCCCACAGGCAAGCATTTAAAATACAAGAAAACAATCCTCCATCTGCAATCTGAATTGGCACAATCCATTCTGCCTTCTCATTTCCACATCACTCTGCTGCACGGGTAGATGCAAGCTTTGAGTAGACACATTCCTCCATCCTTGCTAGAAGTATTCCAGTTTAATTGCAGGCCAGCCCATCCCAGGCTTTATACTGGACTAACAGGACAGAAGACATTCTGGGGAGGAGAGCTAGGCAAGAGTAGTTTCGCTATATGCACGTGTAGGACTGAGCCACAACACTGCTTATGTCCATTGCCCTTTGTAAGAACCAATTTCCTACCTCCTTCCTGCCCTAACAAGGAACGCCAAGGTAGTTTACAAAACAGGAAAGAAAAAGAAAGCACAAAGAATCAATTTAAACCAGACTTCTCCAAGGTAGTGCTGCCCAGAAACTTTGGACTACAACACCCATCAGTCTCAACCAGCATGACCAATGGCCAGGGACAATGGTCCAGAACATCTAGAGGATGCTGGGTTAGGGGAAGTTGGTTTTAACCTGTAACAGAACACAAAACATTAAAAACCAATAAGGGCGGAGTTCAAAACCTTCAATGTCAACTTTATTATTTACTGAAACATTCTTATAACCCACTTTTCTAAATGTGATCAAGCTTTAAAGACATGTATCAGGCTAGTGCAACTTCCGAGAGATTGTGATCTACTCCCGCTATAAAAAAACTGGCAGTGATCTACACACTGGATTGACCAAAGTTGTTGCTTTTTTTGGGAAATCAGAGTTGTTGAGCTTTGGGAGGAAAGTCAAATTTGTTGAGCTTTTTTGGGGAGCTCAACGTTGTTTTTTTGGGGGTGTGGAAGGGGTCCCACAATCTACCGCAATCTACCACAGGCACTCCACGATCTACCACGATCGTGATCTACCTGCTGGCCATCCCTGACATATATTTTCCCCACATTCGTTTTCCCTTGCCACCTCTCCCTCCTTCTTTTACTCCCTCCCACTCCCATTCACTTTTTGTTGCAGGTGGAAACTGAAAGCTAGTGTGGTGTAGTGGTTAAGGTGTGAGATTAAGACTTGGGAGACCTTCAAATCCCCACTTGGCGAAGAAGCTAGGGTTGCCATATTTCATAAAGTGAAAATGTGGTCAGAAAAGTTGTTGAGCCCAAATTCGAATGACAAATCAAGGACATTTTCAGGAAATTCCGGACATATAGCAGCCCTGAAGAGGCTCACAGGGTGATCTTGGGCAGCTGATTGCCTCTCAGCCTAAGCTGAGGATATTGAGGAGCGGGAGAGCCATTCGCATCACCTGGAGCACCTTAGAGGAAAAGGTGGTGTATAAATGTAAGAAACTGGTCAATAAGAAATCAGCTGCAGGGAAGCAGATTTTGGGTAAACGTTAGGACAGAGCTGAGGAATCTTTGGCCCTCCAGATGTTGCTGAACTACATCATCCCCCGCCATTCACCGTTCGGCCTGCAGCTGATGGGAATTGTAGTCCAACAACATTCAGAAGTTCCCCATCCTTGCTGTAGTTGGAAGCTCCCTGCATTTTACTGGGAGTCAGATTAGAAGACCCCCAACTCTAAAATGTGATGATCTTAAGATTTGTTTGATCCTTGTGGCAGGGACCTATCTGACTTACCCATGGAACTCTGTCATGTATCCTATGCCAATGGTGACTGCATGGATGGTTAAATAGGCAAATAGATTTATGGGCACTGGCTAAGAAAAAGATGGTGTGATGTACTGCTTTTCACAGCCATCATCTGAAGAGGGTGCCACATTGGGAGGCTGTAATGGGAAGGTGATCTTGGTGGAAGGAATGTGCTTCGAAAAACACACAGCTGGAGATCTTAGCTGAGCATCCGAGCACATTCCTGTTGCCTTCGGCAGACACAGCCCTCTGTTATTTTGCAAATCACTAGGAAATGCAATCACCCAGGGCCCCAACATAGCTGAGAATGTTAAGTGTTTGAAAGGCTGCCTTGTCTTCTGCATTGAGATTTCAAAACAATGTATTCCCCAATAACTTTACTATTCTGGGCACACCCTGATAGCTCTAACATTTGTGTGGGTACGTGCCAGAGATTCTGATCCCAAAGCTTGCCAGTCCATGCTAAAGTCTGCAAACTCCACACTGACTTCCTATGGTGTGTTCCCTGGTATATCAAGGCAAAAGGTCGCTTTCTTGTAATGAGCACTTGGTTGTGTGATGCAGTGCCCAGCTGAGATCACAGGAAGCTGCCATTGGGATGTGTACACACACAGCAATTTGTTATAAAGCTGCCTTCGTTCTGAGTCAGACCACTAGTGGCATCTCCTGTGCCTTGCGGTACAGATCTGTAGAAAGTAAATCAGCAAACCCGCTGCTGGAGTTGGACATAGGGACACAGACAATTTCTCCACTTGGGTCACTATTGTCTGCTCTGACAGCCAGGTACTCTCCAAAGTTTCAGGCATGGCTCCATCCCTGTGGTACTGCTGGAAATAATTTAACTAGAGATACTGTATGCGGTTTGAATCTGTGAGTTTCTGCAGTGTGTTGTCATGGGTCCTGAGGTGTGGGGAGCTGGCCAGGATAGGACAGAGGAGTGCTTGACAGACGACGACGATGACAACAACAACAACAATTTTATTATTTATACCCCGCCCATCTGGCTGAGTTTCCCCAACCACTCTGGGCGGCTCCCAACAGAATATTAAAAAAAACGATAAAACATCAAACATTAAAAACTGGAGACGCTCCTTCAGGTATATTGGGCCAAGGTTGTATTTTCCAAGTCACCTTCAAAGGTAGCCCCACGTAGATAGATGACTCTGGGGAGAGATCCAGTGGGCTGCCACCTCTAGAGGTGTCAGAAACCATGTCCAATCCTGCCCCTCCAGGATGTGTGTTGTTACCCTGCCTTCCTCCATCGCCCAGGCCATGCAGATGCCAATGCAGGCATGAACAGACAAGGCTGCTCCAGCCTTCTCAGAGAAGTGCTAGGTTGGTTTCCCAGGCTCAGGATGAGAACCACTTGCCATCTTAAGCTGCGCCAGTTCCTTTCCCTTTTTTATAATGGGTTTGTAGGGTTGTTGTTGTTGTTGTTGTTGTTATATCAACGTCTTTGCTTGTGTAGCCATACGTGGCACCTGCTGTGCCTTTGAACTGAATTTTGCCTATGTATTGCACTGATCTGAGCATTAAATATTTGGGAAGAAACTGCAACCCAAGTTCTTCATCTAGTGCAGGGACATCCAACTCCCAATACACTGCGATCTACTCACAGTATAAAAAAACTGGCAGTGATCTACCCACTGTCATAAAAAGACTGGCAGTGATCTACCCAAAGTTGTTGAGCCAAAGTTGGATTGATTGATTGTAAGGGGATCGCTGAGGGGCCAGAGATCTACCAGGATCTACCAGGAACATCCCGCGATCTACTAGTAGATCGCAATCTACCTGTTGGGCATGCCTGGTCTAGTGGGAGCCAGGACAAGCATGCGCTCAGGCGCTTTGCCACTCTCCATGCATCTCCCTGAGACATGCATACATCCAGAAATTTATATATGAAAACAAATTAAGAAGTTTGGTTCAGCTAGGTTGGGCTCAAATGACAATAACAGTCTCCTGTTCCAAAACAAGTGTTAATGACTATAGTAAAACTGAGATGACTGCATTATGGCTGCCTGCCAGGTCAAAACCCATTTATCCACCAAGGCATTTTAAAGTTGATTAGTATTTAGACTGTTCTGCTGGTTTGACCTGTCTCCTTTTGTTCTTCACTATGGTAATGTTGTTGTTTTTATTGCTAATTGTATTGTGCTTTGATTGTTTTCGTTTCAGTTTTTGTTCACCGCCCTGGTATCTTTGTGGAGGAAGGGTGGTTTACAAATGGTTTGCAGCACAACCCTAGACATGTCTACACAGAACTAAGTCCCATTGTGTTCGGTGGGGCTTCTCAGGTGAGTGTATATAGGATTGAGGCCTCAATGCAGAATTAAAATAAATAAATACATTATCTTAGCATACACAGAGCTGTTGTGGATCGAGGGCCCGACCCCCGCTATGTGAAATAAACACACAGGGACACGTGATATAAGGTTAATGGGCAAGAAAAGGCCACAACTTTATTGATTACAGCAGTGAAAAGGTATTGGCTTAGGCATTGGATGACTATAGGAGGTGGGTTTATTCAACAGTAGGTGGAGCCTGTTGATGCCAATCCAACGATAGGCTCACCCCTGATGTCACCGAGGGTCGTGCCATGGCCTCCCGCCAAGCAGGCATTGGACGGAATACACGACCGCCAGATTCCTTTAACGGAATAACCCACGGTAGATAGCATAGGCGATGGCCACACCTAGCCCTTAAAACACATGAATCCAATGCCTAACCTACCCACCAATACCACAAAAGTTGTGACGATTGCTACGAGGTAGGCGAAAAAACCAAAAAGCCTAATGCCAAATGGAAAAACTCCTACCAGGCCCCCCAGACAACCGGGGCGACCAACCTAAGGTCCATAGCAAGGCCAAAAACCTAGACCCTGAGCTAAATGGGAGTGGAGGGTGGGTGACTCGCTGCGGGACGACGACGACTGAGGAGGAGGCGGAGCTGGCCCCGCAGCATTAAGCTGCTAAACACGCCCCCCGGAGACACCTGGTTGGCTGGCTCCGGTGGGCGTGGGCGCCAGCCAGGTGAGGAGGGGCAGGGGCTAGGGCCCCCGGCCAGGAGGCGGAGCTCGGGCTCCCGCCCACAGCCACTCCCCTCTCTTCCAGGGAGGAGAGTCTTTATTGACTGTACTACTGTACTTGCATTTCATTGCCACTAGATTACATCCTAACCCCCAAACCCCTATAATATATCCTGCCAATTAAGGATTAAAACTTCATGCATCTATCTAGTGAACTGGGCTGCAGTCAAGGAAAGCATATGCTACAATTAACCTATTATTTGTTATTAAAGCAATGCAAACCCTGCTGTTGTTTTTGTATGTGAAGGCAAACATAATTCTACTTCTACCTCTGTTGGCTTCTCTGAAGCACAGTGAATGCTTACACCAGTGAACACTGCAACAGTCTCCCAACATTTTACTAGTGGTAGTTAGAGAGTTTGACCACCATAGCTCTCTGTTCGTGACATATTTTATGTTGCCAGGTATTTTCTCCAGAGATGGAGCTGACCTAGCAGACTGAACTTTTGGTTATTTATTCTTGTCTTACTCTGTCGATGAAATCTGATTGTTTGAAAAGGCTGTACGCTGCTTTGATACGTGGAACTATAGAATTGTAGAGTTGGAAGGGACATCTGGTCCAAGCCCTTGCAATGCAGGAATCTTGGCTAAAGGATCCATGACTGATGGCCATCCAACCTCTGCTTAAAAACTTCCAATGAAGGAGAGTCCACAACAGCCCAAGAGAGACCGTTTGACTGTTGAACAGCTCTCACTGTCAGAAAGTTCTTCCTGAGGTTTAGTCAAAATCTCCTTTCTTGTAACTAGGATCCAGTGGTATGGGCCCTACCCTGGTTTGTCGTGCCTAGTTGTTAGTGAGGACACCAAAATACAGTGGTAGCTCTGGTTGCGAACGGGATCCATTCTGGAGGCCTGTTTGCAACATGAAAAGAGCGCAACCTGCAGCGGTGCGTCTGTGCATGCGCGGGTTGCGATTCGCCGCTTCTGCGCATGCACGAGCGGCGAAACCCGGAAGTAACCCTTTCCGGTACTTCTGGGTCGCCGTGGGACATAACCTGAAAGAACGTAACATGAAGCGGACGTAACATGAGGTATGACTGTAGCCTGTTTTGTTGTTGAAGGGCTGATAAAGGGACGGTGACCTCTGGGCACGTTCTTCAGGTGAACTATTGGCAAGTTGCAAGAATGAATCAGGATTCCATTGACTGGGTTTCCTGTCCAAATTCCCCTCCTTTCCTTCAAAAAGCCTCTGCCCTACCAGGAAAATGCTCTTAACTCACGCTAGAAACAAGTTAGAGATTGAGCAACGCAAGCCAGTGAAGGTGACACCGTCGCCTCTTCTTCTTTTCACTATTTACCGTATTTTTTGCTCTATAAGACTCACTTTTTCCCTCCTAAAAAGTAAGGGGAAATCTGTGTGCGTCTTATGGAGCGAATGCAGGCTGTGCAGCTATCCCAGAAGCCAGAACAGCAAGAGGGATTGCTGCTTTCACTGTGCAGAGATCCCTCTTGCTGTTCTGGCTTCTGAGATTCAGAATATTTTTTTTCTTGTTTTCCTCCTCCAAAAACTAGGTGCGTCTTGTGGTCTGGTGCATCTTATAGAGCGAGAAATACGGTAAGTCATACTTTTGACCCTGACATACTGTACCTTTGCTCCACCACCAGCTCTCATTTTGCAAGGCCTAACATGGCTATAATAAACACTCCAGGGTTAAGATCCCTGGCTCAGCCATGAAGCTTACTGGGAGGCCATGGATCAGTCACCATCTCTTGGCCCTCACAGGGTTCTTGTGAACATAAAAGGGAGAAGAGCATATGTCCTGCCAGGAGCTCCTTGGAGGAAGCATAGGATAAAAAAGCCCCCAAAAAGCAGATGAAACATTCAGACAGGTCTCTTCCACCACTAGGAACATCAGATTAAGGTTTCAGAATTAAAGCTTGTTTCACAAGCATAGCTTCTTCAAGCAATTGTTGCATTTATATATCCAACCTTTTCTTCCATTGTGGAACCCAAGGCAGCATATGTGTGATTTCCACATAGCTATTCATTCCATCCCTGACCAGATCCATTCTAGGTGAGCTTTAACAAGGTGCCTTTAGACCAGGTGTGGGTAACCTTTGGCTCTCAAAATGTTGTTGAACTACATACAATACATGGCCCATGGCGCTCAGATGCCAGGTTGCAGTAGAAAGATTTGTTCTACATTTTAAATTCTGTGTTGCAGCTGGAGATGAAGCAGCCACGGAGGGGCAATTAATCATAGAAGTTGCCTACCTGTTGTCTAATGTACTGCAGCCCACTTGTTTTCCCCCCCCCCTGACATCCTTTTCTTTGTGCATTCATGATGATTTATGCTCATGATGCTCTTGGGGTGGTCCTGCTTTCAATACTGTTGGTGCTGCAAAAGTTTTGGGCTGGTCACTCTACTTTCAATCAGTCCGTAACCTGCAACTCCTTGCTGAAATCCTGTAACTTTTAATACCGCAAATGTTCTGGTTTATTTTTGTCCTGCTTTCATTGTTCTAGATCCCCTCCAGACAGTAATTATGCCGTAGCATTGGGGGAGCGTCACAGAGCAAACTAAAGCAGAATAAATCTGCCACTAATGTACAGTGGTACCTCAGGTTAAGTACTTAATTCGTTCCGGAGGTCCGTACTTAACCTGAAACTGTTCTTAACCTGAAGCACCACTTTAGCTAATGGGGCCTCCAGCTGCTGCCGTGCCACCGGAGCCCAATTTCTGTTCTCATCCTGAAGCAAAGTTCTTAACCTGAAGCACTATTTCTAGGTTAGCGGAGTCTGTAACCTGAAGCGTATGTAACCTGAGGTACCACTGTACTAGCATTGTGTCAGGACAGAACTTTTTGCAGAGCACACACGCAATAAAACGGCAGTCTGGAGGGACCCTAAATCAGCCTTCCCTCAAGTGGTGTCCTCCAGATGTTTTATGTTGAAATCCCATCAGCCCCACCCAGCTTGCCTAATGGTTAGGGCTGCTGGGAGTTGTAGTCTGACAACATTAGGAGGGCACCAGGTAAGGGAAGCTTGGTGTCAATTGTAGACTGATACCTTTCCAGAAACCTATCAGTTTCCAGATTATAACCTAACAGTCCGAGTGAGATCTTGCTAGAGTCCTTAGCACAGGCATCCCCAAACTCGGCCCTCCAGATGTTTTGGGACTACAACTCCCATCATCCCTGACCACTGGTCTTGTTAGCTAGGGATGGTGGGAGTTGTAGTCCCAAAACATCTGGAGGGCCAAGTTTGGGGATGCCTGCCTTAGCATATCAGACCACAAACATATGGGATGTGGGTGATCTGTGATTGAACCTCCCACAATTTCTTTGCATTTTAAAGTAGCTACTGAACAGGTGAAGCCTGTCCATACAATAGAGAAACTCTGCTGAAATATACTCGGAGTCCTGTAGTGATTTCATGCTCTTTATTGCAGCTTGTAAAACAGTGACTGAATTGCCCCCCAAACCTCAGGCTTTTATATACATTATTTACACAATAAGTCCCATCTGATTGGCTGATTCTGCTTCCCTCCTGCAGCCTGATTGGTCTTTTCCTGCAAGCCAATCAGTTGTTGCATTCTGGGATCCTACTTGCCTATTGTTCTAGGATCCAAGGTTAGTACCTAACATCCGCCAATGTGACCAAAGCAAAGAAGTATAAATTTTCAATCTTTGCACATATAATGTGGGAGAGATTTGAGCAAATAATTGAGGTACATGACTAATTGGCCTTCTGTGCATCCCATCAACAGCATATGCATGGCTAACTGGGATGGAAGAGGTCGAATTAGTCGCAAATGAAACACACACAATAGTACTGTTTCAGGTACCTAAAAGTGCTATATTGGAAAGTAAGAACTGTCCCTAATATGATTAAAAATTGAGTGTGAATTCAATTCACTACACTGAGGCTTTTTGTGAGAAAAGTGGTGGCTGAGGCATAAGAAGGTAAGAAGAGCTCAGCTGGCAGCTTTGGTGGCCATGGAGGGTTTGGCAGTCGCAGTGGCGGAGGTGGTGGTGGCGGCGGCTATGGAGGCAGCAGAGATGGCTACAATGGGTTTGGCAACGATGGCTATGGAGGTAGCAGACCCGGATACTATGGAGGAAGCAGAGGTTATGGCAGCAGTGGCAGCTATGATGGCTATAACAATGGAGGTGGCGGCTTTGGTGGCGGCAGTGGTGGAAGCAGCTTTGGAAGCGGTGGAAGCTACAATGACTTTGGCAGTTACAACAACCAGTCTTCAAACTTTGGGCCCATGAAAGGAGGACACTTTGGAGGCAGGAGCTCTGGGCCATATGGTGGAAGTGGGGGTGGCTCTGGTGGCTCTGGTAGTGGCAGTAGCTATGGCGGCGGAAGGCGGTTTTAATTCCTAGGAAATAAAGCTTAGCAGGAGAGGAGAGCCAGAGAAGTGACAGGGAAGCTACAGGTTACCACAGTTGTGAACTCAGCCAAACACAGTTGTGGCAGGGTAGAACTGCCTCATGAAGACATGTGTTAGACAAGTGCTTGTTTGCAAACATCAGGACTGTATTTGTGACTATCTGTAACAGGATATTTTAGTTTTTGTGTTCTGTGGAAAGTGCAAAGCATTCCAACAAGGGTTTTATGTAGATGATTATTTTTTCCCACACCCATGCTGTTGATTGCTAACTGTAATAGACTGATCATGACGCTGAATAAATGTGTCTTTTTTTTTAAAAAAAAAAGAAGAGCTCAGCTGGATCAGATCAAAGCTCCATCTAATCCAGGATCTTCTTTCCCACAGCAGCTAATCAGATGCCTCTGGAAAGCCCATAAGTGGGGCACAAAGGCAACAGACTGCACTTGCTCCTGTTCCCCAACAACTGGCCTAGAATGAAGTTCTGCCTCTGAAAAGGAAGGTCACATTTAGCTTTTGTGGGGCATGGCGTGTGATGCACACTGACCTGAGGTGCACAGCCAACATTCTGTTTCTATTGGTGGGGGTTTCCCTCCAATTCGTGGGATTTTTTAAAGGGATGCCTCAGGAATGGGGTCTTTGCAAATTCCGATGTGAAATGTCCCACTCCACACCTTTGGAGCCAGGGTGAGGTTTGAAATTTAGGTTACATGCACACCATAGATTTAAAACAACCTAGTTCCGCTTGAACAGACGTGGCTTCCCACCAAAATATCTTGGGAACCGTGGCTTGCTAAGGATTCTAGGAACTGTAGCTCTGTGAGAGGTAAACTGCATTTCCCAGGAAATCATGCCACTTAAAGGGTATAAATGTCATTTAAATGTAAAGGACTCCTGGATGGTTAAGTCCAGTCAAAGGCGACTATGGGGTTGTGGCGCTCATCTCGCTTCAGGCCAAGGGAGCTGGTGTTTGTCCACAGACAGCTTTCTGGGTTATGTGGCCAGCATGACTAAACTGCTTCTGGTGCAACAGTACATCGTGATGAATGCCAAAGTGCACGGAAACACCACTTACCTTCCCGCCACAGCAGTACCTATTTATCTACTTGCATTGGTATGCTTTCAAACTGCTAGGTTGGCAGGAGCTGGGAAAGAGCAATGGGAGCTCACCCCGTCAGGCGGATTTGAACCGCCGACCTTCCGATTGGCAATCCCAAGAGGCTCAGTGGTTTAGAGCCACCCACTCCCGCATTTTACAGTGTGGAGAAGGACTTGCTTATCCCCTAGTTTTCTCATTCCTTGTATCACTGCCTGGAGGAGCATCACTTCTCTCAAAGTTGTGGCACAGTTCCTGGCGGTTTGAATGCATCAAAGGAAAAGAACACTCGTTTCAATATGTAATTTGAGATAAGATATGCATAAAAAAATGATTCATGCAGAAATGGAACAGGATTGTGGGTGAGATTATTGTGGAAATAAACTGGTTTATCCATCTCTAGACAACGATATAAACAGTGCCCATTCCACAAAAACCTGCCTGTGTGTGTGATGGCTATCAGATCCATGCCCTCAAATGTATCATCTTCTCTGACATAAACAAACTGCATATGCCAATCATGTATCCAAGTTGTGAAATGGGTTATGATTGCGACATTTAAAAAGGTAATCAAAGATTAAAATAGGGGAGGGGTGACCATTGAAGATTCCCCATGCCTAGGACAACAGAGTGACCAGAGGGGGTGGCATCAGGGCAAGACCTTGGGGCAGGCACCTGGGGGGTCCACTCAGCAGAATGAGCAGGAAGCCCCCCCTAATAAAACAGGGCTGGCTTAGCACCTCTTCAGGTGAAGTAATACACTTCATTGTCTAACCCTGTGCCTTGCCCATCACTCCTCGCTCCTATCCGTAAATCTAGAGTCAAACATTACCTAATGGCACCTCTGGGTATTTGAAGAAGACCATGGTGTAAAAGGGCCTGTCTGAACAGCTTTCCCAAGAAAGCTGCCGATCCTCACCTTCTTGTTTAGGTCCAAAGGTTGAATTCGGCTCTGTCATGCCACAAATATTTCAGGCCTCGGGGAGACAGGCAGCTATCATTACTGGGATGGCGTTGAGCAAAGGCGGCGGTTTGGATCCCTGACAGAAAGTCACACGGACCCTGCAATTACAGTCAAACGCGCCCATCCTGTGAGAAATATCCAACCCAATCCTGTCTCTCCACAAATCACCTTGAAGAAAAACGGGAAGGGAAGGCCCACGTTCAGCGATTGCACACGTTCTCTCTCATGATAAACGCGAGTGTCAGAAAGTGGTTGGACCACACGTGTTTTCTTCACGAGTGGGATGAGTTTGATGGCTATTCCAGAAAGTATCCACTTCTGATTTCATTCAAAGGAAACTTCTTTCAGACTCTGTATCGTCACCCGATGGCAGCCCGTCAGGCCAGTTGCCTCGGTGTGGATCAGCGGAAGGGATTCTTAATAAGAACTCTCTGGTACTTTGGGCTCTAGCAGTATAGACAGGGGTGGCCTGTCCTATTTCACTGCCTGAGGCGAAATGGGAAGGTGCTGTCCTATACACGGTTACTGACCAGCGTCTTGGGAAGGTCATGCAAGGCCTCTGTGTAATTTCGGGGCTCTCTCTCACCTGAACCTGCCACCGCTGCTTCTCTGTAGGCCACCTGCAGGAGCACCCCTTGGATTTCACCACTGGAAACAGCTGCCTCAGTCTGCCTCATGCACAGGCCGGCCCTGCCTCTACCAGACCCTCCAAGTGTCCCTCTTCTCCAGGGACGTCCCTGATTTAGAGAAGCCATCCCGGTTTCTGATTTGTCCCACTTTTCCTTAGGATGTCCCTATTTTCATTGGAGAGATGTTGGATGGTAGGGAGTTATCCGACCACTGAGCTGTCTGAAGGCAATCCTGTACAGTGGAACCTTGTGTTATGCACCATCCCCCTTGCAAACGCTGCAGGTTACGAGCGCCGCTAACTCAGAAGTAGATGCCCCTTGTTGCGAACTTTGCCCCGGGATGCAAGCGGAAGTTGAGTGTCGGCAGTGTGGCAGCAGCGGGAGGCGCCATAAGCAAAAGCATGTCTCATGTTACGAGTGGTTTTGGGTTAAAAATGGACCTCTGGAATGGATTAAGTTTGTAACCAGAGGTACCACTGTATAGGGAAGTTTTTTTAAAAAAAAGTTCAATGTTTTATTATGTATTTATATATGTTGGAAGCTGCTCAGAGTGGCTGGGGCAACCCAGTAAGATGCGTGGGGTATAAATAGTAAACTTATCATTATGGAAAGGGACATCCCTATTAATAAAATTTGAGGGTGGTTTGAGGTGGGCAGAGTATACAGTTAAGAACAGCACAGGTGGGAATGCCACAGTTGTAAACCTTTGCCTGTCTTAAAGCACAGGAGCATTGCTGGAGCAGAAGTGGAGCTCTAGGTTGGGTGTTTGTGTAATAAGAATTTTAAGGTCTTGGGTATATAATAAATGTTCATAAATGTACCAAGCAAACATGTACATAAATATATAATCCACATGTCTGAAGCAGCACAGGAAGACAGTCCTGAAACCATTTTGACTCCCGAGCTGACCAAATGTTTCTCTGCAAGAAGGGAGGAGGTGAAAAAACCTTCCTTGTTACAGGAATTTAGTAATCACCATTTCAAAGGAACGGGCAGACTACCAGGAAAGGCAATCAGATAAGGCATTATCAGAAAACCTGGCAGACAGGAAAAACAGCAACATTCAAATTTCTGTTGCAGACCACCTTTCTGTGATGTAGGTATGATGTTTGTGGGGGTGGTGGTCTTTGGTTACACCCCTTCTGTGATGTATGTATGATGTATTGAGGGGTGGTCTTGAGCTCCAGGGCAGGGAATTTAAAATGTCTATATAAGGGCAGGCACACCTTTGTTCTGGGTCCTCCTCCATCCTCCTGCGTGTGAGGGGAGCACCCTGTTGCAACCGCTTTAATAAAGATCAGGCTTACTAGCTGCTTTGCTTCTCAATATTCTCTGGTTGGCCTCTGTTATTTTCTCCTCCCAATAGGGAGCCCACATAAGGACTCTATACGGGCTCTTGGATAAGGGGAAAAGGGCAGATTTTGTTTACAACATTTGTCAGCTGTAAAATGAATTCTGCAACACTTTTCTCTGTGAGATTTCTTTTTTTAAAGTACAGTCATACCTCGGGTTGCAAACGTGATCCATGCAGGAGGCACGTTCACAACCTGCAGCGTTCACAACCCACAGCGCAGCATCTGTGCACGCGATTCGGCACTTCTGCACGTGCATGTGGCGTCATTTTGCGCTTCTGCGCATGTGCGAGCGCCAAAACCCAGAAGTAACCCGTTCCGGTACTTCCGGTTTCAGCGCAGTCCGTAACCCGAAAATGCGCAACCCGCAGCGTTCACAACCCGAGGTATGACTGTATGAGCTAGGAAGCGTGGGGTGGGTGTGGGGAATTGCATTCAAAGTTTTGTTGACACTGATAGCTTTCCTCTCTGCTGTGCAAACAGAGGGTTCGTTCAGCAGAGCAGATAGCCAGATTCAAAGGTGGTTTATTGTAGCCTGTGGAAATCAGCAACACATGACCAGCCTGGACAAAAGCAAACTGGTGTGTGTAAGTGTGGATGACTCAAAAGAGTCTGTTTGTCAATTCCTGTCCCACTGCTGTACTGAGTGATCTGAACAAGATCAGCGCGGGGCTTGGTCAATTATTCTGTGTGTTTAGTGGCAGGTTTTCTCTTATGTACAAGAGAGACCCCCATACCCTCCAACATTTCTCTGATGAAAATAGGGACTTCCTATTCAATAATAATAATAATAATAATAATAATAATAATAATAATAATATTTATACCCTATCCATCTGACTGGGTTGCCCAAGCCACTCTGGGTGGCTTCCAACATATATAAAAACATAACAAAACATTGAAAACTTCCCTATACAGGGCTGCCTTCAGATGTCTTCCAAAAGTTATATAGTTACTTATCTCCTTGGCTCGGGGCTTGCATCACTCCATGCCCTCCCAACATTTCTCTGGTGAAAATAGGGACGTCCCAAGGAAAAGCAGGACATTCCAGGATTAAATCAGACTCCGGGACGGCTTCTGTAAATCCAGGGGTGTCTCTGGAAATTAGGGGCACTTGGAGGGTCTGGACCCTTCCTGCAGACTGCAGAATGTTCTCTGCTGCTTATTTTATTAATGCCCCGTCTGCACCATGTATTTATAGAAATATCATGCCACTTTAAAAAGTCATGGCTTCTCCCAAAGAATCCTGGGGAATGTTGTTTGTCAAGGGTGCTGACATTGGCTTGGAGTCCCCTGTTCTCTTCCCAGTAGCAGGACTGCGTGGTTTCACCCGGTTGTTGATTGGGTCACAGATAATGGCATCCACATAAGATTGACTGCATTGCTGCCCACCCAAAAGTGGTCTTGCCCTTTTAAAACAAACAAACAAAAAATAAATAAAAAATGGAAGTCAGTGATGTCAAGTTTGGCCACACCTCAGAAATCCTGGTGAACCCCAGACCAGGTTCATCCCCAAATCATGATAAGCCAGAGGTTCCAGCTGGTGTGCTATAGTGGTTAGAATGTTGGACTAGGATTTGGGAGGCCAGTGTTCAAATCTCCACTCGGCTTTGAAACTCAGAGAGTGACCTTGGGCCAGTCCCTCTCTCTGATCTACCTCACAGGGCTATGGTGAGGATAAAACGAAGGGGAGAACCTTGAGGTTCTTGGAGGAAAGTCAGGAGAGAAATGCAATAAGTCCATAAGCTTCATTGAACTGTCTGCTCCCTTTGATGACGTTTCGTGGAGGCTGATTTGACTCACAGCTGAGAGCTAATTGCAGTTCATTCTGGAAGCTGTGATATGACTGGAAGCAGCGCGATCTATGGACAGATGAACTTCTCCAAAGCAGTGAATCACCTCCAGGAAGCAGCAGCTTCCCCTTTCACCGCTCCAATTCATCTTATTCATTCTCAGGCACCAAAATGTCTTTGACTAGCCCTGCCTGAATCAGCCTCCCGTTATTATGAAACTAAAATTAGATTAAAGCTTCTTGCCTTGTCCTCAGTAGATTGGGTGATCTATTGTTCCAGCTCTTTCACTCTTTCCTGTATTCAATGTTCTTCTAATATTGTCGTTAGGATTTATTTGGTGTGGGGGTTTTTGTTTGTTTGTTTGCATTGTACTGGTCTTTGTTTTTGGCCTTTAGGATGGGAGAAGATAAAAATAAGATGAGCAGAAAATCTTACACGCTAGCTTTTCCCAACCTGGTGCCCTCCAGGCGTTTTGGACTACAACTCCCATCAGCCACTGCCAACATGATTATCATAATTACCGGTATGTTTCTTTCTTCACGAAAGTGACCAAAAGCCACTTACAAAAACAGTGAAACACCAAAACCATGTATAAAGCAACCAATCACAATTTAAAAACAGCTATACAGTTAAAAGGCAGCTTTTTACAGATCGTGCCACATTAAAAGAGGCTACAAATACCCGAAACCCTCCAAATTGAGGGCCAAAAGCCCAAGGGGAAAGGGAAGTTTTTGCTTCACATTTTAAAATAGAGAAAGATGATGCCTAGTTTGCTTCCCTGAAGAGAGACAGGACTCCACGAGAGGAGAGCCACCATTGGAAAACTCTGTTCTTGCGTTGCCACTTTCCAGAACTTCCATGGAAGGGGCACACAGACAAGAGCCTCAGATGACAACTGCATGGCCACCTGGAGTCCAAATCGTCTGGTGTGTATTAGGTTGGCCTAGGCTCCTCTACACTGAATCCGATACGCCACATTTGTAAGAATTCAAATGTGGCAGCACCCAGTGCCGGATTTACATATAAGCTAAACAAGCTATAATTTAGGGCCCTACTCTCTTGGGGGCCCCCAAAAAAATGGAAAAGGGAAAAAACTGGATGTACATTTCCAAAATATAAGATAAAACACACACAAATAAAATAAAACCAACATACAGCATCACTGGCAAATGCCTTTAGATACCTATTAGGTCCATAAATTACCATATAGCATATATTCAACACAAAAAACAGCGACAATTTGTTGTTGACAAAGGACAGCTGGACATATAAAGGGCCCCATTACCTTCAGTAGCTTAGGGCCTCATCAAACCTAAATCTGGCCCTGGCAGCACCCACGTTTTGGAATTCCCTTCAGACTGGTGTCTTCACTGTGTACTTTTCGGAGCCAGCTAAAAACGTTTCTGTTTAGACAAGCCTCTCCAGATATGTAGAATGTTTACATGTGTTTAAATATATTTTTAGCTTAGCAATGGTGTTATTTTTTGAATTTTCAAATATCTGTTTTAAATTGTTTTTACTGATAATAATAAATATGAATGTTAATAAATAAAAAATAGAATATAATTACATCGGTTGGGCATGGGTGGGGGAGACAAGCAGGTGGAATGATGGTTGCATCCAATGTGTGATTAACCTGGAAAGGGGAGAAGGAAAACCCCAAACAGAAAATATAAAAGTGGCATACATGTCCACAGCATCCCTGAAAAGACCACCAAGCCAATCATTCATGTATTTGGCCAGTGAAGCCACATGCTGCCTATACACAGAGGGAGCCCATGAACTACAGTGGTACCTCAGGTTACATACGCTTCAGGTTACATACTCTTCAGGTTACACACTCCGCTAACCCAGAAATAGTGCTTCAGGTTAAGAACTTTGCTTCAGGATAAGAACAGAAATTGGGCTCTAGCGGCGCGGCAGCAGCCGGAGGCCCCATTAGCTAAAGTGGTGCTTCAGGTTAAGAACAGTTTCAGGTTAAGTACGGACCTCCGGAACGAATTAAGTACTTAACCCGAGGTACCACTGTATTGAGGACAGGGCTCTTGATAATAATGAAGACTCTCAGGGTTAAGAACAACCATTCATAGCATATTACAGCAGGGAGGCTGTGTGTCGGTTACATAGGACAGTCCTCTTTTTGAAGGCATCCTTTATTTAAGGCCAGCTGAAACTTAAAAAACCCCAAGAAGGCAAAGTGGGGGCTTTGAACATGCCTGTCAGCAGTGAGCACATGGACAGCAGATTCAGCAGGTACTATATGGGTCACAATTTCCCCTAGTATAGTGAGATGCATTGGATTTCTATTTAAATCACAGTAATTATTTCTAAATTTATATCTATGCATACAGATTGGCATACTGTGTGCAACTTCTATGCAGATCGCTGTCCTCCTTTTTGACAATGTGTAAGCGGTCTCCTTACCTCGAAGCGCAACTAATTTTACTCTATGTCGTCTCTTTAGCGATGGAGCAAAGGACTAGATGAAAGCAGGACAAGCGAGCCCTCTTAAAAGCTAGGAAAGGAAACACTCCAGCAAGTCCCAACGAATATATATGAATATGAAGCTGGGTCATTTGATGTTTGCCCGGCTAGGAAATCCACTTCTACTTATGAAAGTTTAAAACAATATTTGCCTATCCTTTCCAAGGCCTCCCAAAGGGCTTGCAAGAAAGGCGCCGAAATGAATGTATTCATTTATCCAGAAGCACAGAGCGCCTTGCTGGCAGCACCAGGATGGGGGGAAAGGAGTGAAGTGCTTTGTGGCTGCCTCCTTGAGCTGAAATAGGCATTGCTTTAGAGTAGCTGCCAGGCACTTAGAGCACAGGAGGTTATGGAAAACCTTTAGAACAATAGCTTCCTCGCTTCATTTCTCTTCATTCTCAGGCAAGAAGGCACACAGCTGAATGTACTATATACACTACAAACACTGCAGGGATGGGAAAACCTTTTTTCAGTTGAGGGTGGTATTCCATTGAAGCTAATCTTTTGGGATCCCACATATCGGCGGTGGGCAGGGCCTAAGTCAAAAGTGGGTGGAGACAGAACCGAAGGTGGGTGGGGCCAACCCCTCTTTGCTCTTTCTGCCACCCCTTTTTCTTCTCTCTCTCTCTCTCCTTTTCAGCCACCCCTTCCGTCTGGTTCCCCCTCTTTGCCAACCACATGAAATTAGGCCTGGGGCCTAATTATTATTAAATTTGTATCTTTTCTGTAGGCTGAGAGTTGGTGATTGGACCAAGGTGACCCAATGAGTTTCATGGCTCAGTGGTATTTTGAACCCTGGTCTCCCAGGTCCTAGTCCGACATTCTAACTAACCACTACACCCCATTGTATAGAACCACTGAGCCTCTTGGGTTTGCCAGTCAGAAGGTCTGCAGTTCGAATCTGTGGAACGGGGTGAGCTCCCGTTGCTTTGTTCTAGCTTCTGTCGACCTAGCAGTTTGAAAGCATACCAGTGCAAGTAGATAAATAGGTACCACCGTGGCGGGAAGGTAAATGGCATTTCTGTGTGCTCTGGCTCCCGTCACGGTGTTCCGTTGCTCCAGAAGCGATTTAGTCCTGCTGTCCACACAACCCAGAAAGCTGTCTGTGGACAAACGCTGGCTTCCTCGGCCTGAAAGCGAGATGAGCGCCACAACCCCATAGTTGCCTTTGACTGGACGTAACCATCCAGGGGTCCATTGCTTTGAGACTCCTTAAGGGAAGTGAAAGACGGGATATCAAGTCCAAACTCCTCCTCCTCTTCTTCTTCTTCTACCTTTTTTTTACCTATAACTACACATAATTCTTCTGCAGATCCATTGGTCTTTAAGACACTGCAATACACCTTTTTTGGTTTGTGTTACAAATCAGAGCCAGTGGAAACTGCGGGCTATATTTTACTAAATATTCTCTTTCCATACTCATATATGCCCACATCTCTGTACAATGCATTCAGACTTTCCTTCCTACAGGGATTACTGAGCGAAATCTTGGATGTCTAAAAACAAAATCCAGGCTTACAAGCAACATCTTGAAGGCCTAAAACATACACACACACCCAGATGCATCCCCCAAGCTGTGAAACACACGTTCTTTAAAGAATCAATAAGTGTGTATGCAGATTCCCAGCACATGAATATTTCATGGTTCTCAGTACAAAGACACAGCATAGGTCTGATTATGCTGTTGTTTTAAATAAGCAAACTTAGTTGTTAATGAGACCCCTATGCATATTTAGGGAAGCTGAATAATTTATGAAGAGTCAAGAAAGGCAGGCTGGGTAAAGAAGATGAAGACCAATCAGTTGGGTTGAGATTTTATATCATAATTGAGCATGGGTGCAGAGGGTGAGCAGATCATTCCCTCAGTGACCAAAACCAACCTTCTAGGAGGCAGGAACATAGGAGGTGGTCTTAAACTGAGGGAGACCATTGGTCCATTTAACTCAGGATTGTCAATGTATTGTCAAATTAAGCTGCAGGCTTCACTCCTGGTGGTGCCCTTCTTTCCATTACTGCAACACGTCATATGCATGGCTGCTTGTGAAGACCGTTTGGAAACTTCAGCTGCTGCAGAATTTGGCGACCAGGTTGCTCAATGGGGCCAAAGCGTGTGAGCACATAACACCAATCCTGGCCCAACTGCACTGGCTACTAATTAGTTTCCGGGCCCAATTCAAAGTGCTGATTTTAATCTATAAAGTTTTAAAACGGCCCAGGACAGCAATACCCCAAGGACCACCTTTCTCAAAATGAACTGCCCCGGACTCTGCAATCGATATCTGAGTGCTTCTTAGTGTGTCTCCTCCACAAGAGGTCTGGAGGGCAGCAACACGAGAACAGGGCCTTTTCTGCAGTGGCTCCCCATTTGTGGAATGCTCTCCCCGGGGAGGCTTGCCTGGCACCTTCGTTACATATCTTCAGGCACCAAGCAAAAACATTCCTTTTCTCCCAGGCCTTTGGCTAATTAAACAATCGATGGCCTTTTAAACTGGGGGTGGGGGGAATTGTTTTTGTTTGTTACTATGGTATGTAATATAATTTTTTAATATCACATACATATTTTACATTTGTTTTACAATATGAAAACAAACTGCCTGGTGATCCTCAGCTGAAGGGTGGTATAGAAATTTAATTAATAATCGAAATACAAATACTGACTGGCGGGACCAGGGACCTTCTGCATGCAAAGCAATTGCCTTTCCCCTTTTCAAATTAAGAAAAAATGACATGCATGAAACAGGGTTCTAGTAAAATCAGGTTGTGTACACACTATGCATTTAAACACACGGGTTCCCCCAAAGAATACTGGGAATAATTGGGTGCACTCTTCCCACCTTGGATCAAATCTATGCTGCCAGGTGCCATAAGAAAGCGGCAGAGATAGCGCAGGATAGTACGCACCCTGGAAATGATCTCTTTCAGCTTCTGCCTTCTGGAAGAAGGTATAGGGTTATAAAGGCCAGGACTAGCCGCCTGAGAAACAGTTTCTACACAAATGCAATTCTGGTTCTAAACGCAGCATAAGGGGTCTCTATAGTATAGTGTATTTTAAAATGGGGTTTCAGAGTTTTTAGGGTTTTTTGAATGTTTTATGTAGTTTTGTAGTAGTTTTATGTAGTTTTTCAATTTCATTGTTCTTCATGGGACAATGACAATAAAGATTATATCGTATATATCGTATATCGTATATATCATATATTGTATATCAAACTGTAATTTATCCTTCACACAGTTACAGTTCCTAGTACTTGTTACAATCTACAGTTCCCAGGGCTGTCCCAAGACATACTGGTGCTTGAGGCAAACAAAATGTCACCCCCTCCCTCCCACCAGGGAAGAAGGAGTGAGTGAAGATCTACATCCGGAACGGGGTGGGGTGGGGATAAAGATCTACGTGGGGAGCAATGGCAGAAGGAGACCAGCAGCACCCCCCATTCGTCCTGGGGGGAACTGCCAAGGAGGTGGCACAGCCAGACTCCCAAGGAGTGTGTCACAATTGCTGCTAGCACCTTTCCTGACACCTTGGAGGCCAGATCTGCTGCGCCTGTGGATCCTGCCGCCTGAGGCAGCCATCTCCCCATGCCTCATGGGTGGGCCGGTCCTGGTTCCCAGGATTGCTTGGGAGAATATATGATGTATACACAGCCTCGGATTCAGAGTCCAGTTGAATTAAGGTTGTTGAACTGAGCCAATTTAGTTCTGTTGAGGGAGTGCAACAGCCTATACAAACTAGCAATGCAACACCCAGGATGATATTTGAAAACAAAGGATATTTCATTAAGGCGGGGGTGTGTGTGTTCCACAGCATGTGATCTCCTATGTGATCCCCGTTAATATCATGTGATGGTAAAGAGCTGCAGTCCTACACACAACTCATTAAGAAGCAAGTCCTATTAGCATCAGCAGGGCTTAACATCTGTGTCAACATGAGCAAGGCTACACTGTAAACAGTGAAGTCTTGATAGAGGGAAAGATTTATTTCCCATTGGATGAAAGGGCGGTTGTGCATGTTACACTCTCCACAGGGAGGGAGAGGGGGGGGGAAAGAGCTTTTCTGTCGTAAGTCCATGCATGTATCTAAAACCACAGACCAAGTCAATGGGACATGTGCACAAGAGAGGAAATAACAGATGTTACATGAATTGCAATAGCAATAAGATATGTAGTCACATATAGGGAAGTTTATAATGTTTGGTGTTTTATTGCATTTTTAATATTTCGTTGGGAGCTGCCCAGAGTGGCTGGGGCAACCCAGTCAGATGGGTGGCTAATAATAATAATAATAATAATAGACTAAGGCATCTTGAGGGCTTTTGTTGTGATCTATGCTCTGCTTGTTTTATTGATCAGGGGTGGCATCCGACAACATCAGCCAAACTCATCCATTGAAATTAATGGGCTAACCATTACTTTCAATGTCTTTACTCTGAGAACTTTAGGCTGTGACAAAAAAACCCCAACTCTTTTGGGTCAAGCTAAATGTAGCTGTCCACTTTTAAGCTTTGCACGGGGGGAAGGAAAAGTGCAGTATAAACACACAAAACACGGGGTGAGTCGCAAAACAGCAGAAAGGTGTGTTGCAGCGAGGGGGGCATGCGTCCCCAGTGATATCTGTATCGATATCTCTTATCTGTGGGAAGAGGGTGATCTCTTGGGATAACTGGCGCCCGCAGATGTCCGAACAAACGTCTGCCAGGAGACAAGAGGCCCTGTTATTGCGAAGGCCCTGTTATCTCTGAGGATGCTGGGCTAAGCTTGCAGGCCAAGTGGGACAAACGCTCGTCTGTTCTGTTCCAAGGCGGGTTGGCAGGGAAGGGTGTTAGGTGTCTCTGATGGGCTCAAGATGCAGAAGGAGGGCGGGTGAAGGGGGGGGAAGAGACATGGTGTTGTTTCAGAGAGGAGGAATGAAAGACCGGGGACGAAATTGATTTCCATAAATATTTGAGCAAGGCTGAATTATTTATGACCCTTCAGTGATACAATGGAGGTGGCAGCGGCAATGGGGGTGAATTGGGCAGGGGTGGCGGCTGCAAAGACACCCAGGGGAGACAGCTGAGGATTTTCGCCTGGATTTCATTTCTAAATGTTGCTGGTGGTTCTTTATGTTGCCAGGTCCACATCACTAGCCTGGGCTGGTCCTGGGCACAAATTTACACCAGCGCAGAGTCAAGGGGACTCTTGCACAGATCTCCCCCTGGCGCCCCCAACCCTCCCCCCCTCTCTCTTTCTTTCTCCTCACCCCCTCTTTTTATCTGTCTTAATCTGCCAGCCGCCTAAGTGAGCGGCAGGCCTTGCCGTTTGATTCCCCCGGAGGACTGTAATTGGAAGCCTTTGTCATTCAGATGAAGGCAAAAGAAAGGAAAGAGGGAGAAAGAAAAGGGAGAAAGGAGACGGAACAAGATCTCTTTGTCTGGGGTGCAGCTTACAGCACATGGCCGAGCGAGATGATGCCCCTGATGATCCGAGCCGCTCCCGTTGCAAGGGAACGGTGAGGGTTTTGCACGCTGCCGCGAAGAAATCTAGGAAACAAGGTGGAGGGGCTATAACAAAATGTTGCAGTATGGAGTGACCCCTGTTCAGGATTCCAGCCATTCCGCTATGTTGCCCCACAACAACAAAAAAAGCCCAGCATTCAGCATTCCACCCCCTCCAACATTTCTCTGATGATAATAGGCACGTTCCATTCCATAACGATCATCTTACTATTTATACCCTACACATCTGGGCAGCTTCCAACATATATAAAAACATAATAAAACATTAAACTTTTTAAAAAAGAAACTTCCCTATACAGGATTGCCTTCACACAGCTTGGGGGGTCGGATAACTCCATGCCCTCCAACATTTCTCCAATGAAAATAGGGGTATCCTAAGGAAAAGTGGATAAGGGACACGGGTGGTGCTGTGGGTCAAACCACAGAGCCTAGGACTTGCCGATCAGAAGGTCGGCGGTTCGAAGCCCTGCAACGGGGTGAGCTCCCGTTGCTCGGTCCCTGCTCCTGTCAATCTAGCAGTTCGAAAGCATGTCAAAGTGCAAGTAGATAAATAGGTACAGCTCCGGCAGGAAGGTAAACAGCGTTTCTGTGCGCTGTTCTGGTTTCACCAGAAGCGGCTTAGTCATGCCGGCCACATGACCCGGAAGCTGTATGCCGGCTCCCTTGGCCAATAAAGCGAGATGAGCGCCGCAACCCCAGAGTTGGCCACAACTGGACCTAATGGTCAGGGGTCCCTTTACCTTTTACTTTAACAATCAATCCCTCCTTCTGTGCAAGAGGGAATTCCATCAGAGAAGGAAGAGGTCTGGGCTAGAAATTTTCTCCCTGCCAGGCCAATTTCTTTAGCTGCCCGGAGATGTTTTTTTTTTAAAAAAATAAAAATAAAGGGAAACCATCAAATTAGGGTCCATTACTAACAGTTTTGTAGGCAACAGCCTCTGGTATAGAAAGCATACCCAAGAGGTGGCAGATTATAATATAAACATGCTGGCTTGAAGTACAGGGGAAGGGAGGGAATAAGTTTACAAGTCGAGATAGCAAAGAATGCATCCTGATGGAGCACATCTCGATAGCATGAGACATGGATGCATTGCGCAATTTGAGCACAATGGGCATTTGAAAGAGCACGAAAACAGTTCACGTTGCACAGTTCCTGGTGCTTGGGAAAGGGAGGAGACTTCTGTTACTGAACTGCCATCATCCTTATTTGACCTGTAAGATACAATTACCAGTTACAGACGGGCATCGATGTAGGGAAGAAAAACAAGAGGGAAGCTAGTTGGTGCTGTCAGGGCAGGACTTTGGAGTAGCAGCCAGAGGTTCAAGCACCAGAAAGAGTAGGGGGACCCCCAGACGCAGCACAGTTGGCTTGTCACATGCTGGTCAGGTGACCACGGCCACATCCACACCCTACTTTTAAAGCACTCTCGTTCCACATTAACAGTCACAGCTTCCCTCCCAACAAGCCAGGGAACTGCAGTTTGTTGTGGGTGCTGAGAGTTGTCAGGAGGCCTCTATTCCCCACACCAAGCTATGATTTTCAGAGTCAGTCCCTCCTTCCAGGGAACTATGGAAACTGCAGCTCTGTAATGGGAATAAGAGTTCTCCAGTCCTAACAACTCTCAGCACCCTTAACAAACGACAGCTCCCAGAATTCTTTGGGGGAAGCTATGACTGCTTAAAGTGGAATAAGAGTGCTTTTAATGTATGGCACAGATGCGACTCATGTGCCCTGCTCTACAGACGGAAATCCTCTGTTGGAATGTCAGTCAGAGATCAATCCTCTGTTTTTAGTTCTGAGAAGATACGGGCAATGTTTAGTGGGCTGGGTTTTGTGGCTTGCATAGCTCTGTGCCCTGTAAAAAGCAACAAAAATGAATAAATTATAGAAAATAAGGGCAGGCATGAAGATTTACCGTATTTTTTCGTGTATAAGACTATGTTTTCCCCCATTTTTTTTAGTTTAAAATTGGGGGTCGTCTTATACAAGGAATGTTTAAAATATTTATTTCTTAATTTTGGGCTCATAAAATAGAGGTTGTCTTATACATGGGGGCATCTTATAGACGGAAACATACGGTATTTGATCGACATTATTTATATGGGACATAGAATTCAGCTTCCTTTGGTACCCATTTTGTCAATACTACAGCAAACTTTCTCAATCTGTGGCCTGTGTTGTTGTTGTTGTTTAGTTGTTTAGTCATGTCCGACTTTTCGTGACCCCATGGACCAGAGCACGCCAGGCACTCCTGTCTTCCACTGCCTCCCGCAGTTTAGTCGGACTCATGTTTGTAGCTTCGAGAACACGGTCCAACCATCTCGTCCTCTGTCGTCCCCTTCTCCTTGTGCCCTCCATCTTTCCCAACATCAGGGTCTTTTCCAGGGAGTCTTCTCTTCTCATGAGGTGGCCAAAGTATTGGAGTCTCAGCTTCACAATCTGTCCTTCCAGTGAGCACTCAGGGCTGATTTCCTTAAGTGTGGCCTCTAGTGGTCCATAAAGTCTAGTGTCTAGTTTCCTTAAGTGTGGCCTCTAGTCCATAAAGTCTGGGCAGGTGGTCTGTGTGTCTAGCACCCTCCTTGTTCAGTTTTTTACATATACTGAAGACACACCTTTTTACCCTGACCTTTGACACTCGAGACATATATTTTTAAGACCCACCCTATTCTTGTGATTGTCATTTGTGATGTTGTGATGTTCCAGCTGTATGCAAGTAGTCTGTGGAAAGGTTGCAGAACAGTTGAGCATATTGGCTTTTGGCCCTCCATCTGAGTTTTTTTCCCCTCTTCAAAAGATGGATATCAAGGCTGTTGTGACCACGGCTGCTTTTTATCAACGAAGCAACCAAGCTCTGGTATGGGGCCTAATGCAGTTTGGTGCAGGCTGCTATTTTTCCCTTTTAAAAGTACCAGTCAAAGAGGCCCTTCTCAGCAGCTGGTCCAAAGGCTGTGATTTTCACAATACAGGGCTTCTTGATTACGCTGGGTGGGAAGCATATTAAAATATGAGACATGTATGTGCTTTGATTTGCAGAACAAAAATTAAGTTTATTAAATGATCTGCAGAGAACGCCGAAAGGGGTCCGTGAAAAAAGGAAGTTTGCAAACTACTGCTATGGAAGATTAGCCCCAGGGTTTTTGGCTACCCTTGGAGACTTAAAATATACTCTGCCTCCACCTTAGCGCATGCTGAGCAGCGTAACAATAGCTCATTAAGTGATCAGGATTTGACAACATGTTTACCGCAGTGCATAACATTTTGGGGGGTGGGGCAATTGACCTTATTAATGGAGCCATTCAATCCTTTCAGATTTATTTCCCAAGGATCAAGCTAATCTTCGCCAAAAAGACCTTATCATTCCCCTCCTTGCAGCTTGCCAGAGCAGTGATAGGATTGCCCTGGAAAGAACAGTTGCAGCCCATTTAATGAATTGCAGAGCCTTCTCATCACCACCACTGCCTCCTTCAATATAGCCCCCTCTCCAGTGTTGAGATCAGCAGAAGGGACTTTATTGGTAGTTCCACTGCCCTCAAAAACTCACGGCAGGGCCTTCTTTGTGGCAGCCCCTAAGTCGTAGAATTCCCTCTCTGCAGAGGAACATCTGGCACCATCATATGTTGAAGACACATCTTTTGATCCTGGCTTTTGACATGGGGGGGTTTTACATATTTTAGGACCCACCCTGTTCTTGAGACTGTAATTTGTTTTAAAATGGTTTTTAATATTTGCTTGTTTTTCTAAATATTGTGGCCTGTCCCGAGATGCAGGTAACAAGTCAAAATAATAAAACTAGGGTGGTCATGTTTCCTACTTTGTAGGGCTATCAGAGGACAGTGCCCTGTTTGAAAGAGTCCTTGATCTGGTCCAAATTTCTTTTCAAAGTTAAAGTGTGATAATTAGGGAGGGCAGGAAGATGGTGGCTGTGGAGTTGCCCAGTTAGCTACACCTGGACAGGAGGTGGAGCAGACACAACAGGTCACTTGTTCACAGTCTCCCCTGCCATAGTTAGATAGGTCATATTAATTTTTTATTGTACAGTAATTATTTCTCAATGTGCATCTATACCTGCAAATCACCATATGGGAATTTGATGCAAATCTGTGTCCTCTTCTTTACTGATGCATTTCTTCTTCTTCTTCTCCTTCTTCTTCTTCTCCTCCTCCTCCTTCTTCTTCTTCTCCGAAATCGTCATGCAAAATCAAAATGACCAAGTGGCTGAAAAAATAGAAGCTGTTTGCAACCTTCGTGAAAGGCGCACAGTTCAAGCTAAATCCATGTTATGTTAAATATGTTTGGCATCGAGTGATTCTCAAAACTTTAAATAGTAGCTGCGTCTGTCTGTGACCAGATTCGAACCACGGTGAGGCTTTCTTCATTGTGACACCCCATTAATTAATTAATTAATTCTTACATATTATATATCAATTTTATAACACTCTCCCTACCCCAAATATAGTCGATTGGTGCCTACTTTATTGTCCTTTCAGCAAAGACCTTTAATTTTCATGAGCTTTAAAGAGGTGGTTTTATGCTGCTTTTACAATGTTGTGGCTTTTAGCTCTATCATTTTAATAATAATACAAATACTAGTACTACTAATAATTTTTAATGATTTCATTATTTATGTAAACCTGCCTGGTGATATGAAGAGAGGTAGATGAATACTAGTAACAAACACACACACACACACACACACACACACACACACACACACACAACAAAGAGTAGAGACTAGCTGCAGTGATATGGTTAGTTTGGTTTAAGATCTCTTTGAATCAGCAGAAGTTGGTGCCATCCCATAATATTCTGACTTCCAGTTGAACTGGAATGCTCTCTGTGTTGTCAGGAGTGCTGCTCTTGAGAAGTTAAAAAAAGCAGTATTTTCTCAGTTCCCAGACCCGTGAGTTGTTATCCTAAGAAGGTGAGATTAGACTGCTGGTGACATAGAGGGTAAAAATAAACCCCAGACATACCAGTTTGGGAAATGAAGGCATTTGGAACTCGCTGGTAATAAAGATTTAAAACAGAATACAAATATTTTTGGGGAAAATGTGACGATGAATTTGGATGAACGTAGGAAGTAAAGGACACCGTCTTACGAATGGTGTACCTCCATCTTGCTCAGATGATTGGAAGATACACATACTGCTCTCACTATGGTTTTCGCTTTTTAACTTCAAACTGCCTGTGAATTTTGACTGGACCAGGAGATGGGTGGGTTTTCTGTATTTAAACAATCATTTGAAGCTGCTATTATCAATTTCAGGGGTGGGGGTAGGGGTTGTGTGGGTAGTTTTTCCAACCGTGAGACCAATAGTTTTCATGGGGTGGTTTTGACCTGGAAAGGCATGGGAAAGGTTAAGTTTATCATCTCTTGGCACCACTGCGCCCATCAGTGTCAGAGCCTCCTGTTCCTATTTTAATACCCAAAACATGTCAGGAGATCTGAACACAGTTCTGCTGTTATCACATGTGATTTCCCCCCACTCCTAGGTTCAGAACAAGTGAACCAGTGTTTCTTTCATTTTGGCCAAATGGTATTCAAACTGCAGTATATGCAAAGCTTTTAAACTTAGGGAACTCTACTTCCTCCCTCTTAGGGTCTTATCTAGTTTGAAGAAGAACTCTGTGCGACTTGACAGCCGACACACACTGCATGCATTTTGTTGTTTAGTCGTTTAGTTGTGTCCGACCCTTCATGATCACATGGACCAGAGCATGCCAGGCACTCCTGTCTTCCACTGCCTCCTGCAGTTTGGTCAAACTCATGTTAGTAGCTTCAAGAACACTGTTCAACCATCTCGTCCTCTGTCGTCCCCCCCTCCTTGTGCCCTCAATCTTTCCCAACATCAGGGTCTTTTCCAGGGAGTCTTCTCTTCTCATGAGCTGGCCAAAGTATTGGAGCCTCAGCTTCAGGATCTGTCCTTCCAGTGAGCACTCAGGGCTGAATTCCTTCAGAATGGATAGGTTTGATATTCTTGCAGTCCATGGGACTCTCAAGAGTCTCCTCTAGCACCATAATTCAAAAGCATCAATTCTTTGGCGATCAGCCTTCTTTATGGTCCAGCTCTCACTTCCATACATCACTACTGGGAAAACTATAGCTTTAACTATATGGACCTTTGTCGGCAAGGTGATGTCTCTGCTTTTTAAGATGCTGTCTAGGTTTGTCATTGCTTTTCTCCCAAGAAGCAGGCGTCTTTTAATTTCGTGCAAGAGTATAAAAAGGAAAAGGGGGAAAAAAGAGGCTCCCCTTTTCACTTACTCAGTGCTTCTTGCCTGCTGGGACCAACCTGGCTGCAACAAAGCCTTTAATCTGAAAAGCATTTGAGCAGCTCAGTGCAAAACACACAAAACATGCTTGTGTCATCCTGGGTGAATGCATTACAAAGCTCTTCCATAAGGTGTTAAAACTCAGCTGGGCATTTCCTTCCCTGCAGATTATGCAACAGGGTTAAATCTCATTTCAAACTGCCTGCAGTGTGAAGGCACTGTGAGAGGTTTGTCCTTTTCCCTCCACAATAAAACACAACACAACACACCATGAATTGTGTTACATGTGGAATCCAGCTTCTTGGTCTAGAGCAGGGGTGGGGAAACCTCCTGCCTGCAAGCCAAATTAGGCTGTCAAGTGGTGAATACCAACAAGATGTTCAATTTTGTAGACCTTTTATTATTTTAGGACAGTGCTTTGAAGGCTACCCATCTCTATTTCAAAAACATGCACAGATTTTGCCTGAAAGAATGAACTGGAACACAGCAAGGCTAGCTCACCATTGACGTAGCAAGAGAAACGAATGCTACTGGTGGCAAATCTACACTCATAAGGTGCAGAGCCGGCCCTAACATTAGGCAGAGTGACACAAGGCAGACCCGCAACATACACTTAAAGCACATACAACACATATTTAAAGCACATGACTCCCCCCAAAGAATCCCAGCGTTGACTAGGGTGTGGGGAAGTGCCATTTGCCTCAGGCAGCAAAATGTCTCAGGCTGGCCCAGACCATGAGATCACACAAACAGTAGGCTGGTTTCCAGAAAGGTCCTTGAGGTGCAAACCACACCTGTGTAAGCAACGCAGGGAAGGTTGTTTTGACGACGAGTCCTTGAACAACAAGTTTTGCACGGGCTAATCATTACCCTGGTGAAATGTATTGGAAGCTGACTACTATTGCACAGGCAATAGAGCACTCCCCCAGCCAAAGAGCTGTCCAGTCCAAGGGTCTGCTTTAAAGATAAAGAACCCTAGGAAAGGAAGAGCAGCAGGGGCCTTGAAGCTGCCCATATACTGCAGTTGGTACTTGAACAGCAGATTGAGCAGCCACCCAGGAAACCTGCTCACAATCTTTCTCACCATGCTGAAATGTGTTGCATATAAATCTAAGTTGTTGTAATTGCGGATACTCTTTGTTTTGGAGATTTTGGAAAATTACAGCAACCTGCATAGCGGGGTGGGAAGTAAGATTGCATGAACATATTGATAGTAACAGCTTCCCTAATGCAGGGCATCCCAAACGGAGGTCCAGTGGTCTGTGACTACCGTACTTCCCATTCAACTGTCCCAATTTAAGCAGGACATTCCAGAATTACAGAAGCCACCTGGCTTCTGAAAAGATCCCAGAATGCCCCACTTTTTGGTCCAGCACTGTGGGGCAAGTTAGCTGGCCACCAAGAGAGCATGGGACAAAACAAACAAACAAACAAACAAACAAACAAACAAACAAACACAAAAACAAACAAGCGTCCTGATTTGGATCACGCAGAGGTTTGAGTGTATGTGAGCTTCATTCAGCTGGTCCATGGCATGTCAAAGTCTAATGATACTCGGTCTCTCTCCATGTTCCTTGGCCTTATTCTGTTGGTAGACACCACCCAATCTGCTCCTCCAGATATATATGGTTTCTGTGCCAGCAAATAGGTTGGAGGTTCAGATGTCATTGTGTCAAAAAAACAAACACCTACCCCATTTTCTGGAAAGGCACGACTCAGCTCTCTACAGAATTCAAGGAGATAGTATGGATAAAGATGCTGTAAGATGTTAGCTGAGGCCTTCATAAAAAACAAACAAACCATTTGGTGGTATCAGGAGAGCCAACTTGAACTCCAGTTTATGGGTGCCCGATTCACAAGACGTCATGATGTCACATTGCAACATGTCATCATGACGTCACATGCACCCCTCCGGCCTTGGAACCTGACTTCCAGTGCCAACAGAAGTCAGGTTACGAGGTCTTGAAAGGCCTCAGACAGCGTCTCCAAGGCTTGTGAGGCCTCAGACGTGACTTCCGGTGCTTTGTGAGGCACTGGAAGTTGCATCGGGGCTCCTGCAGTGTGGGTGCTAAGCACCCACCACAAAAATTTTGTGGGTGCTCAAGCACCCAGAGCCCCCTATAGTTGGTGCCTCTGGTTGGTATGTTGTTTCTTTCCTGATCTTTTTATCCCAACTCTCCTTTTGATGGTTTCGTACTGCAAGACTTGAGCTTTGATGCCAGTTATAATAAACAGGTGTGTCTTGTAGGTATTTTAAGCAAAATGGCCTGATGCTGGCGTGTAAGTGACCCCTGGCGATATTAACTCACTACTCAGCAGCAGAGTCCTGAGATTATTAGCAGGCCTAGCTGTAGTTATAATCAACAATGGCACATTGAGTTCAGCAGGGAGGCCATCCAGAGGGCAGTGCCAGGGATTATGTGGTGCCTTGGCAAGACTCAGGTTCAAGGCCCTATGCCAGACAGCAGGCTATTCCTCCTGCAAACTGTAGTGGCTGAATTTTGCAGGTGTATTTAGTCATCCCATCCCTTCAAGCAAGGTCCCAATGCCTTCTTTGTTAATTACAGTTTTGCCTTACCTGCTATAAGCTAATCATATTTCTGGAAGAAGAAGAAAAGCCTCTGGAGAAAGGGAGATATTGAGCAAAAGGTTGCAAAGCCAACTTTTTAATATAACATGATCAGACTGATTAAAGCAGGGAGGGGGTGGGAGGCAATCTGGCACTTTTAAATCCTTTTGGTTTCAGTGGTGGGGGGGGAGTTAAGTATAGGCAGGTGTCCTCTTGCTAAATCCAACCCTATGCCCCTCCCCAAAGTGTTGTGCTTTAATTTTCCCCATGGGCTGAATGGCAGCTGTTCACTGACTTTTATACAAGAGAAAGGAAACGGATGTACTCAGGGACACCAGAGGGGTAAGAGAGAAACCTACATTTTTTGGGGACACCCCCGGCTCCTGGGTACCGCAGATTTTGTCCAACAGTCGGGCCCACTGCAAGATCTTTGCACTCAGGCTGCATACCTGCAACATTGTATTCCAGAACAGCGGCATAGCATGGTTTGCCAGTGCCCAGGGTGTGTGCAAGCTCCGGGGGACGGGACACAGAGGATGAATGGAGCCCCCCCCATGCCAGCTCAGCCCTTGCCATTGATGGAGCGACACCAGCCCCAAGCCACTTTGCAAGGGTGGGATCATCCTAGCCTTGCAAAGTGGTGCAGGGCTTGCAGTGTGGCGTGAGCAGCACTCCCCTCCCCCCCATGGACCCGGGCACTTGCCCTGGCAGCCCTCCATGCTACACCTCTGTTCCAGAATCAATGGAGACCACATACTGTTTTTTTCTACATATTCTGCACACAATCTGTTGCCTCTTTTTTGCCCCTGGAAAACACTTATTGGGAAACGGGTTTCATCCTGAAAACAAAAGCTCATTGCAAATTGATTTTTGCATTACTCTGCAGTGTGTCCACTTGAAAACGGATGAAAACAGTTGTAGGTTGTCCCAGCAGTGTGTTTGTGTGTGTGTATCCATACATGTCCAACAGTGTTGTGGGTGATCGTATACCAATATCACATTCACCACTTCCTTCTTCCCTCAACTGGGGCATGTGCAGGGATGAAGATATGTGGATAATACAGTGCATCTACCCTCTGGGATTTGAACCACTAAGCAGCATTATAATTCCTACTGATAAAAAGGATTCTCCATCTCTAATCAATGGAAGGGTTTTCAAATGCATCTCAAGTAACCATACCTACTTTGTGAATCTTATAAGACTTTTGTTGTTATTGTGCAGTTTAGATTTTTCTTAGTTGTTTTGTTAAGTGTTCTATAGATCGTAATTTTTTTTTACTGATTATTTGTTAATTACGGTATTCTATATGATGGTTTATTTGTGATGTTCTGTTATGTTCTTCTTATTTATTGTTTGTAAACCGCTTTGTGATTTATGTGGATGAAAAGCAGCATAGAATTACAATACAATACAATACAATACAATACGGCAGTGGGAGATGGGTTGGGGGACTAGGTATTGTTCTATCCAGCAAGACTCTTCTTAGATTATTGTGTTTGAGGGGGAGATGTATGTCCTATTCTTTAGGCTAAATTTCCCATTATGTGCAGATATTCTGCATTTCATGATATGAAACCACTTAGTGTGATTATGCATTTTGTTCAGTAACTGGACCCTATTTCAAGCCATTTCTCCATGTTTCTCCACATAATGCAATTCTTACAAATTGCAGCATGTTGACAGAGGTTCATGTCTATTTTCTGAAAAGGAGACCCCCATCTCTCCACTTAATGCAGCTGATTTGAGAAGGTTACTCAGCAAACATACACCAACCCTGTGAGATTACTTGTTCTGAGAGGTGGTGACGGATGCAAGGTCACCCAGTAGAGATTTGAACCCAGGTCTCTCCAATTCTAGTCTTTGGTGTAAGCTGGGGAGGTTAGACGATGTCAAAGCAAGTTTCATCCAGTACTTTCCAGGGCATTTCCCCAGTCCAATCTTTTGAGAAGAAGCAGGTTTGTTGCCCCAGATCTTCCGGTCAACTATAATTGCGCAACCTGAATTTGCCGATATGCGATTGCATCACACCCCAGCGTAGTGGCAGTCTGGAAGTGCAGCGAGGCTAAACCAAGTTATTACCGACAAAGTTCTCATAGGACGGGAAAGCCTGCTACGTTCTGTAAACAGAATAAAGTTCACAAAGCCCACTGCTCCCTGGGAAAAGAAACAAGGCAATAAGAAGCAAAATGTGGAACAAGGCAATAGAGATCTTGTGGTGTGTACACAGCATCAGGGAAGGGTGTTTATGAAACTGATGTTTATAGTTGTTTGTGCCTAAATCAAGTTGTTTATGCACCGGGACCCTTTCTTGCTGGTCTGGGCACCCACATACACATCACCCCCCCAAAAGAGGGCATTGATTTGAATAAATTTTTGTATATGCTTATTTATACAGATAGGTACGCATTTAGAGAGAATTATTATCCAACCCCAGGGCATCTCACCACAGTGAGGAAGACTGTGACAAGAGGATTCTCCCTTCTTAGGGTTCTTCAGCCTGCCTTGACTGGGCAGCCCTTCAGATAGAGGACTGTCCTGCATAAAATAGGATACGGGCCCAAAGGCAGGAGGTTTACATTCAAAATATAGGCCTGTGAAATGCCCCCCCCCCCATATTTAAGTACTAGTTGTGAAAATGGCCTCTGAGATACCCCTTTCCATCTCCTGCCTTGGGAAAAGAAAAGGCTGCACAAATCTTGAGTGAAGTCCTCAAGATGGTTGGGTGGTGTCTTGTATACCTCCTTCCAACAGCTCCTACAGCCAAGCTGGTGTATTGCTCTGCTTTCCTTTGGACCACATCAGTGAGGCCAATGGGTGGGTCTTGTCATCTGGGCAGCCCAGGACCTCCATACGCACTGCCCAGGCTTGCACCACAGAGAGGCCACTTTGTTGCTACTAACACAGGAAAAACAATGTGAGAGGCAGCAGTTATGAGTTACCGGTCTCTGCAGCCACAGCGGGTGCTGTGATTCTCCAGCAGTTTGACTTTCCCCTCCAGAAGCTCACTCCAATGTCTCTTGAGAGACAGATGGTGAACCAACAAAGACATCCCTTTCAAGAAGCATTTTAAAGAGTGGGAGTAAAAGAAGGAGACAATGGGAACCTTGTTGGCCAATTTCCCCTTTGATTTCTAGGATGGCTTTTCAGTCCAAGGTGCCGGCTTTGAGCCTTAATAATTTGGTGTCAGGATACTGGAAAGATCACCTTCTTTCACATATACATACCCTGAGACCCTCTTCAGAGGCCCTGTTCTGGACACCCCTGCCAGTCAAAATGAGATGGGTGGAGATCAGTTGGAAGTGGCACCATGGCTATGGAAGGCCTTCCCCAGACAGACTCACTGATTGTAATGCCAGCTTCCAGGCCTTTAACAAATCTGTGGCCTTAGTGTTTTGAGCCACAGACGATGATAATATAGCAGTAATATTTCAGCCGCAGTTCTAAGGGTGGTATACAAAAAGTGCAGTAAAATACAATGTAAAACCCACAACAAGATTATCCAACTCAGAACTCGGTTACTAAATAGCAGCAAAACAAGAAAATAGCCTGTGTACTTTTAGTATTGTGGTAAAATTGGCTTTATTTTTTCTCTCCGGTGAGTTTCGCTCTACTGCCTCCCATGCTGACATTTATTTTTGTCGTGCAATTTGGTTTTGTTTGTTTGTTTGTTTGTTTGAAACAAAACGGTATCATATTTTTATTGCTTGACGTTGTGAGCCACTCAAGAGACTAACCATGTCGTCGGGTGGCCTGGAGAGATTCTGCAAGCAAATACGTAAATAGAGAAATAAAAGCTAAGGAGGAAACAGGTGGGTTGGCGGGGATTCCCCGCTAATGAAAAGTCACATTATTGCACAATCAGCCTCCTGTACAAAGTCCAGTATTGTTGGCCTCAGCAGTTTAGCATCTCCCGTCTGCTAGAGCCCTGGGGGTGTAACTGTGCGCAAGAGGGAGGGGGTGGGTAGCAGAGGGGGACGCTTCAGATATGAACTACATCTCTATCCGAAACATTTTTTTTATTTTAAAAAATCCTATTTTTAAATCCTTTCTTTTCATAGGCATTCATCGGATAACATCAAACATTAGCATGTATATATCCCAATGTACAATTTATCCAATTATTTTTTGTGTCGTAACTGTAAGCTGTAAAATATATCATCTGCGGTTATCAATAAGTTGCCGTGAGTCAGTGCTGGTCCTTTATGCCTTATTTTCTTTGCTATTATTATTTATTTATAAAAAATATTCATATGCCACTATGTTACAAAAAGAAAAAGAAAATATCAAAGTGGTTTATATACCTAAAACATATAATAAAGACCATATTAAAAAAAAGGTAAAAGCAGACATCAGTGGAAAGATGTATTCGTAATTGCCTGCGAAGGCCTGGCTGAAACAGAAAAGCTTTCAGCGAGTGTTTAAAAGTTGACACAGAAGATATACTGAAGATATACTATTTGTCTACAAAGTCATCTTTGCTTGTTTGTTTTCGGGACCCTCTTAACTGTTTTGCTAACCTTTTTTCTGATCGTGACATGTTTCAACCAAAAACTTATTTTTTTTTAGATCCTCTGGGTTGGGAAAAATGTTCTGGAATAAGAACTCCCCCCCCCCCCCCGTTTTCCCTCCCCCATGTTCCCCTTGAAAGGGCTGCAGGGGAGCAGACTGAATTCAATTGCTGAACTGTCTGCTTGCCATGTGCTTGCTCCATCTCTAATGTTAAAGAGAGGTCTGTCTGTGAGACATGGGACCCCCAGCAGGGAGACAGATGGCATTTTACTGCCTGGCTGGAAGTCAGATTTCTTTTCTGTTTCGTTCCTTTTCTTTTTCTAGAAGACTGTTAGCAAGCAGTTGGGGGTTGTTGTTGTTGTTGTTTTGACCTGCTACCCAATGAGAGCAAAACCAACCCCTTACCTGGTCACCTGTGGTGACTGAAAGCATCCTCCAGGTGACCAACCAAGAATTAGAAAAGAGATAGCTATCTATTCTTACAGACCCTCCAAGTGTCCCTATTTCCCAGGGATGTCCCTGATTTAGAGATGCTGTCCCAGTTTCTCATTTCACCCTGTACATCCCTATTTTCATTGGAGAAATATTGGAGGGTATGGTAGGATGTCCCTATTTTCTTTGGAGAAATGTTGAAGGATATGGAGTTATCTAACGCCCCCCCCCCGAGCCATTTGAAGGCAATCCTGTATAGGGAAGATTTTTAAATGTTTAATGTTTTATTATGTTTTCATATACCGTATTTTTTGCTCTATAAGACTCACTTTTTCCCTACTAAAAAGTAAGGGGAAATGTTGTACGTCTTATGGAGCGAATGCAGGCTGCGCAGCTATCCCAAAAGCCAGAACAGCAAGAGGGATTGCTGCTTTCACTACACAGCGATCCCTCTTGCTGTTCTGGCTTCTGAGATTCAGAATATTTTTTTTCTTGTTTTCCTCCTCCAAAAACTAGGTGGTCTGGTGCGTCTTATAGAGCGAAAAATATGGTATTTTGGAAGCTGCCCAGAGTGGGTGGGGCAACCCAGTATTTTCATTGGAGAAATGCTGGAAGGTATGTTCTTAACCTTTCCTCCAGGCTGCGGATGTGCCACAAATTATTAAGAAGTAGCTGGGCTGCTGCAGAATTGGGCCACGATCTCTCCTTTAATGAAAGCTGCCTTGAACAAGAAACATTGCATGGCCTTTTGCTGCAACCAGACAGGACTTGGCTACAAGTAGGGCAACGAGCTGAAATCGATCAGGGATGGTTCACAGGGAAGAAGAGAACCAAGTTCTGTACAGAGAACTAATATAGCTAAGTACCTGAGTGAACCGCAATCCAGGAAGTCACTGAATCTTGTCTCTGCTAATTTAACTGAGTATGTGACCTTTGGCAAGCTGCAAGCTTTCAGCCTCAGTCCATCTATCTGTAACATGGGGATAAGGGGTACATAAGAAGCACTCTGCCAACTCAGGACAGAAATCCAGCGTCCTGTTTCCACAGTGGCCAAGCATCTGCTTCAGACACTGCTAACCTTTTTGGCTGGCCAAAAACCCTCCACAGCTCTGCTTCCCTCAGTGAGTCTGCCTCCTCAGCATCACTGCCACCAACCAAGGCTGGATTGAGGGCTCACCCATATTGTCGTTTAATATAGATCTCCTGCATCTCCATTAATTCTCTGTTGTCCATATGCTGTTCTCCAAATCACTGTCTTCCCCCACCCAAATCTTGATTTTCCTCACATCAGGGATACTCTGAAAAGTAGAGGGTGAGCCCTAAGAGGCCTTAAACCACGTCTCAGAGACACCATAATATTCTGGGGGGTGGGGAAACGCATATCATTTTAACAGAAAGGCCAATGAAAACAGAAATAACAAACTCTTATATTTGCATATATATATATTTGCATACGTGGGCAAGGATGCAACTAAAGCAATCCAACAGCCTAACCAAAACGTGTATCTTGGAATAAGTCTATTTGCCTAGGAAATGCCTTTAAATGAAAACACCTTATGATTTCTTACTTAGCATATATGAAAACTGTTTGTGTACAGCGAAACAGGGGAAGTTGCACAATTTAGCACTTACTAAACGGAAGAGTCAACTCGCCTGCCACTAGTGCTGTTTGACAGCTTAGTTATAAACGGTAAATGAGTGATATGTCATTTCGATAGAAATTATAGCTATTGCTGCACAGGTATGAAAAACGATGGTTTAGCCACTAAGTGTATCCGTATGATAATGTCTGTTTATGGGTCTGTTTCCCTGCCTCCCCTGCTCTTTTTAAAACCGATCTATTGGCATTTAATTACTTTTAATTATGATCTTTTCTCTGTTTATAGCCTTTTCTGTTTTATCTGGGGTTTGGTATTTTTATTTGCAAGCCACCTTGAGTCCTCGTCTGGGAAAAAGGCATAATAATAATAATAAACCCCAGCAACTGATATTCAGAGGCTTTCTGTCACTGAACATGGAACATCTGTTTGGGCATCGTGTGTACTCATCATGGATAGCCTTATCCTCCCATGAATTTGTATTTTAAAGCCGTCTAAAGCCAGTGGCCGTCGCTGCATTTTGCAGGAGGAAATCCCGTTAAGTTAATTATGCTCTGGCGAAGAAGATGGCCTGCAGGGTTCTTCCCAGCCCCAACTTTATGATTCTGCAACTTCCATCAGGTTGACAGTCGAGCAAGAATTTCAACTCGGCTATCCCAGCTCTTAGCTCCTTCAACAATCTATCCAGCAGCTACTCTCTCTTCTGAACAATTAATCCAATATTCAGTGTTTTTTTCTGGGGAGATGCAGGGGTACACATACCACTAAATATTTTGTGAATCTAAGTTTGGCCTCATTGAGGGGCAATATTTCAATATGAGTAGGAAAATGAGAGTACCCCTAAACATTTTTTAAAGAAAAAAAGCACTGCCAATATTGATTTTAAATCTGCTGACTCTAGGTTTGTTCATGGCCTGTGGGGCTTACCAGAATACTGATGAGAGTGAAACACACTATCTACACACACACACACACATCCTGCTTTTACTGTGGCTACTACAACCCAATCTTGACTTGGGGCTAGTCTAAGTGGCACTTGATTCCTTTAATCTAAGTTACCAACATTTTCAGATGCATAAACTCTTGCCAGATGTTCTTCCATAGGGACTCATTCTGAGTTCAGATGTGAGCTCCTATCCTGCCTATATTTCACTTCATCTTGCTGCAGATGGTTGCCAGAGTCAAAGCTATGGTCACCACAGAATTATAGAATCACAGAATTGTAGAGGTGGAAGGGTTCTCAAGGGTCATCTAGTCCAACCCCCTGCAACACAGGAATCTCAGCTTGTGCATTCTTAGGCTGCATATGCACCATACATTTAAAGCACATGACTTCCCCCAGAGGCTCATGGGAGCTGTAGTTCATTAAGGGGGCTGGGAATTCTGGGAAAGTCATGAGTAAGAATGACCTGATGCAGGGTTCTAGCAGTTCCAAGGGGCAAGGAAATCACTATTAAGCTACTTTAAGTCTACTTTGTACACAGCTCCGACTTCCCTGACACCTCACCCCTCCTAAAAAGCAGCAGTGACTCCCCTGCCAGAAAGCCAGGACCTTCTGCACTAGCTGCTCTTGCCGATTTCATATATGTACAATGGGAATATTTATAGGGCCACTACACAGAGCTGTTAAACAAGAAAATAAAATACAAAATAAAATAAAATAAAATAATAAAAACCAGAGGGTGCTCCAGATAGGAGGGCTGCCCTTCTGGAATTGTTTATCCCAACCTAACCACTATGCAGCTGAACTGACCCTAATGCAGGAAGCAGATTTAGAAGCTCCATCCATTGGCACATACTGTAGGAAACGCCCCCTTCATGGGCTGATTCCAGAGCAAAGGTGTATTGGAATCTGAGCAGAGCCACAAAAACATACTAACTCCGGACTTTGCTCTTTCTGGCTGCTTAAAATAGAACAATAATGGTAGAAGTTAAACAAATAATGTTGTTCTTCTTGTCCCATGCTCATGGCTTAGATCCTTTGGGATGGCCCTTGCAAGCATGTCCCAGGAGGCTGTGCACCACAGCTGTGTTTTTCCAACAGCTGCGTGGCAGGCAGCAATCCAACAGGGGAATCCAATTCTGAGAGAGAGAGGCAGTAATCAGGAAGCCTCCATCTTTCACACGAGAGCCCTTCAGAGATGTGAAGGTATAGCTTTAGACACTTCTGTTGTGTCTCCAATTCTCATCCTCCTCCCTTAAACTTAAAAATCCCCAAACATTACAACCTTTCATTATAGCCTAATTACGCCATCCCCTCTGTAAGGGATTATTTCAGATGGCTCTTCCATTGAATCTGATGCTCAGCCTCTTGGGGGCCTGGATATCATGGGCAGCCTTTGAGGACAGGGAATCTGATTTGCCTCTGTTGTTGAAAAACAACAACAGCCAGCCCCTTCCTTTAGTCCTGCTTTCTGCCTCTCCCAAATCTCTTTGGTTCACAATTACCATATCTCTTTGTTTGGAGCCACACTTCTGTCTGTCTGCCTGAGCAGCTGAGGCAGGATCCATGTGTTGTCGCTATTCAGGTTCTTAGTCTGGGCTTGCTTTGTACATCTTGAAAAGAATGCCAGCGTCGTTTGCATAAAAATGTGCTTAAAACCGATAATGTGCCCTGCGCATGGGGTGTGTGTGTGCATGTGTGAGAGAGGGCCGGCTGGGCAGGGGGTAAGGAGGGCCTTCCTTTGCACTCATTAATCAGGGACAGAGTAGCAGGTGCCTGCTCTGACAGCAGCGGGCTCTGACTTCCTGGCTTCTCGGCATTCAGAAACAAAAAAAGCGACAGCCAGCCGGCGGCCCTGATGCCTGGACTTGCTCTTGGCACAGAGATTTGATGTCCTAATCTGTGAATTCCAGGGTTTGCTCCCAAGAGGATGGTGGTTCGTGCAGCACCATCCATGCACAGAGCACCCACAGAACCCTAGAATTGTAGGGACACCCAGGGTCATCTAGTCCAGCCCTGCAATGCAGGAATCACTTGGAGAGGCAGGTCCTTGAGGAGGTCACCATCTGAAATGGGCAATTCAAACAACAGGTGGAGTAGACATGGGCAGGAAAGGAAGAAATTGAGCAAGCGTACTCTACTTACAGGGATGCGGGTAGCGTTGTGGGTTAAACCACAGAGCCTTGGACTTGCCGATCAGAAGGTCGGCAGTTCGAATCCCCACGACGGGGTGAGCGCCCGTTGCTCGGTCCCTGCTCCTGCCAACCTAGCAGTTTGAAAGCACTCAAAGTGCAAGTAGATAAATAGGTACCGCTCCGGCAGGAAGGTAAACGGCATTTCTGTGCACTGCTCTGGTTTCACCAGAAGCGGCTTAGTCATACTGGCCACATGACCCGGAAGCTGAACGCCGGCTCCCTTGGCCAGTAAAGCAAGATGAGCGCTGCAACCCCAGAGTTGGCCACGACTGGACCTAATGGTCAGGGGTCCCTTTACCTTTACCTTTACTCCACTTACATGTAGTGGTGGTGGGTGGGGAGGCACGGCATTTGACAATGATCGACACCCAGGTGAGTTGTACCCCACATTTAGTCAAACACAGAGTAGATCCATTGAAAGAACTAACTTGGGTCCATTGATTTCAATCGGTTTACTCAGCCGGGCCTTCTGCAACTCAGCAGGGTTCAGAGGCAAGGCCAACCATTTATCAACAATTCCACAACTGGCAATCAGTAGACCCTGTTGCTTGAGTTGCCACGAGGGTTTGTCGGGCTGGCACTGACCCATGGGAGGGATTTCTTGGTAGGAGCCCCCCATTTGTGGAATACCCTCCCGGGTGAAGTGTGCATGTCCCCCTCTGTACTGGCTTTCAGGAGGAATTAAAAAACCTACCAATCTTTACCCAAACGTTCTCCTTGCCACTCATTTCCACCCCCTCACCCTGTTTTTCTGTCTACTCCACCCCAAGAGTCACGCAGCATGTTATGACTGCTGAGCAAGCTCACTGGGATGTTTTGGCGGCCCTCCCCCTTGAGTTTAAATATTAATATGATTTTATTTGATTCTAGAACAAATCAGCTTCACTGTTATAACATCTCCTTCCAAACTCTCTTAGGGGTTTTCCCCCAAATATTTTATTTTTGTACTTCTGCAAGTGTTGGGGTTTCCCAGAACATGCTGATACCTTCTTCCCTTGTACGGTTGTTGCCCTTTTGGCTACACAAGCATTGACACTCACACTTGAACATCAGGAATAGAAGGAATGAAAGCACTTCGGTGGCCAAGGAATGAGGAGCCCCTGTTTGCATCCACATTCAACCTTGAAACTAACTGGGTGACTTTGGGCTTCTCTCCTCCTCCTCCTCCTCCTCTGCCTAACTTTGTTGTTGTTGTTTAGTTGTTTAGTCGTGTCCGACTCTTAGTGAACCCATGGACCAGAGCACGCTAGGCACTCCCGTCTTCCACTGCCTCCTGCAGTTTGGTAAACTCATGCTGGTAGCTTCGAGAACACTGTCCAACCATCCTCTGTCGTCCCCTTCTCCTTGCGCCCTCCATCTTTCCCAACATCAGGGTCTTTTCCAGGGAGTCTTCTCTTCTCATGAGGTGGCCAAAGTTTTGGAGCCTCAGCTTCACGATCTGTCCTTCCAGTGAGCACTCAGGGCTGATTTCCTTCAGAATGGAGAGGTTTGATCTTCTTGCAGTCCATGGGACTCTCAAGAGTCTCCTCCAGCACCATAAACCTCACAGGATTGTTTTGAGGGCAGTGTAAGTAGGTAAGTAAGTAAGTAATTTTTTATTTATACCCTGCCCTCCCTGGATAAAATTAAATGACTGCCCACGAATTAAAACCATAGGGGTTGGGAACCTCAAGTAGTCATCAGGGCCAGCTATCCATGTTGGTCCCACATGAGTTGATAAAAGGGCCAAAGAGGTAACTTACAGGGTCCCATAGAGGGGGGTCAAACTGGGCCAGGACCAAAGGCCAGGCGGAACAGCTCCGTCTTGCAGGCCCTGCAGAAGGATGTCAAGTCCTGCAGGGCCCTGGTCTCCTGCCATAGAGCATTCCACCAGGTTGGGGCCAAAGCCGAAAAGGCCTTGGTCTTGGTTGAGGAGAGGGAGAAGAACTCATGGTAGGAATAAAATGCAACAAATAAAAGAAGATTCCAAATTTGCAGCTCCATATATGTGCAACTTCCCCCCCTGGCACCACACCTTTCGGGGTGTCTTAGTTTTGACTTTTGAAGTGGGGCAAGCCTATTACAACTGTGCAACATTGTCAAAAAAGAGAGAAAATGCATCAGCAAAAAAAAGGGGGGGGGGATGGTGACGATGCAGATTTGAATAACATTTGCATGTGCTCACTTATGCGTACCAATGCAGATTTGGTGAAACTATGATTTAGATAAAAATACAATACAGCATAGTGAGGAAAACTTGAGACCAAGGTGACTTGTGTACCCATGAATGTCTGGAGGATCTTTCCACCGGGGGCAGGGAGGTAAAGTAAATACTATAAAAAGGTGGGAGCAGTCTGGCTTCTTACAAAAGAAATGCACATTTTGCCTCATATCTCAGGTTCTACAAATGCGAGAAACTTGCTTTCTATTTTAAAATGAAACCTAGGAATCGGGGTTATGGCTCATGGGTGAGGGGAAATGTCCCTTTGTCGCCCACGCCCTGTGGATGCCAATATTTGGCTCTGCAAAGTCTGCTGTCCAGGGGCTGGGAATGAGGTGGGATAATAATAATAGATGGGCAATGACTGAGAAAGCTCTGCAAAGTAAGGCATATGACCACCTCACAAGCTGTTTGCTCCATCTTTAAATTGTTTTAATCTTCTGGAAGATTTCTGGTTAAATTATTTTTAATGCTGGTCTGTATTTGTTGTTGTTTTCAAAAAAATCTCCTCAGTTTCAGTATAGTTTCACTGTTATTTTATTATGGTTAAAATAGCCTTCCTTTAGTGTTGGCAGTTGCCTCAGCCCAGGAAAGGTGCGGTATCAATGCTTTAAATAACAGCAGCAGACGCAGCAACAACAACAACGAGAAATGCGCAGGCCTCTGCCCAAGATCGCCTGGCACTTCCGATATAAACAGCTCCAGTCTTTGCTTCCCTAGAGTTGGCTGTGGGTCACGTTGCCACATCACGAGTTTGGGACGCTACACACTATCTGCCTCATCCTGCACACTGTTTACTTGGAAGTCCGTCCCACTGAAACCGGTAGGAATCTGGAGCAAACATGGGCTAGGTTAGAAAAGCTGGACTCGTAGTTCCTCTTTGTGCGGCTTCGCTAGTTCCCTTCGCTGCCAGCCTGAGGCATTTCCTGCTGTTTTGTTCCTGGGAACTCATTTACATTCAATGTAGCCAGAGTGGGGAGAGCACACATTTGCATGAGGAAGGTCCTAAATTCAGTCCCTGGGATCTCCAAGGAGCCTTGCCGGGAAAGCTCCCTGTGTTGACAGACACTGTTAGCCAGTGTAGACAAACGTGAGCTACATGGACTAATGGCCAGATTCAGTACAGTGGTACCTCAGGTTAAGAACTTAATTCATTCCAGAGGTCTGTTCTTAACCTGAAACTGTTCTTAACCTGAGGTACCACTTTAGCTAATGGGGCCTCCTGCTGCCGCCGCGCCGCCGCCACGCGATTTCTGTTCTCATCCTGAAGCAAAGTTCTTAACCCAAGGTGCTATTTCTGGGTTAGCGGAGTCTGTAACCTGAAGTGTCTGTAACCTGAAGCATCTGTAACCCGAGGTACCACTGTATAAAGCAGCTTCTTATGCATTGGCACAGGTCCTTCTCAGAGCTTTTGAGGACCCTACCCATAATAATCTGGGTTGCCAGATCTTCAGGTTTGACCTGAAGTTTCCAGGTTTTTCTGGTCCTCTACAGGTGGCAGGTGGAGGGCTTGAATCTCCAGGTGGGTGAGAGTGTCAATTGTCCATCATCATCATCATCATCATCATCATCATCATCCGTGCATGCAGCTTGCAAGTTTCAGCTCAACAAGAGCTGGCTGCAAAATATAGCATAGACTGTGTGTGGGATGTGGGCAGCTTCTCCACCACGCTCTACCAATTAACCTCAATCTCCAGGGTCTGCCAGTGTGACAATGCCAGGGCTCTGAAATCTCAGGGTCTGGGATGCTTCTGACCCCAGGAACAACAATAGTACAGTGGTACCTCGGGTTACATACACTTCAGGTTACAGACGCTTCAGGTTACAGACTCCGCTAACCCAGAAATATTACCTCAGGTTAAGAACTTTGCTTCAGGATGAAAACAGAAATCATGCTCTGGTGGCGCGGCGGCAGCAAGAGGCCCCATTAGCTTAAGTGGTGCTTCAGGTTAAGAACAGTTTCAGGTTAAGAACGGACCTCCGGAACAAATTAAGTACTTAACCCGAGGTACCACTGTAATAGTAAGAGCAACAACAATGCCCCAAAATAAAATAAGGCACCAAAAAAGAGTTATACTTAAAACAACAATAACACATAAAAAACAAACCCACAAAAACAAAATAAAGCACCGAGAAAGAAAGAGGAAGATATAATTTGAATATTTTTGTATTTAACAAATGATTTTCTAGCCCTTTTCTGTGCAAATTCACTAATTATCGAGGGCGAAGGTGTGTATTTTACCAAATCACATCTCTTGTTTGCTTAGATTTACAGCTTTAAGCTGAGAGAGTGTATCGCACTTTGATCCGACGCATATGAAAAGAAGGTGTGAAACTTACCAAATGTCAAAAAATGAACAAGTGTCTAAATCTGAGGTTCCTGTTGAGCTTGGGTTCCAGGTCAATTAGCCCTCATGCACCCTCCCCCTCTAAAAAAAAGGCCTTACATGTTACTTGATGGAGATAAGTGGTGTACATGCTTGAATGCGGTGCATGACAAACCCACAATTTGTTGATTTATTACATTCATATTCCACTTTTTCCTCCAAGGAGCTCACAGTGGTGTATATGAGTCTCCCCTCTTTTTTTTATCCTCACAACAATCCCATGATATAGGTTAGGCTGAGAGATAATGACTGGCCAAAGGTCACCTAGTGAGCTTCATGGCTGTGTGGGGATTCGAACCCTAGTCTCCCAGGTCATAGTCCAACATTTAACCATTACACCACACTGACTCTCATAGGTAAATTTGATTTGTAGTCTGTTCTGACTGATGCCCATTCACATAGAATGTGTTTGGACAAAAGTTATCAGCTCCACGAATAATCACAACTTCCAAAAGTGTTTGATGTGTCCTAAAAGGCTTAGACCACTCAGGAAGTAAGACAAGAACTTTATTGACCTTCTCCTACAAGAACACAACAGACACAGGAAATGCTAGACTCCACCCAGATGCAATTAAGGTCAATGCCACCTAGTGACGAAACCTATATAATTGCACTATATAATTTAGATGATATACTTTCTCCATGCCATGTGAAAGTAAATCAACCCAGACGAATGAAGCTATGGCTCCCTTCAGCTGGTTCTTCCCTAAAATATTCTCTTGACTGCCTCTAATGATACAGAAGGAGAGATCCTTTACATCTTTCCGGGCCAAATTGTGTGTGCATATATTGAGCCTATTTCAATAGTACGATTAAATCATTTCTTGATGAGCAATTGGGTAGAATGCTTCCTGCATACTTGCCCTTATTTCTCCATGATTGCCAAAGATTCCTCTTTCTCTTCTTTTTTAAACAAAAGCTGAACTTTTGGGGAGGGCCCTGGAATGTGCACGAGGGGAGCAAGTCTTCACAGCCCATCCCCAAATACTGATCCTTCTTGAAACCTCTGAGATTCCTAGGTTGTTCCAAACCCACACACTCATGGGAATTCTAGCCTGGGATTTATTAACGGCACAGTAATGCCCATTAGAGGGAGGCAGGTGGCGCTGTGGTCTAAACCACTGAGCCTCTTGGGCTTGCTGATCAGAAGGTTGGCGGTTCGAATCCCCGTGACAGGGTGAGCTCCCGTTGCCTGGTCCCTGCTCCTGCCAACCTAGCAGTTCGAAAGCACGTCAAAATGCAAGTAGATAAATAGGTACCACTCCAGAGGGAAGGTAAACGGCGTTTCCGTGTGCTGCTCTGGTTCTCCAGAAGCGGCTTCGTCATGCTGGCTCCCTTGGCCAGTAAAGTGAGATGAGCGCCGCAACCCCAGAGTCGACCACGACTGGATCTAATGATCAGGGGTCCCTTTACCTTTACCTTAATGCCAATTAATGCAGGTCCCATTCACTCCACTGGGGCTTGCGAACTTAGGCAGCTGCCTGTTGCCGACTCAGACTACTGTTCCATCTTGCTCAGTACTGTATACAGTGATTGGCAGTGGCTTGCCAGGGTTTCAGATGACTTTCTCCCTGTCCTACCTGGAGAAACTGGGGATTAAACCTGGGTGGACCTTGTGCACGCAAATACTCTACCACTGAGCCACAGCCCTTCCCCGAGTGTTGCAGCCGCAACCTACTTATTTCATTGTGCGTTTTATATTCTCATTTTGTATTTTTCTGTTGTGAACTGCCCTGGGATCTTCGAATGAAGGACAGTGTATTTGATTTTAATAATAATAATAATAATAATAATAATAATAATAATAATAATAATTTGATGCTGGCCCAGCAAATAAAAAATGCAGGAGCAGAAGGTGGCCTCTGCACCAGCCTCATGGAAACAAAGAGACTAGGGACGTGTAACCAATAAGGATCCATAGGATTCTCTGGTTAATTCCCTGATCGCCTGATTAAGATGTGCAACATGCACGTGGGGCCTTTGCCTTCAGTTGTGAAAGCTTTGGAAAGAGCAGCTCAGAAGTTTGCACAACCTTGCTGAGTGGTGGGCGGCCGTGCGTGCTTGCGCAGAAGGGTGATGCATGCAGCTAGATAAGGAATTCAACCCCAAAACAATTGCACAACTCCGCATTGCTCAAACCGAAGCTTTGTTTTTAGCCTGGTGTTTCCTATTCATCATCAACATGATTAATTTCTCTCTCTATTCCTTGTCCCCCAACCCAGTTTAAAAAACACCCACACGCTGAACCCATCAGTCACCTCGTTGACGTGCCTCATGATGAAATTTTGTCTAGCAGAATTTCCACGTTAGCCTTTCAAAACAGAGGCCACAATCCTAAATGCAGTAGCAAGGCCACGTACCCTACTTTACAGAGAACAGCCCTCTGTTTCAAAGAGCTGTCAGAGGAGAGTCCTACTTGAGTCCTGTCCAAGTCTGATTTAAAGATAAGGAATCATAAGAAAGTACGTGAAGGAGCCCTGAGTTTGCTCATCCACTCAGCAGTTCCTGGGTCACTTCCAGATTATCTGATAATTGAGAATTCATCCTGATTTGTTTGCATGGAGATTAGACAATGTTGCATCAAGGAAGTGTTATCCCACACTTTTTAGTGTGTCATCCTATCACTTTGTATGTGTTACTTCTATCAATTTATTAATTTTTATGCACATTTCCCCCCTAATATATACATTGGTTGCTGTACTGCCCAGCAAAATAGTGTGAATTCTGAAGGATAGCTGTGAATGGTTCGCACAGTGCTTTGGTTCTGGAAATTGAGAATTTGATAGATTCAGCTTCAAATGAAGTCTGGATCCAATTTCTATTCCATCCCTAGTGATAACTAATAGCTGTTGCTGCTGTAATAGTTTTTGCGCTGTACAAATTGTTGTATGTTGCTGCTGTTATTAATCATTTTCATTATTAAGTAATGGACGCTACCAAAAAGACAGCACTGAAACAACAACAGAGATGTACCAGTCAGTGCTTAGAGGTTTACAAGGTAATGCCTAGCAATAGTTTCTGTATTCATTATTTGTTTCTCTTCCTATGCTGAGCATCACCTCTGCACTGTTCAGGTCTGCGGTGCACAGATAGGCAGCTACTCTTCAAGATTGATGACCACAGCTATTCATAATTTAGCCTTTCTTCCACAGCCGAAGAGAGGGGTCAGAAAGGTGTCGATAGTCCTCCTTTTCATTTGTGCAGGTTATGAAGTCATGCCATATAGTGTGGGAATCTCAATTGCCTGCCACTCCCTTGACTGGGCGAATCTTGGATGTCAATTCCCCTTGCAATTGCTCCTTGCCACAATTCCTGATCCCAGCCAGCCAGGGTTAAGCAGTTGACTGCCTTCCAATTATGCTAAGGATAATGCTAATAATAATAATAATAAGATGTCAATATGTCCTGTATTACAGAAGCCAGTCCACTATATGAAGAGGGCTGTCAGAGGGCAAAAACCCCCCAACAAACCCCTGGGATAAGCCTAGAGCTCTTGGAACATCTCATTGCTTGGAGAAGTGGACAAATTGACCATGTGCCCTACATTAACGGAGGCTTGTTCTTTATTTGAATGGCGAGCAGAGACATCACCTTGCCAACAAAGCTATGGTTTTCCCAGTAGTGATGTATGGAAGTGAGAGCTAGACCATAAAGAAGGCTGATCGCTGAAGAATCGATGCTTTTGAATTATGGTGCTGGAGGAGACTCTTGAGAGTCCCATGGACTGCAAGAAGATCAAACCTCTCCATTCTTAAGGAAATCAGCCCTGAGTGCTCACTGGAAGGACAGATCCTGAACCTGAGGCTCCAATACTTTGGCCACCTCATGAGAAGAGAAGACTCCCTGGAAAAGACCCTGATGTTGGGAAAGATTGAGGGCACAAGGAGAAGGGGACGACAGAGGACAAGATGGTTGGACAGTGCTGTCGAAGCTACCAGTCGACTAAACGACTAAACAACAACACCTGGTTTAAAGATCATCATAGGAAGGGAGAGGAAGGGGGCCTTGAAGTTAGCACATCTTCCCCATTCCCCATTGCACCGTCTTCCCCATTCAGGTGTGATGCACTGCATATCTGTTTAGATTTTAGTCATTATTTCCAAGGTTTGCAGATTTTCGGCCAATCCATGTCCTCATTTGCCCTCATTTTTTTGTGATGCATTTCCCCTTTTGGGCAAGGTGGAAGTCACTACCTTGTCCAAAAGTGTAAGTGATAAAAATCAACAGGATCTCCATTGGGTGCCTGCACACAAAAAATCCTTTGTCCAACACACACATTCAAACTGTCCTAAGAATTGGCATTTTGCTGGTGTAGATATGATGCAGAGAAATAAACAGGCACAATCTTGCCTCTTCTTGGTAGACCACCCCACCCCTTTTCCTGCCTTCCCTCCCCACCCCCCAAAAAGAAATATGTGTTTGGGCAAAGAGAATAGTCTGAAATCCCTGGTTTAAAATTCTACCTTAGAACCGAGTGAATAATTCCCAATGAATAATGTAATCATTCACAATGAATCTGACATGTTTCTTTTGCTGTTTGAGAGCCTTCAACAACAGATGCCAATTTCACATTAACGTGGTTTTTTTTTTGAGGGGGCTGTTCTTTCCTCCACTTGTATAGAGCGCTGTTTACTATACTATGTGTTTATGGGCTGCTTGTCATTCAAGTTGGGTTCCCGGGCCGTGATTGGCTAGCTGTGACATGCCCGTTGTCGCCGTTGGATGATTGGATGGGCAGGTGAGCGCTTCTGTTACAAATACCTGTGCGTGTGCGCTTAAAATTCCGTTTCCATGGCTACTCATTCATGCCGCTTTGAAATTCACTTTCCATCAACGCCGGTGCCAATAAAACTCAATCACTTCAGTGTTTGTAGAAAGCAGGCAGAAAAAGGGACAGGAGGGTACATTTGCAAGCTCTGATACGTTTGTGACTTCTGAGTTTTGCTTGGCAAAATCCGGCGTGGCTCCCATTTGCGGGCTTTCTGCCCACTTCTCTTATGAACAGTACTGGCAGGTTTTCCCCAGAGCTGTTAGCCTGCCTGTACAGGGACGCGGTGGCACTGTGGGTTAAACCACAGAGCCTAGGGCTTGCCGATCAGAAGGTTGGCGGTTTGAATCCCCGCAACGGGGTGAACTCCCGTTGCTTGGTCCCAGCTCCTGCCCACCTAGCAGTTCGAAAGCACGTCAAAGTGCAAGTAGATAAATAGGTACTGCTCCAGCGGGAAGGTAAACGGCGTTTTCGTGCGCTGCTCTGGTTCGCCAGAAGCGGCTTAGTCATGCTGGCCACATGACCTGGAAGCTGTACGCCGACTCCCTCGGCCAATAAAGTGAGATGAGCACCGCAACCCCAGAGTCGGTCACAACTGGACCTAATGGTCAAGGGTCCCTTTACCTTTACTTTACAGCTGGAGTTGATAGGTTGCAGGGCTTACAGAAGAATCACCTCCTTCCGTTTTGTTACATGCATTCCGAGGTCCACCAACTGGAGCAAGATGCAAAATTTTGTCATTGAAGCAAAATGGCTGCTTGTGGGTGGAGTCAACTATTAATTAATTAAATTTATATCCCACCCTTTCTCCCAAAAGGAGCCCAGCAAGCAAACAAAAAAAGAAAAAACAATTAAAAATACTTTAAAAACAATTCCAGTACGGATGCAGACTGGGGAAGATCTCTAGACTTATTGAAAGAGGAAGGTCTTCAGTAAGTGCCAAAAAGGCAACAGAGAGAGTGGAGTATAAACAATAAAATTATTATTAATAATAATAATATTCAAGAGAAGGGAATTCCAAAGAGTAGTTCCACAACACTAGAGGCCCAATTCCACCAATGTGCAGAATGGAATTATTATTATTATTATTATAACAACTATTAGTATTATTATTTAGATTTATATATTCCGCTCTCACCTGTCATCAATTGGGTATAAGAGGTAAGACAATTTTAAAAAAGATATTCTGGTCCTAAGCTGTTTAAGAATTTCCACGCCAGAACCAGCACCTTTAATTTAGCCTGGTAGCTAATTGGAAGCCAGTGCCATTCTTTCAGCAGTGGGACAACATATCGGCGCTATCCTGCCCCAATGAGCCATTGAGCCATCACATTTTGCACCAGCTGCATCTTCTGGACCAACCACATAGAGTGCATTGCAGCCATCCAGCTTGGGGGTTACTAATGCATGGATGACAGTGATCAGCCTATCCTGGTCCAGAAATGGCTGTAGCTGTGTTACCAGCTGAAGCTGGTAGGAGCTAGCTGCTGAGGTCACCAGGACCTCTACTGACAAAGATGGATCCAGGTGGACCTCCAGACTACAAACCTGCTCTTTCAGGGAGAGAACGAGCCCAAAGCTGACAATTGTCCAACTGTCTAAAATAGGACACACCGCCACTCTACTGGCCAGAGGAACAAGGGCTGCTTGGTCAGTTCCTTTGTCCAAGCAAGACCAGCAACAAGAGAACATCAGCATTGTCAGACTAGATCTTCCCCTTCTACTCTCCTCCCCCCTCCTAGTTTGTCTCTTGTCTTTTGACATAGTAAGTCATAGGGCCTGAGGGCTTACGTCTCATTTTTTGACTGACGTGAGATGCACTGGGAACGTCTGAAAAAGTGGGTTTTTAATCTATCTACCTCTTATCTATCTGTGCAGGTACAACAATGTGCGGGAAGTGCAACAGCAGGGATCATTCAGTTTGCAACAGAAGGGTTAATTTCATTAACGCCAGCTAGACAAAAGGGGGTGGGTGGGTGGAGGTGCTGCTTAGCAACCAGGCAGGGTGACCTGCTGTTTGCTGAGGTAGCAGATGCCTTGATAAGCTGCGTAGTTCTGAGGGAGTTTTTCTCCTGTATGTTTGGTTGTAACATGATGAGAACAAGGATTGACAAGAAAGACAAAATGTTGCTGTTCATTCCTCCTCTGACTATACCGTTTTCCTTCAGTTTTGTTCAGTAGAGTGTTGTCAAGACTTTTCTCTCTGGACTTTGTGTATTTAAGGGACTTTGCTATAAATGTCACAAATACCTTCGGTTTTATTCAACCCCACCCTGTTTTTCTATTGTCCCTTTCTCTCTTCCACCTGACTAGGGTTACTGGGCATTCTCAGTCTTCACCGGACTGGGTTTTTTTTTGCCACATTAGGTTGCATTTTTAATTTTTTTGGGCACACCTGCAAATTTCGGGGGTATGGTTTTCAGTACTGTAGCTTGGTTTTGGCTTCACTTCTGTTGGCACCCAAATACTTGCGTTTGCTTTTAGGAGGAGCTAGGTTGGCACTGAGAAAGGAAGCTGGTTCTTTTTTCCATTTCTTTGCATCTACATTATTAAAAGTAAGAAAGGTGTGTGTGTGTGTGTGTGTGTGTGTGTGTGTGTGTAGTCCTTTTGTTCTTAGTGGAGCAGGGAAAGTAGCAAAAAAGGATTAGTAAGAGTGGGAGACCGTAACTTATTTAGGGGCACAGCAAACAGGAATAACAAAGTTGATTCTGTTTGGAAAGTGAGCAAACAAGCTGCCCTAGTCAGAAAGCGAAGCCAGCTGGGCTTGAGGTCACGATCCAGGACTGTTCGCCTGCACAGAAACATGTAGCTACTGATAACAACACTTAACTGATTACAGTTACCTAAATATATCTCCTTATCGTGGAACTGGTTTAACAGTGCAAATATTTTAAAGCTGTTTTTAAAAAATTTTTGTAGGTATATTCAGTTTTGTTTTAGTTTCCTTAATTCTGGGTCAAACAGGTGCCTAGCAGAATGCTTGTTTTGACAACAGACGTAGAGAAGACGAAAGTGCCACAGTAGATTATTTTTTTAAAAAGATAAATGTCCATCAACAAAATTAGTGTTATGCATAAGGAACAAAAACAAAGGGGACACCCCACACACAGGGCTCCATCTGCACTATACATTTAAACCAGTATCATACCACTTTAAACAGTCATGGCTTCCCCCAAAGAATCCTGGGAGATGTAGTTTGTTAAGGGGGCTGAGAGCCATTAAGAGACCCCTATTGCCTCCCCAGAGTTACAATTCCCTGAGTGGTTTAGCAATCATGTCTTCTTCTTAGGAAACTCTGGGAACTGCAGCTCCATGAGGAGGGAAAGGATCTTCTCACAGCACCCTTGACAAACTACACTTCCCAAGATTCTCTGGGGGGAGCCCATGGTTGTTGAAAATGGTATGATACTGCTTTAAATATATAGCGCAAATGCAGTTAATATGACTTGCCATGCTCAGTATGGCAAGTGTCCTGCTGCCCTCTGGTGAGTGCGATGGACACCCCCATTCCTCAAGCTTTCTCCCAACCATGTATCTGGAAACAGGGGGCGGGGGGGGGGAGAAGCAGATAGTCCCCACAATTGTTCAGTGATCTGGAGACACTCAATGCAGTTGTGGGCAGCACCTCTCCTTGTCCCTGGCACTAAAACAACAACAACAAATTAAATAACTAACAATTTGCTGCTGTCCTTTCATGGCACTCCAGACCAGCTGCCTGAGGTGATTTCTTCCCTGTGCCTAATAGTAGGGCCAGCATTGTCTGAATAACCTAATGCAGGGGTCAGCAAACTTTTTCAGCAGGAGGCCGGTTCACTGTCCCTCAGACCTTGTGGTGGGCCGGACTATATTTTGAAAAAAGAACAAATTCCTATGCCCCACAAGTAACTCAGAGATGCATTTTAAATAAAAGCACACATTCTACTCATGTAAAAGCATGCTGATTCCCGGACCGTCTGTGGGCCAGATTGAGAAGGTGATTGGGCCATATCTGGCCCCCAGGCCTCATGACCTAATGTGTTGTTTGGCCATCTCTGGAAGCTGTGGTCTAGTGGGCAGCGGCTGAGGGTTAGCACTAAGGAAGAGCAAGAAGAATTTCTGGAAACCATGATTCTGGCACCACATGAATACCACGTCCTTTCTGTCCCTGATCAGACTTGAAGGAGATTTGATTGTGAGGCTCCTTATATTGCGGTGCAACAACTAGAGCACAACATTGCGTTATAGTCACTGGAGCGCAAGTGGGGAACCTGTGGCTAATGGTCAGGGATAGCAGAAGCTTTCTCTCTACCCCCTTTTCAGCCCCAGGGCCACCTTCCTTCCTAGACATCCTTCTGGGGGCCGCATGCAAGTGGTAGGCGGGGCCAGAAGGAAAAGTGGGTGGGGCAAAGTCTGCTCACTTGCAGAGTAGGGCTGTAAAGCCGGATGGAGGTATCCTAAGGAACTCTGAAATACATATCAGCCACTCGCTACCCTGGAATCTGCCTGCTGAGGGGTGGATGCCTCACTCCGCCTCGCGCAAAGGCTAAGCAACATCTCTGCCTGCATCTGGGGTTCTCTGCCCTGCCCTGGATGACTTGGAGGAGGCAGGAGAGGAGGGAGGTTGAGAAACAATAGCTGCAAAGTGCTCCCTTTGTCTGGCGCAGTCCCTGGCAGGCTGTGTGTGCTTCTTTTTGTCCTTCATTCCTTTGTCTGGGAGGGGAGGAAGGAGGAGGATGGCTGCCCTTTGAGCAGATGGCTGCTTGCCGCTCTTTGATGATTTTCTTTTTTTGTGGGGGGAACTCCAGACATTCCTAGAAGGGCCTGTTATGGAGAGGGGTAGAATTGACAGTGTGTGTATGTATGTGCATCAATGGCTGTTCCTTCTCTTGTTCTTTTGTGTCACTACTGGGCTCCTGGCTGAGGGAAGGAGGGCTGGCTTTTCTTTCTTTCTTACTCTGCACATGTTCGGTTTCTAAATGAGCTGCACTGGGGAATTGCATAGACCAGGGGTAGGCAACCTAAGGCCCTTGGGCCGGATGCGGCCCAATCACCTTCTCAAGCCAGCCCATGGATGGTCCGGGAATCAGTGTGTTTTTACATGAGTAGAATGTGTCATTTCCATCAACATTTTTTTTTTAATACTGAATTCTAATGCTTGAATTTGTTTGCTGGTTTTTCTTGCACTCCAATTTTTATTGAATTTTAATGCTTTGCCATTTTGGAAGCCGCCCAGAGGACACTGCCATTGGGTGGCATAGAGATGCTATTAATCAAAATCAATCAATCAGTCAAAATAATAGTAAATGCATAGAGTTGCATCTTTGGATATCTGCACACAACCGCGTTTTGTCTTTGAAAGCGAGAGAACTTGTGCTCATGAAATACAGCCCTGTTTTATTTTCATCATTACTGAGAACAGGCTACCCCACTGCAGCCCGGCTATATGACTGCAACTAGAGACCAATTATCCCATCTCACCCAGGAAAGTCAAGAAGGCTTTGTTGTTGTTGTTGTTTGGTCACAAAGTGACTAATCTACTCCTCCCTCTCTTTTTAAGTATTCAGTTGCCTATGCTAAGAGTCAGTAGGCCCTCCAAGAATGCTTGATTTCTGGGGGCAAGAATGCAGCTAATCTTCTGATAGATAATGGAGTTCTTAGTAGGAGCAGAAAATAGCTTCAGGCTAGGAAACTTGCCTTCCTTTGTTAGCAAGGCTGGGCACTTCAGTGTATCTGATACCACACACCCCCAGAGGGGTCGCTGAATTGGTCTATTTTGCAGCAGAACTAGCAAGGTGGCACCTTAAAAGACTTAACGAATTCAATATAGTGCAAGCTTTCAGGAATGAGAGACCATGTCATTCAACATATCCTCCGACATTTCTCCAAGGAAAATAGGGACGTCCCATTCCATAATGATAATTTTACTCTTTATACCCCACACATCTTATTGGGTTGCCCCAGCACTCTGAGCAGCTTCCATCATATGTAAAAACATAATAAAACATTAAACATTTAAAAAAAACACCTTCCCTATACGGAATTGCCTTCAGACGGCTCGGGGATTGGATCCATAGCCTCCAACATTTCTTCAGTGAAAATAGAGACATCCAAAGGAAAAATGGAAGGACAGATAGTGAAGCTGAGGCTCCAATACTTTGGCCACCTCATGAGAAGAGAAGACTCCCTGGAAAAGACCCTGATGTTGGGAAAGATTGAGGGCACAAGGAGAAGGGGACGACAGAGGGCGAGATGGTTGGACAGTGTTCTCAGAGCTACCAACATGAGTCTGACCAAACTGTGGGAGGCGGTGGAAAACAGGAGTGCCTGGCGTGCTCTGGTCTATGGGGTCACAAAGAGTAGGACATGACTAAATGACTAAACAACAACAACAAGGGAAAATGAGACATTATGGGATCAAAGCAGAAACCGGGACAGCTTCTCTAAATCAGGGATGTCTGTGGAAAATAGGGACAGTTGGAGGGTTTGCATCAAGTGCTGCAAGACTCCTTGTAGATTTTGGAACCAGGTCTTCTCTGTCAGGAAAAAGCACCAAGGCAAAAGCCAGCTCCAGATGGCTGGAC
>JAXCMG010000016.1:4604302-4702992 GCA_034642415.1 Podarcis siculus
CCGGTGCCTACGCTGTAGCACATTCCTCTGACCCTGGCAGAATTCCACTTCACACAAACCTCCCAGATGCTTTTTATAGGGATCATAGAATTGTAGAGCTGGAACTTGCATCTCAGCTAAAGCATCCATGGCAGATAGCTTAAAAACCTCCCAAGGAATGAGGAAGGATAAGCTATAAATGACACCATCAGCAACACCTGCACTCCTCTGGTGAGGAAACTCCAAGGGATATTTTGGATACCTCCCTTCATGTTCAAAACAAATATTTGGGTAGGTGTTTTGCATTGCTGTTGCAGCTCCGGTGGTTGTTAATGGTTGAAAGAAAATAACAGTGAAATAGTCCCCTGCACACACATGGATTAAGTATATTTTAGATAGCCAGTGCTGGTCCTGATGAGGAGGTTTTTTCTACACTCATTTGTACGTTGTTGCCATCCATCAGTCTTGGGAGACAATGGAGGAGTGTGCCTTTGAGGGTAAAATCAAACTGTTGGAAGTTTATAGCGCTTGCTGTGGCTGTAGAGACTGACACGAGAGAAACATATTTCGTCGCAGTCTGAGTGATATCTCGCCGATTGCAGGCACCAATTTTGGGTGAGATCTCACCGATTTGGGGTGCGATCTCATGCGCTCAGCAAGATCTCACCTTATTTTGGTGAAATCTTGCCAGAAATCTCCTCCACTGGCAGTGGAGGTGACCGGGCAAGAGGAACACCTAATGGTTGGGCTGGTCCTGTTCCTCTGTGAAGTATGTTACATGCCCATCTGATTCACTTGCCTTAGCGGTGCTTTAACAATCAATCCTTCTTGTAAGGGTTCCAAGGGGTTGCTCAAGAGCTAGCAGGCAAATACCTCCCTGCTCGGCTGTGAAGCCTTGCTTTGGATGCAAAATAAACTTTATCTGTCCAGAGCGCCACTCTCCCATGGCTGGCTCATTCACTGGCAGAATCCGTGAGTGGGCAGGGCTTAAACTTTCCCCAGCAAAGTAATTTCTTGATGCCCAGTCTGCGCCTCCCCTCTTGGCACGAAACCTTACTGCGTAAGGAGGGCGTGGGTAACGGCGGACCTCTCCCCTCCCCGCTTTGCCCAGGCAAGGTGTCCTGGCAACGCCTCGCCTCCTCTGAACCCAGCAGCTCCTCTCCACTGGAGACGTGGTTGCTTTCCACGATCTTTGGGGGCTCTCTGTAATCCATCCGGCTTTTCCTCTCTCCCTCCTCAACCGATGGCAGTTCCCTGACACTTCTTCACAGGGGATTCTGGCAATGGTAGCTCTGTGAGGGGAATAGGGGTTGCCTAACAACTCCCAGCCCCCTTAACAAACAACAGCTTCCAGAATACTTGGGGGGCTTCTGAATTCATGGCTGTTTGAAGTGGCTGGTGAGAATGTGGTCCATCTAGCTCACTATTTTCTTTTGACAGTGGCTCTCGAAGATTTCAGAGAGGAGGCTTTCACAGGCCCACCTGGAGATACTGCGGATTTCACCTGGGACCTTATACATGTAAAACTAGGGTTGCCAAAACCCAGACACCCCGAAACTCAAAAAACCCCCACAATTTTCCAGTTGACTTGCCTAAGATCCAGGACAAAGCGTAACCTTTTGGAAATTTCCCCTGGACATCAATTCCGCCTTTGAAATCCCAGCAATAACTGGGGAGGTCCGGGCATATGGTGGCCGTATGTAAAACTGCTCTTCTGCCACTGAGCTCCAGTGTTTCATGTGCCTTCCAGCTACATCCCGGGTCAAGTTTAGCTGCAGGAGTCGATTTGCAGGCCTGGTGGGGCCTTGATCTTTGAGGTTGTTTGTGTCAATGATGTTGATAAGACTGCTACTGGCTTCTTGTTTCATGGGGCAAAATTTCCAGGAAACCGGTATCTGGGTTTCTGATGGACTATATCTCACCAGGGGAGATATAAATAGCTCTCTTCCTGGTTTGAGTGTTGTTTTGCAGTTTAAGATGTACCAGAAAAAGAGAGAGAGACGCAAATTGACTCACACAGCTGGGATTTTCACAGAAACATTTCTAGGTAGTGCAAAGGAACTTAAGACTGTACTGGCATGCACTCAAAACAGATCTACGAACAGAAAAACATAACAGAAACCTTGTGACCCAGGAGCCATCTGTCTCAGCGTGACAAGGTGTCCTGTTTTGCAGGGGACAGTTCTCTGTTTGAGTGGCCGCCTGGTCCTATTCCAGCCTAGATATAACAAAGCATAAGCGAAGTCAGATCAAGATGGTTAAGGACTCTGGTGCAGTTCTTAGAATTGCTTCCCTTCTCCTCCAGAAAGGACCAGAAAATAAATATTTTGGTATATTAAAGACTGATATATTTACAGTATTATGGCGTAAGTTCTCTTGGTTTACAAAAATACTGTGGAGTCTGTGGGGTTTCATAACTCAGCAAAGCACACATATTTTTTTCCTTTTTTGCCAACCTTGATAAACAAAAAGAAACCACTCTGATAGCTAACATTTTTTTACATGTTATAGAATAATTTTTGTTTTATTAAGAATAATTTAATTGTGTTAAATTTATTATTTGACTTTGCATTCCTGTACCCACTTACCTGGGAGCAAGCCCCCTTCATTGCAGACCCTTTTATCTGAGTAGACATGTATACTTTTGTACTGTCAGTTATACAGTGAAATCTTACTGACTGCCTGAACTTCAGCTCCTGCAACAAGGGAGACATGCCTAAGCTGCCTCTACAAGTTTTCAGATTTTTCACTTGCCATTTTGGGTGGAGTGGGTGGAATCTCTAACATCTCTTTGTCCTTGTTGTGTAGTGGTAGAAAATAGCTTGTAGGGAGTACCCGATCTCTGATAAGCCCACTACAGGAAAGATGCTAGAAAGATAGGAAGAGGAAACTATAGAAATCCCAAGGGCTAGAAAATCAGTGAGAAGCAGGAATGCATTCAAGGGGAAGGAGAAAACAGAAGCTGTTTATGATCCCAGGAATTCCTAATGTCTGGTGCCCAAGCACCTTACTCATCAATCACACCTCTGACGTCACTCATTAGCTAAAACCACTGAAAGACATGAGCAGCAAGGATGGTCTGTGTCACACTTAGAAGGCTGCCTGCACATTTTGCTTCATAACTTTCTGCACAGGATGGCCAGAGAACCCTATCTCCTTCCTCCATTCTCCTTTTAAAATTAAAACTCAATAGTCTAGGCCCCTGCTAGTAGGGTTCCTAGTGCAGTTGCTCCAGTTGCACCATTATAATCTAGCTCTGGCCCTAAGAAGGAAGGACAGGGACCCTGAAGTTGCCACCAGTACTTTGTACCTGGTAGGAAGAAAGACCAATATGGGACTTTCCCTTATATGGCAGTTGCATCAGTCTGGCCACCTCGATTTGTCATCAGAACCTAACCAACAAGTTCCATGTGCAGCAGATATTTTTCTGAAAGCAAGGGAGGGTTGTATCCATTGCATAATACACTGTGCTCCACAACCGTCACATTTCTTCTTTTCTCAACCAGGATTACGTAAGCATGGCAATGGATTTGGTGGCTGCTGTCGAAAGAAATCTTCTAAAGGATGCTTCCAGGTGTTGGCTTTCTCCGGTGTCTGGAATGCTTGTGTGACTAACCAGCAATGCTCGAATGTCGACATGCTGGACACCCACAAGGAAGATGCCAGTGGTGCCATTTCCGGTGGTGACAGCTATCTGGAAGCACATCACCAGAGGAGTGGCAAACCAGCTATGGTAGCTTCCTCCCTCCCAACCCTCTTCAATGGGGTACCTGCTGGGTTTGTTGGGGTGACTGACGAGTGCAAATATTTTAAATAAACAAATAAAACAACCACATCAGATTGGAGAAGTTCCCTGACAGAGTTGTGCAAGCAGTGGCAGACCTACCTTCTGGGGCCCCCAAAGCTTGAACTGTGATGAAGGCCCCTTCACAACCAGCAATGAGGTCTTCAATAGGGTTGTTCCACAACAAGTCACCACATTAAAAAAAAATCAACTACCACACCTCAGATTTTGATTAAATTTGCTGTACTGAGTTATCTCACATGTCAAAGTCACTGTTCTGAATAAAAAAATCCTATGCCTTATATTTTTCAAGTTATGAGTGAAGGATGATGTGGCGATCACACAGGGTCCCCGGACTTTTGACGGTCTAATGATCCCTGTGCCAACACTGTGATTGCCTCTTCGTTGCCACCAACCCGTTTCTCACGGGTACACACGGAGTCCAGACAGACAGTTGTTGACATTAACAAATAATCAAGTTTATTTATAGGCATGAACAAGTTTATGGTTTCAGTTAAATTTTCTTGGCAGTTTCTTAATCTTACTTCCTTAACTGTCCTATACGTTTCTAACAACTTCAAACTGATTATCCCAACTATCTATCTGACCCCACCTAACAGTTCCTCTCACTCCCTCACAATACAACTTGACCAACCCACAGACTTATCCTCCCTCTTCCTTCTTCAACTCCCAACTCTCAACTGACTTTCACACACCTCCGACTCTAACTCTAACTCCTCCTATCAGTTTCTCTCTGGCCAATCACATCCCACTCATTTAACCCTTTCCTTATGATCCACCTAGGAGGCAAACGCCACGGATGAGAATTAGGGAATTGCTGTATAACACGTATGACTTCTAGGGCTCCTCCGGGATTAGGAGCCCTGCAGCTTAAGCTTCCTTAGTTTCATAGTAGATCTGCCCCTGCATGCAAGTAAACATAAGAAGGGTGTACAAGTAGCTAACTTTAATGGGAACTTAAATCCTAGGGTGCTCCCAGGTGACCTGTTTACTGAGCATTCATCCTGATTTCTTTGCGGGGAGTTCAGATGATATTGGCTGTTGAACTAGCATTTGTTCTGGTTTGTCTGCAGGGAGGTTAGATGATGTTGCATCATGCAAGTGTTATCCCATACTTGCCAGTGCACTTTCATGTCACTCACTGCAAAAAGCTGTATTTTGCTTTGTTTTTTTGCAGAAGTGGGCTTCTTGTGCAAGAGCTCCCAATACAGTATAATTGCACACCCTGGATTTACCTGTATGTGATTGTATCCTACCTGCAAACAGCAATGGCCTGAAGTACTCCTAAGGAAATCTCCAGGATTTTGAAATAGTTTTCGTTTCCCCCCTCCCAATTTGAACAACCCTCCCCACTAATTTCAGTTCCTGGGGAAAACACTGATGGCTACATAGTTGTAGCGCAGGAATAGAGGGCATTTTTCAGTCCAATAGGCACATTCCCTCATGTATGGTGTCAATGTGACGTCAATCAGTTAACCATGTGTGCTTTTCTTAATGAATCAATGACGTTAGCATAAACTTGCGTGTGAGCAGAAAGAATTCTGAAAAAACCCAAAAACCATTCTTTGTTTTTAGATGATGCATCTGTGTTTCGCAACAGAAATGATCTCAGAAGAGGTGTTCGGCCTTTCCAGACTATCTTCAGGTAGGATTCAACCACAGACAGGCAAATCCAGGTTGTGCCATTATAGCCAATTGGGAAGTCTTGTGGAACAAACCTGCTTCACCCCCAAAAGATTGATTTTTTTGCAGTAAGGAAAGTGGCGAGAAATTGCACTGGAAGCTGTGGGACAACACATGCTTTGATACGTCATCTAACCTCCAAATCAGAATGAATGCTCATTCTGGATGAATTCTCTGAAGCATTTAAACTAGAATTACTGTATTTTTTGCTCTATAAGACTCACTTTTTCCCTCCTAAAAAGTAAGGGGAAATGTGTGTGCGTCTTATGGAGCGAATACAGGCTGCATAGCTATCCCAGAAGCCAGAACAGCAAGAGGGATTGCTGCTTTCACTGCGCAGCGCTCCCTCTTGTTGTTCTGGCTTCTGAGATTCAGAATATTTTTTTTCTTGTTTTCCTCCTCCAAAAACTAGGTGCGTCTTATGGTCTGGTGCGTCTTATAGAGCGAAAAATACGGTAACTGTTGACTTGTGTGTGAAAGCAAACCAACAATCATGCTTCTTCAAAGATGATGCAGCCCTATTTTAAACAAATCCAGTATTTTGGCTGGAAAGAAATCTGCCTCTAGTCATTTATTTTGAACCACGCTAGCATTGGCTTTAAAATATAGGTGTTGTTTTCTTTAATTTTCTTAAATAAGACACTCCTCACCCCCCCAGAAGTAAATGTATAGCACTCATCCTTAAACCCTTGAAACTTTCCACAAAAGTATTTTTGTGGCACTGTCGTGTGGTAGATTGAATTAGTGGATTTCCAAGCACAGGGAAGAAATTTTGCAGCCAGTTCATCGTGAAATTCTCTTGCAGTTAACCATCAATTGTTTTTTCTCACACACACCCATGCTATTTTGACGGAACAGTTTGTTTTTTTTACGTCTGTCAGCTGGGAAATCCACACCCTCCTTTTCTTCAAAAAGAGAACTTTTCCTCAGAATTTTCGAATGGAAGAAGCTCGCTTGTTTTCAGGATGTCACGATGAATGACTCATGGGCTTTGGACTGATCCTTCGGTGCGCTGAGGAAATTTAAGAGCTGACAAGAGGAAAGAGGCAGTTTTGGATTTGCTAGGGCATATTTCCTTGTCTAATTGGAATGCTTATTACAATTTGCTGTTCCTCCAAAGGGGATTTCTCCCGGCTCTCTGATTTCAGTATCGGCTTCATAATTGCATTCAGTTGCATTCTCCGGAGGTAAACAAGAACTGATACCGTTTTCAAGAAAATGTAATGCAAAGTTAGCCTAGCGACTGCAGAGTTTGAACCCCCCCCCAACCACCATTAGCTGACGTGATTATTACATCAGCACTCCTTTTCCTCAGCTGCTGTTTGGGAAAAATCCCCACTGGGACGCTGGTGGGCGGAGGAGTTTAATGTGTGGAGGGGATGTGTTTCAGCGCTTGAAGCCTCCTGTCTCACCGCCTCCCCTTTCAGTTTTTAGTCCTAAGAGGTCAGTAGCGATGGGTGGAAAACAGAGGCCCACCAAAAATGATATATGAGGCCATCCTTAGATCACAAGTGACTCAAAATGCATCAGTGACCCTAATGGGACTTCTGAATGTTACACGTGTCCTTCCAAAGTCAACAGCATTCAAAGTAAGAATTTGTGTACCTCTCCAAACCACAGAGCCTAGGGCTTGCCAATTGGAAGGTCAGCGGTTCGAATCCCTGTGATGGGGTGAGCTCCCATTGTTCGGTCCCTGCTCCTGCCAACCTAGCAGTTCGAAAGCACGTCAAAGTGCAAGTAGATAAATAGGTACCGCTCCGGCGGGAAGGTAAACGGTGTTTCTGTGCGCTGCTCTGCTGTACACCGGCTCCCTCGGCCAATAAAGCGAGATGAGTGCTGCAACCCCAGAGTCAGCCACGACTGGACCTAATGGTGAGGGGTCCCTTTACCTTTACCAAACCTTTGAGGATGAGATACCCCAGCACTTGGGGTTGTGACTGTATCAGAGAATCTGCTTTGCATGCAGAAGGCCCTGGGTTCAATAACTGGGATCTCCAGGTAGGGCTGGGAATATCTCCTCTCTGAAAATCCAGAGAGCAGCTGCCTGTCAGTGTTGGCAGTGCTGAGCTAGGTGGATCAATGGTCTGAGTCAGCAGCTTCCTGTGCAAAACATACACAAGCAGTGTGTGGCTGCCCCGTGTGGTGAACCACTGAACTGCAGCTGGCAGTGTTCTTTATGAAATGGGAAAACGTGGTCCACCCAGGCTGGCCATTGGATATCCCTGGGAAGGAAGTACACTGATCTGCTCACTGAGTGAAACCAAAATCAACACATTACCCCGCCTCAGTCACAAGAGCTGCCTAATGTAGCACTCCCCAAGTTAGCCCTCAAGGGCAGTGGAAGACGTTGCCCGTTGTCAGTGTCAAAGTGAGATTCAGCTGAAAGTCTGGTTGGCCTTTGTACACACAAGGGGAGAGAGGTTCATTTTGTCTTTTGCCTCAGGCTGCAAAAGGTCTTGAGTCGGCTGGGGCAAACAACAACCAAAATGATCAAGGGGATGGGGCAAGTCACCTGTGAAGAAATATTTCAGTGCTGGGGACTTTGGGGTTTAGAGAAAAGGCAAATAAGAGGTTGTCAGTTTGCATTTCTTAGTACAGAAAGTATTGATCTGATGTGTAGAGATATTTCCTATTCTAATTAATTCATGAGGGTTCTGGAAGTTTCTCTGTGTGAAAGAAATGAGCAGAAGGTTCATGATGGTTATTATTATGGTGCCTCTCCCAATATGTAACCCAAAGTAAAAAAAATATTAAACCACAAAACGAAAATTTAAAAACAAAACATATCATAGATTTATTGCGACACATGACAGGATCTGATTTTCCTTACATTATTAGTATAGTGTCCAGATCAAGGAAAGTAATATTGCCACTCTGTTCTGCCTTGGTCACCAGCCCAGTGAGGACTGAGCATGCTGAATGACTGTTGAGGGTGGGGGAATGGAATGGAATATTGTGGAAAAGGGTAAAGTTGGACGGAACCTTGAGCAGGACAACAGAATATCCTAGAGAAAGTCATGGCTGATTGGAACCCTGAGCAACGCTTTCTTTTGCAGGTTTGACTTGGTTTATTTTCAACAAAATTTATCACCCACATTCCCCTCTTTGAACAGAGATGTTCAAAGCTGCTTGGGAAAGCACACAAAAGAAGAAAAAAGCTCTGTTCATTAAAAATGCAGTAAATATAACAAAATTGCACCTTTTGTGTTGAAGTGCTGCCTGTCATTACTCAAATGTTTCGGTACAGGGTAATTTATGCGCAGTGGCGTAGCGTGGGGGGTGCAGGGGGGGCCGGCCGCACCGGGCGCAACATCTGGGGGGGCGCGCTCGCCGCCTCCAGAGTCTCCGAAGAGCCTCGGGCGCAGGCTGTAGCACCAGGGCCGCGGCCAAGAAGCCGAAGCTGAAGAGCCCGCTGAGCACCGCGCCCAGGCAGAGCGCGCCGGGAGGCACCACCGCCAGGGCCCGGCGGCAGCCGCAGCACCTCGCCACCATTCCGCCGCCAGACTTGCTCGCACAGGCACGGCCGCCCGCCGCAGACGCTGCTGCCTCTGGCGGCGGACACGTGGAGAGAAACAGCGGCAGCCGAGCGGGAGACTCTCCCTTTCTCACTGCAACGCTCCGGGGAGGGGGCGAGGGAGAGAGTCAGGTGGAAACGCGTGCGCGCCCCCCAAGCCGCATCTTCGTGGGGGTTGGGGGGCGAAGCCGCCAGGTATTTGCGCCCCAAATTGGGGCGACCGCAAAAAGCCACCCTGCCAGCAGCAAGCTTCAAGGTCAAAGGCTCCCTTCGAGGAAGCTGCGATCCTCTTTCCAATTAAGTCCCCACCCCCACCCCAGCTCAGTTCAGTGGGAGATTTCCCGGGTCTCTTGTCCCTTAGAGGGCGCCTCTCATCATCCCGCCATTCTGAGAGCAGGGAGGGCGCCTCTCAGGAGACTTTCCCCTGCATTTGCTTTCCCGCTCAGGAAAGCACGCGCGGCCCCGGCTGGATCTGCAACTCTTCTGGTGAGCGAGGTTTAAACCAGAGGCAGGCGCTCCTTCTTGGATGGATGCCTGGAAGAAAAAGACCCCGCGGTCTCTTCCTTTCCTTCCCCTGCAGAGACCAGCCACGTCCCTCAGCCGAGGCCGCCTTGCTTCTCAAAAGAGCCGGTCTACTACTACAGTTCGTGGCTGCATGGGAGAGCGCTGCTTTCCTTGCAAAAGGCCCCCAGGTTGAGTCGCCGGCACCTCCAGCTATGAGAGGATGGGAGCAGTGGCGTAGCGTGGGGGTGCAGGGGGTTCAGCCGCACCTCACGCAACATCTGGGGGTTAGGGTTAGGGGGCGCAAATCCACAGGTTAGGGGGCGCAAATCCATGGGTTAGGGGGCGCAAATTACTTGCCTTGCCCCGGGTGCTGACAACCCACGCTACGCCACTGTTTATGCGCTAAATCAAGGAAGGCTTCCCAATGGGAGGAGCTGGTGTTTCACTTTTGCGAGCTGCTATTTAAGCAGGAGGCAGAGAATGGGAGAAGGGGCTGCTGGGAGAAGTCAAGGATTATGGCGGCACATGCATTTTGTATGCTGCTTCTGTGGCAAAAAATCTATACCTCTGTAAAGAACAGTATGAGAGCACTGCCCAGCAACTGTACCTGTTTTTCACAGACACATTTGTGCTATCTGCGAGAGCCAGCATGGTGTAGTGGTTAAGAGCGGTGGACTCGTAATCTGGGGAACCGGGTTCGCGTCTCCGCTCCTCCACATGCAGCTGCTGGGTGACCTTGGGCCAGTCACACTTCTCTGAAGTCTCTCAGCCTCACTCACCTCACCAGAGTGTTTGCTGTGGGGGAGGAAGGGAAAGGAGATTGTTAGCTGCTTTGAGACTCCTTAAGGGGAGTGAAAGGTGGGATATCAAGTCCAAACTACTCCTCCTCCTCCTCCTCCTCCTCCTCTTCCTCCTCCTCCTCCTCCTCCTCTTCTTCTTCCCCTCAGAAAAGGAGGGAGCAATCAGCCCGCCATAGAAATCATCAAACTCTAAAAAGAAATATACTTCCCACCCACTCCACCAAATAAAAACATATCTGGGCAAGTCATAAGAGAAATTGTGTTAGCAAGTTTTTTTCATTGCCACTATGAGGTCTAACAACTTTATATACAGTGGTACCTCGGGATGCGAATGGGATCTGTTCCAGAGCCCCGTTCACATCCTGAACATAACATAAGGTCACGTTTCGCCACTTCCACGCATGCGGGTGACGTCAATTTGACCGTCTGCGCATGCGCGAGCGGTGAAACCCGGAAGTAACGCACTCCATTACTTCCGGGTCGCAGCAGAGTGCAATCCAAACACGCTCAACCTGAAGCGTATTTATCCCGAGGTATGACTGTATGTATAAATACCCACATGCTGAATTCTGAAACGCAACATGTTTGTGTAAGTATTGGCACTCAAAATTGAACTCAGAATGAGTTTGTTATTAGTTGTTGGCATCCGTCTGCCTCGAGATACAATGGAGTGTGCCTCTGGGGGTGAAGTCAAACCGCTGTGTTAGCAGCACTGAAGTGACCTCCCTGGGGCACAAGCCAGGGCAGTGTGTACGGAGGCCCTGGGCTGCCCAGATGACAAGACCCCCTCTCAGCCTCGCTAATGGGGCCCAAAGGAAAACAGAGCAATACGTTTGACACCAGCCGGACTGCAGGATTTGCTGGAAGCAGGCATGCAAGGTGCCATCCAACCATCTTCAGGACTCCACTCTGGATTTCTGTAGGCTGTCCTCCTTAGCCTTTTCTTTTCCCGAAGATGTCACAGTTTTCTTTCTCCTAGATGGGCTACTTCCCAGATTGACAAGCTTCATCTACTGTTTTGTAGGGCTGGGGAACGGCAGTGCTCTAGATATTGACAGACTCGAACTCCCAACAGTCTCAGCCGTAATGGCCAATGGTCAGAGATGATGGGAGGTGGGAGTCCTGGAGCGTCTGGTGGGCTACAGGTTCTTTGCCCATGGCTTATAGTATAAAGAAATGTGCAGGTCAAAAGCAAGGTACCAATGAGTTGTACGTGCTGTTGTCCAGGGCCACACTACTTATATGGAACAAACTTATTTTTATTGCAGGGCAGTAAGTACACTGGTTTATTGCTGGAAAGAACACTGAACAGAAACTGAAAGAAAATGAGAAGGGAAAGTTCAAGGGTAGAGTTGGAGCCCAGCCCATTATACCAGGAGGTTATAGTTAACTCTATAATGTTCACATTGCTGCACCTGCTTAGCTGCATGTTGTTAATGGAGACATTTTGTTAGGGCAAAATGGCACATAAGTACCTTTCTGGAGCACCAGATTATGCATTTGAAGATGAATTTGGGGCTGTAACTAGGCTGGGGATAAATAGTAAATACACTGATTTGCCTAGAGCGCTGGCATGCCCCATATAAGAATGTGTTGGGGAAAAAACAATTTGTGGCATTTTGAATGCAGTCCTAGGCATGTTTAAGTCCTGCTATGTTTGATGAGCCTTAAGGTGCTGTCACATTGCAGGTTCACTCTAAATTCGAAAGTTTGGGCCTGTATGAAGTTTTAATCCCAGCCAAACAGAACAACTTTCCTTGTATCAGAGAATCCAGACTGCAGACATTCTGACATGTGTGTTCGCTGAGAACTTGGAATGTTCATGAACATTCTGTGGCTCAGCCGGCCAGTGTGAGAGGTTTCAAGGCCACATGTGTAGTGCAGTCTAGTTTTCATGCTTCAGAGCACTACCATAGCCGTTCAAGCTTCTATTCTCAGCCCAGCCTATGTTCCTGCTATTCTTAGCATAGAAAGAACGCAGTAAGCACACAGAGCTTTTCCACATCCTCCTCCAATAGTTTAAACAGAGGTGAGAGTTTTGACTCGGCCAAAGTATTACTAGGGGCACAGCATCTCAACCTTCTTCCAAAATGCTAACGCCAAGAAGCCAGAGGGTCTGTCATGTGACTCGGGAGAATTGTTGGAGAATTCTGGCCAAAAGGTGTTTGCTGCTGCTGCTTTGGGTCTGCAAAAGATACGTAACTGATTATGTTTTTCTTATCATGAAGTCCCAATTAGGGATTGTTTCCGCCCTGAACCCCAACACAACAATCAGAAAGTGAAGGACTAGGTGGCTTCTCCCTCCAATGTGCCAGTGTGGTGTAGTGGTTAAGAGCAGTAGTCTCGTAATCTGGTGAACCGGGTTCGCTTCCCCGCTCCTCCACATGCAGCTGCTGGGTGACCTTGGGCTAGTCACACTTCTCTGAAGTCTCTCAGCCCCACTCACCTCACAGAGGTGGGGGAGGAAGGGAAAGGAGAATGTTAGCCACCGTGATAAAGCGGCATATCAAATCCAAACTCTTCTTCCTCTTCTTCTCCTTCCATTCCAGGATTATCTGGAGGGGAGGGACAGCAATATGCACCTGACCTACTGGCTGTGGCGTTGTTGCTGCTTGCTGGGAGGGAGAGTCAAGGCAGGAGGTCAGTCGGCAGAGTGTGGGTCACCAGCAGAGTCAATCTGGGCTTCTGCTAGCATGCCCATAGAATGGCTACTTCTCCACTGCTTTGACCCTGATTCCAAGCTGGGAAGCAGCAGTGATGTCACAGACAGGAGGCCAGATGTGTGACATTGCCCTTGCTTCCAGCTGCTCCTGCTCTTTCTGCAAAAGCCACCTGGACGGGTGGATCCTCAATTGCACCTGAAGGCTAGCTTAGGGAGGCACAAGGCAGATGGTGTGGCCCACACAGCTCTGTTCGTCATCACCTGCCCTACCTGCCACCCGAGGCAGCTGCCTCCCTCTGCCTAATGGTAGGGTCAGACCTGCTTCAGATCTTTCCATATTCAGTCATATGAAAGACTTGGTGGAGTCACACACAGCTTCAGCGCCATACTCTGCTTGTGGTGTTTGCTTGGGTCCCACAACGGGGAAGGAAGGTCTGTCTTAGGGCCTCCCTCCGCTGCAATTTACCTGGGGACCATCAACAGCTTGGTGTCTGTGTCTCTGTGGCAACAGCCACCTCTTCCTCTGTTCGTGCTAAAACTGAATTCTAGGAATGAACAGAAAGCCCCATTGCACTTCTGCTTTGCAGACATTCTCTCTCACATTTTCCGTTGCACGGAGAAAGCAGAACTAGACTCACAGCACCATTCCCAAGATGATATCGCATAGCCTTCGGAAGAAAAGGTCGCTCCCAACGTCACTCATTGTTGCTTTTCTTTTCAGGGCAGGAAATTCTCATAGCTGGCCTCTTTCACCCACCTAATTCCACACACATATCTTTTTTCTTGGAAGGGGAAGTAAGTAGTTCCCACACCAGATTTTGCAGGGCCTTCTCTGAGTGGCCCCCCTTCACCACCACTCTCCATCTGCTTACCAGCAACCAGATGAGGCGCCTCTCTGCTCTTTTGCCTTACTCTCATCACTGGTCACACAAGAACCCTACCTTATGTAGACCGAGTTTGCGCAATTGCCGTGAGTGTCTGGGAAAACCAAAATAAAACATGGTGTGTATATGTGAGCGGAATGGCTCGCTGGAGGAGGGCATGGCTGGCTCCTTTCAGGCCTTTTGGGAAGTGAAAACACACTGCAAACTTTTCATTCCAGGTTCCAATTAAATGACCTTTATTAGGGGTTCCCAACCTTTTTTTGCCCTGGGACAAATTAGGAAATCTAAGCAACCAAGAAATAGTCAGGGACATCACCAAACACCCATTTCACAGAATCTCCCCCCCAGCAATGCTCAGAATTCTACCACAGAGAAACAACAGGCAAAACATCTATATCCCCACTAACAAAACTCAGACAAAAAAGCAGGCACCCCTAACAAAAAAGAGCAGGTAGCAAAAGAACAAAACAAAACCCTGAACCCTCTCAATTATTAAAAAAAATAAAAATAAGAATTCAGATGGGCGAAGGACTTTTGCGGGTGTCTAAGGGTATTACGGACATCACATTGGGGACCCCAGATTTATACAGACATACAGTAGAACCTAAGGGACACAGGTGGCTCTGTGGTGGGCTTGCCAATCGGAAGGTTGGCAGTTCGAATCCCCGCGACAGGGTGAGCTCCCCTTGCTCGGTCCCTGCTCCTGCCCACCTAGCAGTTCGAAAGCACGTCAAGTGCAAGTAGATAAATAGGTACTGCTCCAGTGGGAAGGTAAACGGTGTTTCCCTGTGCTGCTCTGGTTCGCCAGAAGCGGCTCAGTCATGCTGGCCACATGACCCAAAAGCTGTACACCGGCTCCCTCAGCCTATAGAGTGAGATGAGTTTGTTCTAAATGTAACTTAATGGCCACAGGTTCAGTCCTTGGCTCGGTTAGGTCTGGGAGAGAACCCTGATGAAATCCTAGCAAGCCACTGTCAGTCAGAGTGGACAATATTGAGCAAGTTGGACCAATGGTGCGATTCGGTCTAAGGCAGCGTCCTGTGTTAATTTGATGCTGTCCCACTCCTGATGTTCTGACCACCCCTCTGAGGATCGCTTTGTCTTCCGTGCCATGTCATGTTTGTATGAGAGAAAAGCACAGGGGCAGCAGACACAACTACTACATGGTGCACTCAGCAGGGGAAAGCTCTGCAATACCTTAATCTCCACCCGGTTTTGATTTTAGCCCTATCCACTTTTGCTGCTGGCTATTGCTGGCATGCATCCCTCAATGGGATGACCTGCAAGGGAATGTGACCATCAGCAGGACAAAGGAACCACTTCTTTTTTTAAAAAAAACACAACTTACTGTATTTGGCAGAGAATGATGCATTTAGTTTTTAAAGGATTAGGAGTGTTGACTTTCATATGGTTGTTTAAATAAATGGCATTTTAAATCAAGGACCACCACCTGGTTAAAGAAATCTTTGCTGATTAGTTGTATGAGTTTTAATCAATTCATCATGAATAATTTTGCAAATGAATGTTAATTCTGAAGGAAAATGTACTTTGGTTTTTTATGTTAGGTGCTTTACAGCAAACATTATTTTAGATGAAATGTTCTTCTTAATGCCTGCCAACTCGGTTTTTGCAAGTGCGCTTTTTTTTTAAGGAACATTTTTCTTTTAGACATCTGCTGCCTGATTTATCAGAAGCACCTTTTTAATCCATCAAATGCTTGAAGTTGATTGATCAAAAGGTTTTAAGTTGATTAATCTGATTCATCAGTTAAACTTTGCAGCCTTACTGTTTTTTTAACCAGTTCCCTTTTCGACCATCCAAATAACTTGTTAGAGTGAGATATGATAAATACGATTTCTTTTTAAAATCAAAAATCTGTTTTTCATTTTTAACACCCCCTCCACCAGTTTTGTTCATCCTGGTGAAGTTGCTCTTGTCCCTCTTTTCTGGTAGGTCCTTTCTGTTGATTACAGCTAATGACAGGCATAAAGGAATGTAATAATAACCAATAATATTAGTAGAAAGAATGCCTAGTTTAAAGTTTTCTACTTCACTACCTCTCCGGACTTTACATGTTGAATTTCTACCTGCCATGCAGTTGTAGAGCCCGGCCATATAAAAGCTGGCAACCTTAAAAGTGAAGGTCTTCAGGTTCAATAATACTTCCTGATTTGTCTTGAAAGATCTGAATGTGAATAATAATAATAAAGAAATAGGGAAGGGCGTGTTGAAACGTTGCTACTAGTTTCTCTCTGCTAGCATCTCTCCCACTCTCGTTGGAACCTCCTCCCCACCCTCTACTAATTTCCATCTCCTCTATAATTCTCTTTCATTCATAACCAGCTGCTGTTTATGACCGCTGGTTGTGTTATTTTTAGCTGCAGAGACAGGCTAAACACAAAGGAAGCACATGCAGATTAATAAGCAGGATGGGACTGAGGCCCAGCTAGCACCTAACACAGCAGATTGCAAGGCCTGCCTGGCACCCAGCATTTGAGTCCTCCTTTGGGTTGCCAATGGCTTTCACTGGCCCAGCTCCCTTGCCTTTTAACTGCAGTCTGACACGCAGATAGGTTAGCAAGTTAGAAGCTTCTCCTGGCATGGAGATAAAGTAAGGAGCAAGGGACTGATCTGCCAAACTTCTCTGACTGTGCAGCTGCTAAAAGCACAGGAGCAGGGCCAAAAAGAAGTTGGCAACCCAAGCTTTTATTCTAACATATCCGCTAACAGTCTCAAAAATTTGGAGATGCTTGTAACATCTCAATGTTCAGACCAGCGGCCACTGCCTGAACATCCCCTCTCACTATTACCACACACTGCTGAAGTTTGCCTTCTGAGGATGACTGATCCAAGATGTGATTTATAAAGCAAGCATGGGCAAACTCCAGTCTTGTGGGATGTATTATGATGACTTTACTAGAACTCTGCCATCCATCAACCAAGGCCAAGTTCAAAATGGTGGTTTGGGGTCTGAGCCAATCCCTTACTTCACCTGGTGGGCTATATACTGGGATAGTCTGCGTATACAAGTTCAAATCTCCATCTCCACCACTGCACAGCAGGGATTCCAACACAAACCCTCAGACTAGTCAGCAAAGATGCCCAAAGACCTGGAGAAAGGCAGCCAGTTGGGTGGAGAGTGTCATTATACAGTTTAGTCACCAGGTGGCAGTGGACATAGTTCTAGGTCAATCGTTTCCTGTTCCATTTTTCTTGGAAAGAGACAATAAAGTTTTTGTCTTGCTTCCTGATTGGTGTGTCCTGTAAGCCTGCCAGAAAAATTGCTTATATTTAACACCTGAAGAACACAGGGAAGTTAAATGCACTTAGCATGATTTTTTTTTAAAAAAGAATTACTATTGTTAATAGCATGAAATCTTTGACTGACTTACTAAAAAACACCAGTAGTTATTAACTCAACTTTAGTCCTTCACTGTTCTGCAGACTCCGGAGAGGGAAGTCAGTCAGTCAGGGTTTTTCTTTCTTGAATGAATTCAATAATTTAAATTTAGACATATACACAAATATATGAATACACATACATATCTTACTATATAATATTTTTTGTAAGTCATCATGCTGCAGTTCTCCTGGCTGCCAATAGGTGGCCAAGCCAACTGCAGCATGAAGATAGAACAGCAGGCAGGGCTATGCAGGCAGGCAGGAGAGAGAGCCACTTGGATGGCAGGTGACCCAGATGAGCCACAGAAGAACAGTCAGGACAGGCAAGCAACTGTCTTACACTACTGCCACTGTGCACTTGACACTGATGTTGCCATTTTGGCCTCAGCAGCATCAGAGACCAAGGTGGAAGAAAATGGCAGTAAAGCAGGACAGCTGCTGGAGAGCAATCTCCTCTTCTTTCCCCTCTCCCCCATGAGCAGCAGTGGCCCATCTCCATCTCCCACAGCTCGCCCCAACTCCACCCTCCTTCACAGTTTGCCCCTATCCCAATATCCTCCTTCTCTCTCCCCTGAGGGTGGAGGCAGGAATTGGAATCCTGGGATTGGGACAAACTGTAAGGGAGGGAGAGGGGAGTTTGGGGCATGAGATGGAACTTGGAAAAGGTGTGAGTAGGTGCAGATGTGGAGGTTGAAGGAACTGCGGGGGAAAGGGAGTTTGAAGGCAAGGGGGTGAAGTGGGGGTTTGGCAGGTAGGCAGGGTTGATGAGTGATGTGAGCATGGGTAGCTGCTCCTAGTAATAGTATATGATCTTTTTTTAAAAAAAAAGGCATGACAAGTCTATCATTATCAATGTTAACAAGTGTTAACTATTTTGATAAATCACATGGGGGGAATTGCACTCCTCAATATTTACATTGTAATTGTTTTTCACAAATTAAATTTATGAAGCCATTTGCCTCTTTAAAAAGCCTACCCTATCTTGATTGGATGAAATGTGTAAGATGATGCTTCTTGCCTACCTTCCAAATTTTACTTAGCTGTCGGTGGTGGTAACCTATCCTTTCTGTGCCACTAACACGAAGTGGCCAGAGAATATTAAAACGCACATAAACTCTTTACACTAGATTCGTTCCTTTAAATGTCCTCAGAAGATCAGTGGGGCATCATCTAAAGGTGTAGGGTAATGGTTTGTCCAAGGAGTTACACTCGTACCTCGGAAGTCAAATGGAATCTGTTCCGGAAGGCCGTTCTACTTCCAAAACGGTCGGAAACCAAGGTGCGGCTTCCGATTGGCTGCAGGAAGCTCCTGCAGCCAATCAGAAGCCGCGGAAGCCCTGTCGGACGTTCAGGTTCCAAGGAAAGTTTGCAAACCGGAACACACACTGCTGGGGTTGCTGTGTTTGACGTGGAACACTCCCATGCCATGGATACACCTGTGGCTTGCCAAAGAGAAGAGGTTTTAACTGCTGTTTTTCTATTGTATAGAATTCAGATGCAGAAGCCGAGCTGCCTCTCTTCAGATCTTCCTCGCACAGTTGACAGTAATGAGCCGCACTGAAACAGCTTCCTCACAACTGTGCAAATAGAATTAGTGCATCTAAACAGGAAATGGCGGTGCAGTCGGTCGGCTGAAACAACATCCTGGAGCTTCAGCAAACTGCCACATGCTAGCTACAGCTTTCGTTGTAGGGACTAAAGAAAGCCCATGGGGGAGAGGGAGGGAGAGAGAGAGAGTGTGCCATTGCTGCTGAAATGGATTTTTTTTTTGTGGGTGAGTGGGTAAAGAAAAGGGGTTTCAATTCGGAGAAAATGCTAACTCCTACCAAGGAAATGTGGGCACGATTCGCTTTGCTGACTTTCTGCTTGAGTCAGATTCCCTGACAGGACTGGCTTGCCACGCTAATCTTAAAATGGCGATAGGGTTTGCCCTTGTGCATTGCCAAAAATGGGGCAAAAGAGGTTGCAGATTTGCCTAAACTTTGCATATGATGATTTGTATCAAAACAGGCAATCTTAGAAATAAATACTATGATTTAAAAACATCTCATGGCAATGGGAATAGTGACCAGGGAGCCATAAACAAACTTTTGGCATTTTAGTGGGGTACTTATAGGAGCAGTTGGGGCGCAGGGATTTTAAAAAGGGCAACAGAGTCACACCATACTGCACCCCTCATGTAGATTCTTCCAGAAGGGGGATGAATGTTGAAAATGGGTCATTCATATACAGTAGCTCAAACAGGTAATTGGCAACAGCTTTAAAAAGGTATTGGATTTCCCACCAAGATGACAAATTTAGATTGATTGGATTGGATTATGAAACAATATGCAAACTGAAATGTAGCATTTCATAATGCAGTACTGCAAACACACAACATATACAAAGGCTTATATTAGAGAAAAGTGTGCATAGAAATGCACTTATTAGCGATAACATTTAAAACGCACTGTGTTAGAGGAAATTGCTTGCAAAAAATGAGTTTTCAGGTGGACTTCTTTTTTCAGAAAAAATTGCATGCTGATGCATGAAACACAGAGAACTGAACTTTAGAGTGGAAGACTGAGGAACCAGAATTGACAGGTGTGCCCATCCCTAGCAGATGCTGCAAAAAAACCTGTGCGTGCACAAGGAGCATAGTTCCTGCAGTAAACACCTGTCTGGAGGAAGCACCTTCAGAACTGATCAAACAACAGCCTGAAACTAAACAAGCAGCAGCCTTTAAAAACAAAACTAAACCACCACAGTGAAAGCAAGCAGGGGATGTTGGAGAGTAGCTGAATTCCACATGATAAATAGTTACAGGAAAGAGAACCCAGGTGCTAAAAGGTAGAAAGATTTTTGTTTTGTTTACAAGTCCCAGCATGACCTGGCTCCTCCTCTCCCCTCCCTTTCTCTGGGTCTGGGCATGGCATCTTGCTTAGAATGGCCTGGCATGTATTTTCTGCCACTCATTAACACATAAGACACATATTGCTGGGATATGAATCAGAGGTCGCTTCCAGGTGACCTGTCAATTGAGCATCCATCCTGATCAAATTGCACAAAGTTTGCAGGGAGGTTTGGTGGTGTCGGAGATTTATTGAGCATGGATTCTGATTTGTTTCCCCATTATTATTTTTATTTATTTAATGCTGTATTGTTTTTAACACTCGATTGGGAGCCGCCCAGAGTGGCTGGGGAAACTCAGCCAGATGGGCGGGGTATAAATAAATTATTATTATTATTATTATTATTATTATTATTATTATTATTATTATTATTATTATCCCACACTTTACAGCACATTTTCCCTTTCTGGAAAAAAGTCTGGTTTTGCAGGTTGTTGAACCTGCACAACATGATTGTATGGAAGCATTGGTCTCCCAAGATCATTGAACACAACACACCTTTCCCCAGCCTAATGTTTTCCAGATGTTTCTGCCTGCATCTCTATGACATGCTGGTTGTGGTTGATGAGAGTTGCACTACTCCTGCAGACAACCTGTTTATGGAGCAGTCGTCCTGATTTGCTTGCACAGAGCTGGCAGTGAGGTTCTACAATGCCCAGCCTTTGTCTGGCATTTGTTCCAATTTGCTTGCATGTAGGTTACACAATCTATCAATCTATAATTATCCACACATTTCAGTGCATTTCCCCCATCACTTTCCTAACTGCAAAAAGCCCTTTAAAAAATCTGTTGCACCAGAGTCCCAGAGCACTTTAATCCACTTTAATTGTGCCAACATAATTTCCCTGCATGCAGATCCCTCCTATAGGTAATCTGTAATCCAAAACATCTGGATGACATCAGATTAGGAAATGGTAGAGATGGAGGAGAAACTCAATTCTGTTCTCATTTAAAGGCAGGTCTATCCAGCTCACACTTTCCAAATCATTACGTGGGCCAGAACATAGCCATCTTTTGAAATGTGCATTTCTCTGAATTTTGCAATACAGTTCTTCCGTCAAATAATGTTTGCAAAAATGCATATACTATTGGCACACTCAAGGCTGATGAATTTTCGTGAGGACTTCAAACAAACAAAATTGCAAGCTGATGTGGAAATGCAGAGAACCTGATTTAAGACTGAAAAGAAAATGAGTAAAAGAGAGAAATGGAAACGGATGGATTCGCACGTCCCTAGGGAATGCCGCCGTGACTGCATGGAGAAACCTGTGTCAGCACAAGCATACCCAACCTGCAAATAGCGAGAACCTGCTCTCTCAAGAGCAGCGGCTCAATAAATCCCTGCCCTCCTGTTCTCTCGCTTTCACTCGGGAAAGGTTGTGTTTGGCTTGGGGGCAGTGCTTAACACTGATGTCCCTTTCGTGTTACCTAATAACAAACAGAGCAGCATTCCGCGCAGCAGGCAGGCAGAATTCTGTGAATCCCAGGGAGCCTCGGGTGCTGTTGCAGCTTCCCAAGCAGCTGGGGAAGGAGGAGGCCATTCTGCTGTCAGCTTTTATTAAGAACGTGCACTTTGACTTTGCCCTTTTCATTTAATGCCAGCATTATCCTCCCTCCCTCTCTTATTTTGCATCCTGCCCAGGAAGATTTCTAAAGGACAACATGGAGTGTACAATGAATGTACAGAGAGTGGCTGGGGCGGGGGGGGGAAGGGGGGACAGGATTGAACCACTGGGCCCGCTCCTGATCTCTGTGCATGCACCAGAACTCCTGAACAACGCCTGCAGATGAACACACATAGTTATGGGATCTGCGCCCTGTGAAGATATACGTAGCTTATGTGTTGCAAAGGGATAGAGGTTATGCACTCCAAGGGATTGGTGCTCCTCATGCATGCAAGTTTTGTGCAGTGTCCAAATGCCAGCAAGTCCCGCCCCCCCCAATTTAATTTGGATCTGTCTTTTCTGCAGAAAATCCGATCAGTTTTTTTAAAAAAGCAAAACAAAAACACTGTTGACAAAGAGGTATTTGTGATACTGAATGACCTGTTTGCAATATTAAACCCCTCCTTGAAGCAATTGCAAAAACGTCAGGGCTGCACTGTGGACTTCTGCTTTTGCTGTCCTTTTTAAAAAGGTGTATTCACACATACACCTTTTGAAGATCACTTCTTTTGAGTCAAACCATTGGTGCATCTAGCCTAAAGGTAAAGGGACCCCTAACCATTAGGTCCAGTCTTGGCCGACTCTGGGGTTGCGGAGCTCATCTCGCTTTATTGGCCAAGGGAGCCAGCGTACAGCTTCCGGGTCATGTGGCCAGCATGACTAAGCCGCTTCTGGCGAACCAGAGCAGCACACGGAAACGCCGTTTACCTTCCCGCTGGAGTGGTACCTATTTATCTACTTGCACTTTGCCATGCTTTCGAACTGCTAGGTTGGCAGGAGCAGGGACCGAGCAACGGGAGCTCACCCCGTTGTGGGGATTCGAACTGCCAACCTTTTGATCGGCAAGACCTAGGCTCTGTGGTTTAACCCACAGCGCCACCCGTGTCCCTGTCGCATCTAGCCTAGTAGATGCTAATTGCAGCTCTCCAGGACTTCATACAGGGCCTTTCCCAGCCCTATCTAGAGATATAGCACTCAGAAATGTTTAATTTGGGAATCTGTCACTTGGAACACTGTTCATGGGAAACCATTGACCATGGTCTCTTTCTGGGTCACCTTGCTGGTTTGGAATACGGAGCAGAGATGGGGAAGGTTTTTTGTTTTAGATCACATATAAAGGTAAATATTTCTAACTTGCACTTTGCAAAACAAGAACTGGAACACGGTAATCCTTTGAAATTTCTGTTCTCTGAATTTTGAAACACCATTCTCCGGCCAAGTTGCTAAAACAGGGATAAAGCTTGCATAAAATGCATATATCAGTGAAAATAACATACAAACGTGCAATTTAGGAAGACTGCTTTGCAAAATGTATTTTAGGCAAAAATGCATACAAACACAATCAAATGCTGAAGGATTTTCACGAGATTTTTAAAAACAATAATAATAATAAAAAACACACTTCTGTGGAACTATGGAGAACTGAAGGCTGAACATGAGAAATGGAAAGAAATGGAAATTGTCCATCCCCAAAGAATCATATAATTGTAGAGTTGGAAGGGACCTTGAGGGTCATCTGGTCCAACTCTCTGCAATGCAGGTATCTTTTGCCCAACGAGGGACTCGAACCCATGACCTTGGTGCAGAGACATTGCCTTGCGGTTATTTCAGTCCTTCCACTAAGGTGCAAAAAGTGGCCGGCTGGTGGGAATCAGGATCTGGAGAGCCACAGATTCCTCATCCCTGCTCATTCATATTTTGGATGACTATTCATAAGTCTTTCCTAGGTATCAGCAGATCTCTGGATTTGCTGAACACCCACAACTTTCTGGAGGGTGGCAGAGAGGTGCATGGATGGCATCCTGCCACATTTTTGAGTTTTGGATTTGATATCCTGCTTTATCACTACCCAAAGGTGTCTCAAGGCTAACATTCTCCTTTCCCTTCCTCCCCCACACTCTGTGAGGTGAGTGGGGCTGAGAGACTTCAGAGAAGTGTGACTGGCCCAAGGTCACCCAGCAGCTGCATGTGGAGGAGCGGAGACGCGAACCCGGTTCCTCAGATTACGAGTCTATCGCTCTTATCCACTACACCACACTGGCTCTCCAGTGTGGTGTAGTGGTTATTTGTTACATATGATAACAAATAACACTGTGTTGTGAAAACCTGCTCATCAGACCTGTAATAGCTCTAATGCAGAAGAGCATGAACTAAATAGATGCTGGAGTTACTGCCCCAGACAGGGGTGTCTGTCTTTTCCTCTTTTCAAGGCTGCTTTCACAATCACAATGAACGGTTAGCTAGTGTTCTGTTGAAAAAAAGGCGGGTAATTGTCCAAGGCACCGGAAAGCGATGCCAGCCTCCCAAATACACCTGGGAACATGGTGTGAGGTTGTTTCCTTCTGCTCTGATATGCTGGGACACTTTGTTCTTTCATTGTGACACAGGGGTTGGGTGGCTTAGGAAAAAATATCATAATCGATGCCATCCTTCTCCCCGGACAGCAACCTGGAGCACGTTGCTGAAATAAAGCGTTATATACATTGCTGGGATGGTGGTTCCTGTCAGCTGAAAAGGGAAAACACCGTTCCCTAAAAGTAAGGGAACAGAATTGTAGAGATGGAAAGGACACTAACAGCCATCTTGTTCAAACTCCTTCAATGCAGGAATCACACCTAAAGAATCCCTGACAGATGGACACCCCCAACCTCTGTTTACGAACCTCTGATGAAGGAGATCCCCGATGAAGGGGCATCTGTTCCACTGTCAAATAGCTCAGAAATTTCTTCCCAAACCAATCCATTCTTAAGGAAATCAGCCCTGAATGCTCACTGGAAGGACAGATCCTGAAGCTGAGGCTCCAATACTTTGGCCACCTCATGAGAAGAGAAGACTCCCTGGAAAAGACCCTGATGTTGGGAAAGATTGAGGGCACAAGGAGAAGGGGACGACAGAGGACAAGGTGGTTGGACAGTGTTCTCGAAGCTACCATCATGAGTTTGACCAAACAGCGGGAGGCAGTGGAAGACAGGAGTGCCTGGCGTGCTCTGGTCCATGGGGTCACGAAGAGTCGGACACGACTAAACGACTAAACAACAACAATTTGAATTCATCGGTTCGGGTCCTACCATCTGGAGCAGCAGAAAACAAGCTTGCTCCATCTTCCATGTGACAGTCCTTCAAATATATGATGATGGCCACCAGATCACCTCAGAGTCTTCTCCAAGCTAAACATACTCAATCCGCTCAACTGTTCCTCATAGTTTCCAGCCCCTTTATCACATTGGTTGCCCTCCTCTGCACATGCTGCATCTTGTCAATATCCTTCTTAAATATGGCACTATTTAGGCCTGAAATCTAACTTGGAGCCTCAAGAAGTAAGGCTTATAAACAAATCCTAAATGCTTATAGCCCTGATAAGTGGCGGTGGCATTTCTGTCAGGAGGGTGGTGGTGAAAGCCCCATTGAACTCAGACTTCCGTCTGAGTCAAACTGCCTAAAATAGTACTGCAGATCAGGCTAGGGCAGGGATAGACAGCACAGTGCCCTCAAGTTGCTGTTGGGCTCCCATCAGCCCCAGCCAGCATGGCCCATGCTTAGGGATTATGGGAAATGTAGTCCAACACCATCTAGAAGGCACCATGTTGGCTATGCCTGCACAGTGCCATCTGCCTCTGACTATTTCTTAACCGGAAAGTGTTTGCTGCCCATCCTCTAAAGGGAAGCTGGTCTGCCAGCAGTTTCTGCAGGCCCTCCTGCCGTTGATGGAAAAACCAGTCATAAATCAAGCATTTGTTTTGTTCATAGCAATCCATTCCCACCGAAAACTGTACTAAGAGGATCTAATTACACATAGTCCCAGTGGTGTGCAATTGTTAAAACACATGCTGACATTAATTTGTGGTTTCAGTTTAAATTCAGCCGTATGGGCAAGGCCTGAAACTGAGGCTGTTGTTGTGAAAAGTAACACAATTCTTTGATTAAAAGAATTATTATTGAGCTGTTCGGGATACTCATTTCCAGGCCAAGCCCAACCTGCAGGAAAATGAAACCCATCCGCCTTGAGATCCAGTTCCTTTCATGGTCTAGTAGAAGCCAAATATGTGTATTTACCAGATACCAGATCATAGCATGAGCTTGGCACCTGGTGGACCACACAGCCTCACTTCACTGTCAGGAGATGTGGTGATAGGTGTGCAGCTGCCTTGTATGGTGACTCACAGAACTGCAGCTGGCGCAGCCCCACTGTCCCATCTGCTCACCTGACCCCCCCTCCAGCTCCCTCCAGCAGATAATAATAGAATTATAGAATTGTAGAGTTGGAAGGGACCCCAAGGGTCATCTAGTCCAACCCCCTGCCATGCAGGAAACTCAACTAAAGCATCCATGATAGATGACCATCCAACCTCTGCTTAAGCACCTCCACCAATGAAGGAGAGTCCACCACCTCCCGAGGGAGACTTTTCCACTGTCAGGCAGCTCTTACCATCAGAAGTTCTTCCTGATGTTTTAGTCAGAGTCTCCTTTCTTGTAACTTGAAGCCATTGGTTCTGGTCCTACCCTCCAGAGCAGGAGAAAACTTGCTCCATCTTCCATGGGACAGCCCTTTAGATATGTGAAGATGGCTATCATATCTCTTCTTATCCAGGCTCAACATACCCAACTCCCTAACCTGTTCCTCCTAAGGCTTGCTTTCCAGACCCTTGATCATCTTGGTCACCCTCCTCTGCACACGTTCCAGCTTGTCAACATCCTTCTGAAATTGTGGTGCCCAGAACTGGACATAGTATTCCAGGTGTGTAGTCCAAGTTCCACTATCATGTAGGTTTCATAATTTGGGGGAGCATGTTTGTATTTTTACTCATCCTTGGGAATGCACTTAGCATTCCTTAGGCATACTGATGAGGCTGAGGCTCTTTGAAGGGGGCATATAGTTTGAGCCATCTGGTATTGCCTTACCTTTGCTCCCCTAATCTGTCCAGGGCAGAGATTTTCACCTGTCAATTTAACCTGCCTTACCATATTGATCATGATCACATGTTATTATTCAATCAGTGCATTGTTGTTCCATTAGGACAAGACATTTGCTCCACGAAGCACATGTTGGTTCAAATATATATAGCTTTTGATTGCTTTATCAGATTAAATAAAAAATACTAATAGCACACTCTGTTCTCTGAGTGTTTTTGTTTATGTAGCCCAAACAGCACCATCCATGGGCAAGTGAGAAGTATCAGCACAGTAGGGGAAATTTGCACATATCTTTCTTTTCTTTTCTTTTTAAAAAGAAATTTACAGATTTCTTTCTACAGGAGGAAAAGCCCCCAAAAGATTCCAGTGAAGACCGAGCAGAGGCACAGGTCCATGACTCAAAATTGCACCAATATAGAGAATGTGTCTGAATGTTGTTGTTGTTTAGTCGTTTAGTCGTGTCCGACTCTTCGTGACCCCATGGACCAGAGCACGCCAGGCACTCCTGTCTTCCACTGCCTCCCACAGTTTGGTCAGACTCATGCTGGTTGCTTCGAGAACACTGTCCAACCATCTCGTCTTCTGTTGTCCCCTTCTCCTTGTATGAATGAATTAAGATGCATTGATTTATTTTCATTTATATCCCACCTTGTCTTCCAGGACATCAAGGTGGCAAACATGCTTCTTCCCCTTCCCACATTTTATCTTCACAACTGGGGATTGGGGGGGGGGGAGAGATATTTGATTCAGTTCACATTTAAAGGTGAACCTACTTCATCCACACTTCCCAAAGCAATACGCAAATTGCAATGTTACTACTCTTTGAAATTTGCTCGTCTACGAATTCTCCAGGGCACTTCTCTAGTCATTTGGACAAAAATGCACATATTAGAGTCAGGTGTGCATTAAAATGCTTATAGCAGTGATGAAAAATAACATTTAGAATGATTTTGGAGAAATTGGTTTGCAAAGTAGTGCATATTTGGAACAATTGCATATAAAAACTTTTGTGACTAAAATGGTGGTTAATTTTCATGGGGATTTTGTTTTTTTATAATCAGAAACTGATGTGGAAATGTGGAGAACTGTAGGCCAGGAAAATGAGAAACTGAAAGAAACCTAAATTGACAGACGTCCTCTTCACAACAAACCTGTGAAGTAGGTTAGACTGCGAGATGGTGACTGCCCAAAGTCACCCCATGAGTTTCATGGCAGAGTACGAATTTGAACCTGCTCCTGGAATGAAATTGGAGTAACTGGAAACCAGAACAAAAACACTCTGATGCTGCAACATTTTTTTTTTTGCAGGTCCAGCTTCTCATCAAATAATTTTCATTTCCACAGGTTCTTTTACTGCCACATTTTATTCTGCTCGCAGAGAATTTGCAGGAATTAAGACCCCCTCCACACACTCCCTTCCAGGAAGCAACAAAAATTCTTAACCCCCTCCTCCCTGGTAAAACCAAGGCCCCTAGCCATTACGAAACTAAAGGGCATGATGATACATATGAGGGAATAAAGCTGGCTGCCTTTTTGCTGCCGAGCCAAAAATGTGCGATGTGTTCTGCTGAGCTGGCAGAAATAGCCGGGCTCCCTGAATGAGCAGCTAATGAGAAATGTTTCGAGCAAGAATCAGCACTCTTGGAGATTAAGCCTCGGAGAATGAAAGGGACTGATTCCCACTGAAGTGTAGGTGGGTTCAGGCATGACCCAAGACCGAGATTCAGTTCAAAAAGGATTTATTGGAACATCAGGAACAAGAAGAACAAGAATGACAAACAGGGGCGCATGGCCCAGTATATATACACCTAAAAACCGGCCCAGGCAAAACACACACACCGCCTGTGATAGATCGGCTTAATGATCCAATTAGCGAATCACAACTGGCCCTATCTCAGCAGGGATTGGCTGCCTGCCAGCTACTAACAAGGTCATTGGAGGGGTTTAGAATCCTCTCTGTCTTTTGTTATGCAGGTGAAGCTCCTGAGCTCCAGGAGGCCTGAAGGCCAAATGCCTTGGCTTCCTGAGTCAAGTGCATTGCATATTCCATCAGAACATACAAAGAGCTCTGCTAGATCAACCCAATGGCCCGTCTAGACCACCATTCTGTGAGCAAGGGCTCGTCTACACTTCCACTGGCCCCGTGACTTGAAGGATGAGTTTGAGTGGTTTTCCCAATCCTTTAGTGCTAAATCGGAGCAAACATCAATCTGGAGACAACTCAAATTGCCATTTGCTCCTGAATTACCATTTCCTTTGACTGAGTCCTAAAGAGCATGGATAAGCCCTAAGATTCAGCTGTGCTGTAGGGATAGGTGTCCATTTCAGTTTTTTTTAGTATTTCCTTTCTCCAGTTTTAAGTTCAGTCTTCCACGTTACCACATCAGTTTCGGAATTATTATTTTTCTTTCATGTCCTCATAAAAATTCACCAGCATTTTAGGTCAAATTCCTCCTCGTATGCACATAAATAATAAATTATTATTATTATTATTTGCGTATGCAATTATTGCCCAATCTACGCATTTATGCAAAGCTGTTTTCCCTAATGCATACTATTTCCACTAACATGCACACATCACCCCAATATATGCATTTTCGTGCACGTCGCTTGGCTGCAGAGCATTTGGACAAGGGCGAATGTCAAAGGATGCCCTTCTTTCCATTTATGTATTGTTCTGGAAAGTGCAAATCAGATCGGTTCGCCTTTAAATGCAAAACCGACTCAAATTTCTCCTGATCCCTAACTGCCAGTCTAGGAATATTCTGCACAGGTGGAAACAGAGGAGGTGCCATCTTGCCCTTTGCTTCAGGCAGCAAAATATCAAGGACTGGCCCTGTCTGGGTCAAATCCTCTTCAGAGGAACCGAAAAAGAGTCCTGCCAGATCAGACCAGTGGCCTATCTAGTCCAGCGCCCTGTTCTCACGGTGGCCAACCAAGATACCTGTGGGAAACTCCTGACCTGTGCGCTACAGCAGCTGTGATTCCTAGCACTGACTATTCAAATGCTTGCTTCCTCCAACAGTGGAGACACAACACAGCCATTCCCCCACAAAGTTTGCATAGATTCTTGTATTACCAAATCCTGTGTGTGCACAAACATGTTTAGCTGCACTGGGCTCCACCTCTGCTTCCCTTTTCCTGGAGGGCAGGAGGCATAACTTATCCCTGTCAGCTAAATCGCATTACCCCCGGGAGCCGGCTGTTCAGCTTTTGCCGAAGATGGGCAAGGATAAATAAATAGCTCCCTCCACCCCACCTTCACCCGCTGAGTGTTGGCAGGGAGTCTTCTGCTGCTTTGCCTCTCTCAGTCGTCTCACCCTTCCCTGGAAGGAGAGCAAGAGCAGGCATGACCGCTCATCCTGACAGCAGAAATTATATACCAGTTTACAAAGGAAGGCTAATGAATGGGAAACGAAACTCCTTTGGTTGCCTGCACTGACATCACTAATGAGGCAGAAGCAAACACACAAACTCATGCACTTCGTGAATGCCAGGGAAAGGCCAATACACTGGAAACTGGTTTTTTTTCCGTAATACAGTGGTACCTCAGGTTAAGTACTTAATTCGTTCTGGAGGTCCGTACTTAACCTGAAACTGTTCTTAACCTGAAGCACCACTTTAGCTAATGGGGCCTCCTGCTGCTGCCACGCCGCCGGAGCACGATTTCTGTTCTCATCCTGAAGCAAAGTTCTTAACCTGAAGCACTGTTTCTGGGTTAGCGGAGTCTGTAACCTGAAGCGTATGTAACCTGAAGCGTATGTAACCTGAGGTACCACTGTATGTCAGAACGGGGCAATCCTAGACGGATTGTTTTGTCGGTCATCGGCACCCCTCTTACACTCTGTGATGTTGAGTCCATCGACACCTGCAAACCCTACAAGCGTCAGGGTATCTGACAGCTTAAACATTTTTAAAGAAAAAACCTATAACATGCATAATGGCATGTGCTGGAAATGTGGCTTACAACCAGCAATTTTTAGGCATATCACAGTGGTTGTGCCCAAATATTTAAGTGTCCTGGAAACAATGTGGTTGGAAGCATTTCATTCTTGTGTGTAAAACGATAATGATAAATCAGCCAATGATCTCTCTAACCTATGAACAGCAAAGTCTGATCATCGCAAAGAACTGGGAAATGCCAAAGTTATTACATGTGGATAAATAAGGCTTGATGCTTAGCACAAGTCTTAACAAACGAGGCAGTAAGAACCCCAAATTTGTAGTCTTCTTTGTTGATGATTGGGAAATAAGCAGTGATGGGGAGATTGTTATTCATCTTGCAATATTGCAGGGTTAACAATTTCATAAGGGACTTTGATATTGACATAAAATTATTAAAATGAATTGTATAATCTGCTGTATACATTTTTTGCTATGAATTTGGACACCAAATTGTAACCAAATATTGTAACCAAATTTTGCATGATGGTTCTTGAGATCAAGGAACAGGTTTTTGTCTGTTTGAACACAATTAGACACCACTTTGAATCAAGAAAGCAAACTGAACTTTTCAAAACTACACTGATTTTAACAACTGATTTCAAAATGCTGGAGTAATTGGGTGAACAATGTGTCTGTAGGCTCATTCATACTTCTGCTTGATGCATATTTTGATCATATTGTGTACAGATTAATTCCCCCTGGTCCAAGATCCTTTCTTGTTGTTCTGCTGCTGTGCCTTGTGAAATTCCGATCTTACCTGCTGAACTGAACCTCAGTTAAGCAAAATCTCTCTTTGGATCTTCCACACATCTGATAAGATCTGATTCAGCAGGTAAGATCAGATTTTCACAAGGCACAGCTGCGGAACACTGAGAAAAGCTCTCAGACCTGGGGGAATTAATCAGAACAAAATACGATCGAAATATGGGTGAAGCGAAAGTGTGTATGAGCTTACAGACACATCATCCACCCAATCACGCCACTATTTTGAAATTAGTTGTTTTGAAAGGTTCGCTTTGCCACAACGGGAAAAGCCTGTTGGACCTCGAAAATCCAGAGCCTGCCTTTCCTGGAAGGGACAAGGTACACAAATGGACAATGGTACCTGTGACTTTGGGCATCTCTGCAAAGTAAGACGGTGTGTGTGTGTGTGTGTGTGTGTGTGATGTGGCATTGTTGGGACAGTGTATCCTTTCCTGGCTTTGGGACACAACAAATACTCAACTTTGCTGCTTTTTGCAGGTGGTGACGATGGTTGCATGCACACACACATTCAAAGCACGTGGCTTCCCCGAAAGAATCCTGGCAATTCTGCAGTTTACAAAACTACAATTCCCGGCACCCTTAACAAACTAGTTTCCAGGATTTCTTGGGGACAGCCACGTGCTTTAACAATCACACTGGAGAGCCAGCGTGGTGTAGGGGTTAAGAGCGGTGGACTTGTAATCTGGTGAACTGGGTTCGCGTCCCCGCTCCTCCACATGCAGCTGCTGGGTGACCTTGGGCTAGTCACTCTTCTCTGAAGTCTCTCAGCCCCACTCACCTCACAGAGTGTTTGTTGTCGGGGAGGAAGGGAAAGGGGAATGTTAGCTGCTTCGAGACTCCTTAGGGTAGTGATAAAGCGGGATATCAAATCCAAACTCTTCTTCTTCTTCTTAAATGTGTCATGTGTAGGCAGCCAGTGCCATTCATACCCTTCTGTTCCTCCAAGAATATCAAGGTTCTCCCTCTCTCCATGTTATCTTTACAACAACCCTGTGCTAGGCAGGAAAACAACGACTGGCCCTAGGTTCCCAAGTGTGCTTCATGGCTGAGCGGGGATCTGAAACCTTGGTCTTCAAGGTCCTCATCCAGCACTCTAAACACTGCATCACAATGGGTGTGCTTCTTCCTGCCTTTGCAGTATATTATTAACTTGCACATCCAGCAGTACAGGATGCCCTGGGAGGGCCCTACTCTGGCAGAGCTGAAGAGAATTTTCTGGAAAGGAAAACGTCTCTGGGAGCAACACTTGTGGCTTTTTTCTCACCACGACTTGGGAAAGTCAGATTTCTGTATTAGGAGTCAACCTCAATGCAGAGGTCATTTGATGAATCAATGGAACATAGGAAGACTTATAACTAGTCAGAAAATGGGTCCATCTCTCTAGCTCAGCATTTTCTACTCTGACTGGCTGCAACTCTCCAAAGTTTCAGGCAAGGGAATTCCCAGACCTACCAGGAGATGCTGGGGGTTGAACTAGGAACTTCCTGCATTATTATTATTCATTAAATTTGTTTATAACCCTTCATCTGAAGATCCTGGGGCGGTTCACAATAATAAATGAGCTATTTCATTTTTGTAACTCATGTGATTTGGCGGTTATGTGCCAGGCAGATGCTCTACTACTGAGCTATGATGCTTCCACACAAGACATAGAATTATAAAATCATAGAATCTGTTATGTACCGAGTTGAATAGGATCCAAATTGCAGCAGTCTGATTGGTCCTAAAACAATAGGATTCAGAATGCAGCAGTCTGATTGGTCCTAGAACAATAGGAACCAGAATGCAGCAGTCTGATTGGTCTGCAGGAGCCACCCAATCCAACTCCAGGTGGAAGTGAATCTGCAACCTGATTGGCCTACAGGAGAATCCTGGAATTAGCCAATCACGTGGGGCCCATTGTGTAAATAATGTATTTGAAGCAGACATTTCGGGGGGGACTTCCATTCCTCCTCACTACTATGAGCTGAATAAAGAGCATGAAATCCACACTCAACTCCAAGTATATTTCAGAATCATTCCTGCACTACAGGAATCTCAGCTAAAGCATCCATGACCAATAGCCATCCAACTTCTGCTTTAAAACCTCAAAGGATGGAGAGTTCACAATCTCCTGAGGGAGACTGTTTCACTGTCAAACAGCTTTCACTGTTTTTCTGAATGTTTTGTCGGAAACCCCTTTCTTGTAGCTTGAAACCTGTTTCCACCACATGTATGGTTAAATGGCTGCAACTGTTTACATTAAGTCCTGCAGTCATAATAGTGTCTTGGTCCTCCACAAGTCATAGAGATTACAAAGATTTTCCCCCTTTTTACACTTTTATTTTGCAGGGATCTCTTATTATAGCAAGCAGGAGTGGTTTTTTTGGCCAGTGGCGGCTGGTTCCGTAAGTCACGGGTGTGTCTGTTGAGGTCAAATTACATGTGACTTAAGAATATAAGAACCACCTTGCTGGGTCAGAACAAACAGGATGCTGGAGCCAGTCCAGTATCCTGTTTCTCACAGGAGCCAACTAGACTCACATTTACGCATTATAATTTATTAACAGCCTCTCTGTGTGTCACCCAAGAAGAGGGTTCTCAGTGCAGCCAAGATGACTGCAGAATCAAAAACAATAAAATCCCAGCGTTAAATAATGCCAGCAGCCACAGAGAGGAAAAGAGTACAGAATAATTGAGGGTGCCACGAAAATTATTCAGCAGATCTTAAAATTGAAAACTTCATGGTTCAAAAGCCTGGGGAAAGAAAAAGGGATTTTCACCTGGCATCAAAAATTTCTGTTCTGGATGGAGTTGCATCTCACTCTCTGAAGTTTGGGGGTGCTCCTGGATCCCTCTTTGTTGCTGTGACTATGAGTGCTGTTTAACCAGCTAAGGCTGGTGTGCTAACTGCGGCTGTGTTTAGACAGGGGGTGGATCTACACACAGGAAAACAAATGATACAAATAAGTCAGAAATCAAATCGTTATAACAAAAGGGGGGGGGGAACACTATGGAAAATCACACAGAATTTTATTTTTGCTCTCCAGCGCCATCTGGTGTGCATTCGAAAAACTGTTTTTTGACTAATGTAGCTGAGTCCAGGGACAGTCTGACCATGGTAATTCATGCATTGATAACTGCAATACTTGATTAGTGCAATGCACTCTATGTAGAGCTGCCCTTGGGGCTGGTCTGGAGGCTCCAGCTGATGCAAAACAGTTCCCTGGACCTATGCACATTTTCTTAAAAGCAAGTCCCATTTAGTCCAGTGGGGCACATGCTTATAGCACCTTTGTAAAAACTTGCCTCTAAAACCAGGGCCCCTTTTTACCCATTTGTAAAATGTGGCAGGGAACTTTATTTAAATACATGCTTTCATATACATTCACTTTTCTTTAGAGAAATAATCGCGCAATGTTGCATTGCTCTTTGACCAGAAGCTTCCATTACTATCTATTATGAGACAGCTTCTGGATTTTGATTCCTAACCTTCCTGTATTCGCCAGATATTTGCTTCTTTCTCTGAAGAGTGCCCAGAAATGAGGTGGACCGATCCCTTATCACACACTAGGTCTTCTTCACTAATGGCTGTTGGAAGAAGAATTTTCAATTTCGTTGTTCTGTATGGGACAATGACAATAAAGAGTATTGTATCGTATCCTAAGAAGTACACCATGTTAAGTCTACTTTTTGAGTAGGTCCTCTTCCTCTTCAAATGACAAGTCACTCACTTTTTTGGGGCAGGCATTATATTATTAGTATTATTTCATTTATTAAATTTGTATACCGCCCTATACACACAGGTCTTGGGGCGGTCACAACATAAAATAAATAACGCTAAATGCACAATAAAAAGAAAAACAAAACAATTCAATAACCCTGCCCTCCCTAACACATTTTAAAAGGGCATTGGATGCCAGTCAGCCAAAGGCCTGGTTAAAGAGGAACCTTTTTGCCTGGTGCCTATAGGTATATAATGAAGGCATCATCCGAACCTCTCAAGGAAGAGCATTCCACAAATGGGGAGCCACTGCAGAAAAGGCCCCTTCTTGTGTTGCCACACTCCAGACCTCTTGTGGAGGAGACACATGAAGAAGAGCCTCAGAGGGTGATCTCAGGGTTTGGGTAAGCAATAATAATAATAATAATAATAATAATAATAATAATAATAATAATAATAATTTATACCCCACCCATCTGGCTGGGTTACCCCAGCCACTCTGGGTGGCTTCCAGCAAAACATTAAAATACAATAATTCATCAAATATTAAAAGCTTCCCTAAACAGGACTGCCTTCAGATGTCTTCTAAAAGTCAGATAGTTGTTTTTTTCCTTGACATCGGATAGGAGGCCGTTCCACAGGGAGGGCGCCACCGCTGAGACAGCCCTCTGCCTGGTTCCCTGTAACTTCGCTTCTTGCAGGGAAGGAACCATCAGAAGACCCTCGGAGCTGGACCTCAGTGTCCGGGCTGAATGAAGGGAGTGGAGACGCTCGTTTCAGATATACTGGGCCGAGGCCGTTTAGGGCTTTAAAGGTCAGCACCAACACTTTGAATTGTGCTTGGAAACGTACTGGGAGCCAATGCAGATCTCTCAGGACCGGTGTTATATGGTCTCGGTGGCCACTCCCAGTCACCAGTCTAGCTGCTGCATTCTGGATTAATTGCGGTTTCCGGGTCACCTTCAAAGGTAGCCCCATGTAGAGCGCGTTGTAGTAGTCAATGGAGTCAAGTTCATATGGAGAGTCAAGTTCATATGGAGAGAGGCTGTATTGCAGTCCTCAGCCGTTTAAGGCTTTATAGGTCGAAACCTGCACTTATACAGATCATGTTTGTGTAACTGGAGGTGCTGGTGACAATTTAAGATGCAAAGATGTGCTTTCAGATAGCTACAATGGCACTCATCCCATTAGCAGCTTTAACACAGAATAGGGATGCCGGATTCAGCATTCCAGAATGAGAGTTCATTTATCTGTGTGGAAGCAATTTGTTGCATATATTTGCATGCCATCAACTTCCTTTCATTCAAGCTATTTCCCCCCTCTCCCCCCTCCCCGTTTTTAATTGCAGTGTGCTAAAACCTACAAGGATGGCTGCATAGGCAAAGCTGTGGCCACAAAAGGCTTCCTATGTACAGCATCTGGAAGTGCCGCTCGTGCAAAGTTCTTTGCAGATCAAAAATAGAAGGGAGAGAGCAGCTTTTCCTAGGGATGAAGGCGAATCTCAGCTTTAGCACTATTTGAATGAGTGCCGCACCACCACTTTAATTTGCTTTTGAAGGATGTGGCGAGGACAAAGCCCAATTAATTGCGTGTCTTGTTCTTGCTAAAACAATGCGGACAAGAGAGAGCTTGCATGTGTGTGAATAGAAATCATGTTCCATTCATTTGCTCTATGGGCTGCAAACAGGGATCTCAACAGGTCTTGCTTCAGGCTGAGATGCTCCATTTCAGCCAATGAAGAGTTAACCCCACTCTAATTCTGTTCATAGGAGAGAAAACAAAGCGGCTAATCATCTAGAGGACATACACACAGTATATGGAAGCTCAAATCACGAGACGGATAAGTGTTCTTTAACCCTTCCCCTTTCTTCCATGGGGATGGAGGATCTGTAAGCATTTGTGAAAAGGTTTAGCCCATCCTGAGCGAGAGCAATATTTCCTGCCATTGCTCTGAATAGGCTATGTAATACGATCATAAAGGTAGAGGTACCACTGACCGTTAGGTCCAGTTGCGGACGACTCTGGGGTTGCGGCACTCATCTCGCTCTATAGGCCGAGGGAGCCAGCGTTTGTCCGCAGACAGCTTCCTGGTCATGTGGCCAGCTTGACTAAGCCACTTCGGGTGAACCAGAGCATGATCGTGTCATATGATCATGTCAGTGCTCTCAGAGTACTTAGAATTAGCTAAATTGACAGACATAATAAGACAAAAACCAAAAAAGAGAAGTAAGAAAAGAATGGGAGTACCTAAATGAATACCTCAAAAGTCAAGGTTCGAGGGCAGAAATCTGGCTGAGTCTGGAATAACCTTGTGAAGTGAAAGGATATGAAAGAAGGATTTATATCTAGATGTTAGGATAGAGATGATAAAGAAAACAGGGAAACAGGAAGACACAATGAGAGATAAAGGAGGTCCTTTGGGATTGGTGGAAGTCAATGTCTTGTTGTTTTAGTGTTTATAATATTAACTTGTAAGATATGGATTTGTTGTTGTTCTTGTTGTTGTTGCTTTCTTTAGTTGATTTTTGTGTGTTGTGTATTGTTATTTTTTGATATCTTTCGTTTTGTTGTTGTGTGGAAAATACTAATATTTTTTTTTTTGAAAAAAAGATCATGTCAGTGCTCAAATTATGGTGTGTATGTGGGAAGGAAGGGGAGCCTCAGATCAAAATGTACAATCCCCACCCCTGATTCTTTTAAAAATTCTAGCCAAATTATGGCCACCGTTGCCTTCTCAAAATAATAACTAGGAAGAAAAGCATGGGGGGGGGGCCGTGTGGACCTTCTGTGGCCTTCTGATAATTCAAGCAATGATGTGGCACAGTGACATCGCCACATTTGCAGTAGGATCCCTAATCACACACCCAGCAAGAAGTTTGCAGGAGGTGTTGATGGCAGTGAAACAGAAACCAGGGAGGGTATGGTAAATATGTGTTTAAATAGTGACCATGGGGAAAGTGTTTTGGGTTCCTTGGAAAACCCATCTCCCACAAAAAGGTTAGCTTTTGAACTTGCAATACACCTGCTTCTTAGACCATTTTTGTGCATGATGCTCAAAAACACACAGGCATTTCTCTCACATGACTTGAGCCATGCATCAACATTGTTAACGTGGAATTGACACCACGTTGCATTTCCTCCTCCTGTGTTTGGCTTCCTTTCATAGCCCGATCTCTCCATATAATTTTCTCTCGCTGTTAAGCTTCCCTCCCTCCATATGTGTTCTCCCTCCGTTGGATTTTGGTTTCTCAATTGTAAAACGCAAACACTTCAGGGAAAAGCGTGAAGTGCAACTGAGAACAGGAAGAGAACAATTCTGAACGAGCGTGTACACATTGTAGAGAAAGCAGGTTTCACATTTACATTGCCAACTGATTTAAGCATAGAAATTCACAAAATCCAGTGTGTGTGTATGTGTGTGTGTGTGTGTGTGTGTGGTTTAGAAAACCTTAACAACAGGAGTCAGATCTGTCTGGGGGAGCTGTGAAGATCTACTAAATATTTTGGAAAGTTGTTCGCCTGTTTGCTAGAGATTCGGAAACAAATTTTGCACAATACAGTGGTACCTCAGGTTAAGTACTTAATTCGTTCCGGAGGTCCGTACTTAACCTGAAACTGTTCTTAACCTGAAGCACCACTTTAGCTAATGGGGCCTCCTGCTGCTGCCGTGCCACCGGAGCACGATTTCCGTTCTCATCCTGAAGCAAAGTTCATAACCTGAAACACTATTTCTGGGTTAGTGGAGTCTGTAACCTGAAGCGTCTGTAACCCCCAGGTACCACTGTAGCTCCTGAGATCGAGGAGCAGGTTTTCATCTGTGTTTGGATACAATTGAATTGGATGCACCATTTGGGGTTTCCATTCTGGGGAAAAGGTGGGATGTAATAATAATAATAATAATAATAATAATAATAATAATAATAATAATAATTCAAGGTGGTGGACCAAACCTATCAAAACTACACTGATTTTAATCACTAACTTTTGTTTTTTAAAAAAATTCCTGAGCAGCTCCAGACTCCAGGCTGTGCGCTATTCAATAAAGGGAGGCTGAGGAAAGGGCAATCTTTTCTTCCTGGGAAGACCCTTTCACAGCCCGTGCAAGCGGTGGCTTTTGCATTCAGCTGAATTCCTGCCTGGTAACAATGAGAGAACAGATAAGGGCTGCAAATGATACAAAGTGAAAGCCTCCAACAGAGCAACTGTCCTTGTGTTTGAAAAAGCTGCAGCCAGATCATGACCCCTGGGAGATGTTCCCTTCTTTGCAGCCAGAGTCTTCTCTTGTTCTGCGTTTACTAAGCAGCAGCTGCTGGAAGCCATGACACCAAGCGCCTCTCTCTCAACTGACTGGCATTGTAGGGAGAAAAGAATGAACTGAGAGAGCCCCTGGCGATGCATTGCAATCTTTTGAAAATTATCTTCTATGTATATATTTTGGGAAGTATTTTTTTCGTCCACCCGCCCATCCATCCATCCGCCTGTCCATCTGTCTGCCTGTCTGTCTGTCTATTTGTGCTCTATAGGTTCAGATGCCCCTCAAGATATCTGAAATATACTTGGAGTCAAGAGTGGATTTCATGCTCTTTATTCAGCTCATAGTGGGGAGGAGGAATGCAAGTTCCCCCCAAATTTCTGCTTTATATACATTATTTACACAATGGGCTGCACGTGATTGGCTAATTCCAGGATTCTCCTGTAGGCCAATCAGGTTGTGGATTCACTTCCACCTGGAGCTGGATGGGGTGGCTCCTGCGGACCAATCATACTGCTGCATTGTTCTAGGACCAATCAGACTGCTGCATTTTGGATCCTTTTGTTCTAGGACCAATCAGACTGCTGCATTTTTGATCCTATTCAACTCAGTACATAACAATATCCTTGCCCTGAGGGTTCCTGAGGTGTGGGGTGGCAGCCTTCACTGACGTTGCAATGCCAAGCAGGAATTTGGCATGAACTTGGCTGTTTTGTGCATATGACGGTCTTGGGAGGTCACTGCATGATCAGGGGCACCTAATGCTGTGGGTCCTGGGGACAGTCCAAGTGTGTATGTGTGTGTGTGTGTGTGTGTGTGTGTGTGTGTGAGGGGGTTTCTCTCCACCTGCTCTCCCACCTCTCTGGTCACCATGGCGAGAGCTGAGAGCCCCAACTTTCTCTCCATGGTTGTCAGAGGCCATCTCTGATGCTTCCAGTGTGGAAGAGAGCCAGTATGGTGTAGTGGTTAAAAGCAGTAGTCTCGTAATCTGGTGAACTGGGTTCGCTTTCCCGCTCCTCCACATGCAGCTGCTGTGTGACCTTGGGCTAGTCACACTTCTTTGAAGTCTCTCAGCCTCACTCACCTCACAGAGTGTTTGTTGTGGGGGAGGAATGGAAAGGAGAATGTTAGCCGCTTTGAGAGTCCTTTGGGTAGTGATAAAGTGGGATATCAAATCCAAACTTTTCTACTCTTCTTCTTCCATTGTGCCCATCACACCACCTACTCCATCTTCAGAGTTGTCAGACACTGCAGCCCTACATCTCCCGAGAGGGGTGTCCTGTCCTCGTCTCAAGAGGCAGTGACACCTGCCCCATCACCTGGGTCCCATAATAATAATAATAATTTATTATTTATACCCCACCCATCTGGCTGGGTTTCCCCAGCCACTCTGGGCGGCTTCCAACAAAACACTAAAATACAATAACCTATTAAATATTAAAAGCTTCACTAAACAGGGCTGCCTTTAGATGTCTTCTAAAAGTTTGGTAGTTATTTTTCTCTTTGACATCTGGTGGGAGGGCGTTCCACAGGGCGGGCACCACTACCAAGAAGGCCCTCTGCCTGGTTCCCTGTAACCTCACTTCTCACAATGAGGGAACCGCCAGAAGGCCCTCGGCGCTGGATCTCAGTGTCCGGGCTGAATGATGGGGGTGGAGATGCTCCTTCATGTATACTGGACCAAGGCCGTTTAGAGCTTTAAAGGTCAGCACCAACACTTTGAATTGTGCTCGGAAACGTACTGGGAGCCAGTGTAGGTCTTTCACAATGGAGCTGTGGACAGATGGGGCAACTTCCACCCTCCAGGAGGAGGGCCAGATTGCTTGTGAAGGGACAGAACCGCTTGCAACACTAAGTTGTGTCTGCTCCATTTCCTTATAATAGAATTGTATGGGCATGCCATTGTTGGATCAATGTCTTCACTTGAATAGCTAGTGAGCCTTAGTGCATCTGGGTTTACTCTGAGTAGAACGTAGCTGGCTACAACCCCGAGGCTTAGAGAACACTGGGTGGCTTAAGTCAATGTAGAAAATGACCCAGAGTTGGTAGCGCTTACACTCCACAAAATAAATAAGCTTAAGTGCATCTAATGGAATTAGCTGCAGTATGATCACAACTTAGGCATGCTTAACATGTGCAATTTCAACTTCATGCAATTGAAGACTGGCCGGTTGAAAACATACAAATTAAAAGCACAGAAGGCAGAGAGCTTAAAAGCTTAATAATAATAATAATAATAATAATAATAATAATAATAATAATTTATTACTTATACCCTGCCCATTTGGCCAGGCCTCCGCAGCCACTCTGGGTGGCTTCCAACAGATTTTTTTTAAAAAAAACACAATAAAACACCAAACATTAAAAAGTTCCCTAAACAGGGCTGCCTTCAGATGTCTTCTAAAAGTCAGATAGTTGTTTATTTCCTTGACATCTGATGGGAGGGCGTTCCACAGGGCAGGCACCACTACCGAGAAGGCCCTCTGTCTGGTTCCCTGTAACCTCACTTCCTGCAGTGAGGGAACTGCCAGGGTTTTCCTGGCATGGAAAGAGCTTTTAAGCTCTCCACCTTTCTTAGTGATCATGAGATCATGCAGGAACTTGGACAGCGCCATGAGATCTCATGGAAACATCCCAACGCCCTGTGGGAGAGCTGATTCATTGCTTACCTGGGAATTAACTGGGGCTTTCTGGCTCATGGTTTGCACTGTTCAGGATAAGAACATAGGAAAAACCCCTCAGCAGTTAGGAAGCTGCTTTATTGGTCCATCTAGCTCAGTATTGTCACTACAGGATTACAGGTCAGGTTCTCTCCCAACCCTACCTGGAGATGCTGGGGATTGAACCTAGGACCTTGTGCATGCAAGGCAGATGTGCTACCACTGAGCTATGACTCTTCCTTGTTGGAATGTTGCCTTCAGCTGACTGTAGCATAGCAGTGTCTGAGTAGCATTGAAGGGTCATAGTATGGAGGGAACCTCCCTAACCTTTTGGCTGTCATATCATATGTGGAAGGCATGCACTGGGCGAAAACTGTACCTTTTCAGGGAAGGAGGGTGGTAGCGGAATGGGATGTCAAAGTTCACTAGGAACAGAACAATGGAACTTGAAAAGATGCAAATTAATCTCTGATTGCACCAACTTTCTGGTTGTGTCCCGATAGTGTTTTTGTTTTATTTCCCCTCTCTCTTGTGTCTCTCTCAAGTAAAACAAGAACAATCTGAATCAGGTCTTTTTCCTGAAGTGCTGATGCCTCCAATAATTTAAACAATCGCTTGGTTAATCTGAAACTGACAAAAGCCAGATTGTCTGGTGATTGCGAATAAAGTCTATAAAGGAAATGTCACAGATTAAGCAAATCTCATTTTAAGCAAGCAAAAGAAAGAGGTGGCACTGTTTATGAAACCGGAGCCAGGAAAATACAATAATCAAGGGTGGGGGAGGGGGTTTAGTGGAGAAACAGGTCATATGGAAAACCATATCTAAGTTGACAATCTTTCACGAAGATATGAGTTCACATTCATTATGCATTATATTTTCATACAAAAGCTTTCTTGTTAGCCTTTGTGCATCATCATTAAAAAAAATTAAAGAGAGATGGGAATGCTTTCAAAAGGAGTATTTCATGTAAAAAAAAAAGTCAACCAAGAGAACACAGATGTATTTCATCAGACTCTGTTTGATATAAAGGTTGAATGGCGCTGCAGGGAAGGGAAACTACATTTAATTATTTTATAATTTTGCCATAAATGGGAATCCTTGAAAGCCACTGGCTGGAAGGTTTGCAGAACGAGAAGGCACAGAGGCTGATCATGCAACTCGGAGCTGCCGTTTATTATTGTTTAAAAGCCGCCACAGCTCTATCCAAGCACACGTGTGTTTGGAGGACAGGGCTTTAGATAAGTTGTGGCTTGGAGGGCATCATACTAAAGGATGGGTTCGCCTACTTTTCAAACAAGTATCTGAAAAGATAGTGCACACTGTGGTACATATAGCACGCAGAGTTTATTAGCAGCAGTGATTGTGGCAGCAGTAATTTTTTATTGCAAACTTTGTGCAAACAAATCAGGATGAGTGCCGAGTAAACATGACCTTCCCTCAATCCTGCCTTCTCGTTCGCCCTTTGGTCTTGGGGAAGAGCTATAGCTCAGTGGGAGAACACCTGCTTTGCATGCAGAAGGTCCCAATTTTGAGCCCTAGAATCTCCTGGGTGGGCTGAGAATGTCCCTGCCTAAAATACTGGCGAATGTAGGCAATACTACATTGGCTACATGGGCCAATGATCTGACTCAGTATAAGACAGCTTCCTGTGTTCCTATGTTTATATGAACACTTTATTGCCCAGGGGTAGGGATGAGCGAGTCTGTCAATTTTGGTTTCTCTGAGTTTCTCACTTTTCCAGTCCTAAGTTCAGTTTCCCACATTTCTACATCAGTTTGTGATTTCTAATTAAAAGTTCCTCATTAAAAACCGCCAGCATTTTGCTTTAATTCCTCCTACGTGTTTTTTCTATGCAGCATTGTCTAATATACAGATTTTGGCAAAGCAATTTCCCGCAATATAATGTGTTATTGTATGTTATTTTCACAAACGTATGCATTCATATGCAGACTTTAACATATTGTATGTATTCTTGCACCTGCTGGAGAACCGCATTGCAAAATTCAGAGAAGCGTGAATTTTGAAGGCATGGCAAATGCAAATTAGGTACCTTTACCTTTCAAATGCAAATTGAATGTAATTTCTCCTCTGTCCCTCATCAGGGGTCACTCTGACTTGTAACTCTGATGACCTGCCACTAGGGGCAACAGCGGCACACAAATCCAGTGGTTCCCAATGCACATATTCTATGCCCCAACCCTGGATCCCCAGGCTGACTTTGGAACCATGAGGCCAGGACTGGAGCACCTTGAGTCTGCCTCAAATGGGAGAGCCTGTGACCGCTGCCTTGCAAAGGGAACTTTCCAAAGGAAGATGTGCATTCATGCTGCTCGTTGGGGGGTGGGCAAGTAAAAATAACTTGGTGCGGAATGGCTGGTTCCTCCAAGTTCCTTTCCTCCTTGCATGTAAATGATTAATGGAGGATATTGTGGAAGCAGATGTACTGTTGCCACAGTAACCGAGGTGAATAGCGAGAAAGGCACAAGCTGAATACTGAGGTGGTGTTCCTACCGTGCGGCGCAGCTATTTTAGCCATACCGAGATCCTGGTTAATTATTAACACCTAGCAAGTCCTCGCCCAGAAAAGCATCGATAAGCAAGGCCAATTATATAAACAACACAACAGTATCTTTTGCAGTTTGGTTCTCAGATCCTCCCGCACCGCTATGGAATCCGATACGGTCCTTTAATCCCATCTAGTCCGCCCTCACCTCACGGTTAGTTGCGGTAACCTGCCCGTGCCTTTGCTGTTTCAAAGAATGATAACAAAAGGTAGGAGACCTGCCCATCTGGCTGGGTTGCCGCAGCCACTCTGAGCAGCTTCCAACACACATAAAAATAAAATGCCAAACATTAAAAACTTCCCAATACAGGGCTGCCTTCAGATGTCTTCTAAAAGTCAGATAGTTCTGTATCTCCTTGACATCTGATGGGAAGGCGTTCCACAGGGCAGGCACCACTGCTGAAAAGGCCCTCTGCCTGGTTCCCTGTAATTTCGCTTCTCGCAGTGAGGGAACTGTCAGAAGGCCCTTGGAGCTGGACCTCAGTGTCTGGACTGAATAAATTCTGAGTTAAATTCTTTCAAGAGGTGACTGGTGCATGAAGCAGGTATTAAGTGAGTCGAGCCAAGAATCATTGGGTTGAAAGGACAGCTCACTCTGCTGAGAGGTGAACTTTTGCCAAGCAGATGCTTTGCCCTGATTTAGCTCTTCTTGACAGAGATTTGAAGAAAGGTCTTGGTCTTCTTAAATCCATTGAGTGGGCGGGAAGAAGTGTAGCTTATTTGATTTCCTCATCAGCCACCCAGCTTTCTTCTGGACTACCAATGGAGAATTGCAGGGTAATCTGCTATTCCTGAGACTTTTTACTTTGAATTGGCCCTGCCAATTTACTTTAAAAAGTAAATTAAAAGTAAAGGGACCCCTGACCATTAGGTCCAGTCATGGACGACTCTGGGGTTGCGGCGCTCATCTCGCTTTATTGGCCGAGGGAGCCGGCGTACAGCTTCCGGATCATGTGGCCAGCATGACTAAGCTGCTTCTGGCAAACCAGAGCAGCGCATGGAAATGCTGTTTACCTTCCCGCCGGAGCAGTACCTATTTATCTACTTGCACTTTGACGTGCTTTTGAACTGCTAGGTTGGCAGGAGCAGGGACTGAGCAACGGGAGCTCACCCCGTCGGGGGGATTCGAACTGCCGACCTTCTGATCAGCAAGCCCTAGATTATTTGTATGCTTTATTTGTGATATTTCTACCCCACTTTTCAACCCCATGTGGGTTCACAGAGCGTCTTACAGGAATAAAAACCTACAATTGGGAATGAGCCGTATTAGAATGAAAAATTTCTAAGCCCAGGAATTTATTTTGTGTACCAGAACCAAACTCATTTCACAGCCTTCCCACACTAAAATCCACATTGAGTTGACTATCACCACCACATCTTTTCAACATTGTGTGTGTATGTGTGTGTTGGGAGGGGGAAAATCATTTTATCGTTGAAACTGTTAAGTAATTAGCAATCACAAATTCTTGATGATATACCTGAAAAATCCAGAGATCTACCAGAAGACACTCATCAACTTTCTGCCCACCCCTGCCCTATGTTCCTAATCATATCCACAAAACTCAATAAAGTCTAAGCTACAGCGAGAAAAAGGTAAACAGTCACAAATCCATGCAGGACCAGCGCTATTGTTAGGCATTGTGAGGTGGCTGCCTCAGGCGGTGGCTGCTGGGGGCAGACAATGACACTGAGGTGTGGAAAGACAGAGTTGTGAGTGTCACACAGTGTGTCTTGTGCCCCTTAAATTACCCTTTTCTCTTATGCTTGGGTGGAGAACTTTGTGGATACATGCAATAGGTTCCTTCCTTCCTTTCTAGTTTATAACCCCATCAATCCTCTTACTGGGCCCATCAGTGGTGTAGAGATATCCACTAGCCATAGGCTCCTGATTAAAGGCAGAAGGGAGCCAATTACTCTATTTTGTCCTGTTGCTACTGCAAGGTAATCCCTGTCAGTGACTTACAAGGAACTGCTTTGCCTCAGGGCTGCTGCAGGTGAGATCTTACAGCCTGCAGCTGAGTCGTCAGATTCTTTTTATTATTATTAAAAAGCCATTCTCTGTAAACTCTGCTAATGAAGCTCCAGGTACCCCTCTACCTGCCAATCCAATGCCCCAGCATACCGCATCCAGACGGCAACACTGTTTTTTGAGCCTCAAAGGGAACACAATACCACAGCATGTGCAAATGTTTATTGCTAATGAACTCTTGGGGTGTTCATATTCACCTTGCAGCAGACTGGACACGATGTGTTACTGGCACATGTTCCTGGAAACCTTCTGGGTGTTGACCTAGTATTCTGTCCTGCCTGAGATTCAGGGCAAGAAGTTGCCATGTACATACAATCATAGAATCGTAAAGTTGAAAGGTACCCAAGCGTCATCTAGTCCAACCCCCTGCAATGCAGGAATCTCAGCTAAAGCATCCAAGACAGATGGCCATCCAACCTCTGCTTCGAAACCTCCAAGGACTGGACTGGCAGCTGAATTTTATTCCACCTGAAGCTTTGGGAGAGCGGGCCAGCTTCCAGAGTTGCATGCAGAGCTGGAGGGGGCTCAGAAGGACCAGTTGGGCGGCTGATGTTTGTGTCCTCCAGCATCTGAGGACACAGAGTGAGGACAGTTGCCTCACTCTGGCATTGCTTGCTTGCTTGTTTATTTAATTAGCTGGTATACTGCTGTTTGTCAGAAGTGAGCTCAAAGTGGCTCACACTTACAGTGGTGGTGCAGTACTTAGAGGGTTGGACTAGGACCTGGGAGATCAGAGTTTGATTCCCCACTCGGCCATGAAGCTCACTGGGTGACCTTGGGCCACTCGCTGCCTCTCAGCCTAACCTTCCTCACAGGGGATTAAATGAGGAGCAGAATAACTATGTGAGACACCTTTGAGATGCATGGAAGAAAAGGTGAGATATAACTGCAACAAATACAAAGGAATTAATAAATACAAGTCAGCAAATCACATCATTTCAAACCGTAGAATACAGTTGCAATATCAGTAAAATACAAGCAATGTCAGCATCAATCATAAAATAACAAAAACAGACTCAATCATAGGCGGTAATTCTATAGGGCTTCAGCCCCACCCCCAAAGTCTCTTGGGATGGGGCTGAGTCCCTCCAGTCTTGAGGGGCTGGGCCTCACAGCGGTGGGCCTCACCAGGCCTTGCTGCGGTGGTGGTGGGCCTCACAGGGCCTTGTGATGCGTGTTGCGATGTGTGTGATGTCAAATGCGTGCCTCTTGAATGGGATGTCATGTGCGTGTGATGCCCACCCACCCCTCATGTTGGTTGGAACTTGGTGCCTATGGACTCAAGGGTCAAGAAAGCTAAGAAGCAGCACACACAGAGATAAGGAAATATCCATTAAACTCCCAAGAAACTCGTGGCCTTCTGTGCCTCCAGAAGGAAGGTATTCCATCACTATCATTCTAGAGGCAATTGGTCCCTCCTCTCCTCCATCTCCATTCACACCATGCCTGGCTTGATGCTCTGCTAATGTCCTTGCCAATCTTATGTTCCAGTTGCATGTCTTTGGCTCATGCCCTTGCCAAGCACCAGCTTTATGTAATACCTTTACTTCTTTCACAAATATGAGGGAATAACAGGTCTCACCCTGGCAAATAAAAGAAACTGGAACAGCTAAGGCAACGGACAAGTCATCTTCTACAGTGTCAGAAAGTTGGAACGTTGTCCAGGTAGCTAATGGTCGGATTGGCCCTGTACAACTGTTGTTCTAACTTATACCTGAAGGAGCCCCTCCACCCCCATCGTTCTGCCCGGACACTGAGGTCCAGCGCCAAGGGCCTTCTGGCGGTTCCCTCACTGCGATAAGCGAAGTTACAGGGAACCAGGCAGAGAGCCTTCTCTGTGGTGGCGCCTGCCCTGTGGAATGCCCTCCCATCAGATGTCAAGGAAATAAACAAGTATCTGACTTTTAAAAGACATCTGAAGGCAGCCCTGTTTAGGGAAGCTTTTAATGTTTGATGTTTTATCTTGGTTTTAATATTCTGGTAGGAGCAACCCCAGGGTGGCTGGGCAAACACAGCCAGATAGGCAAGGTATAAATAATAAATTATTGTTATTATTGTTATTATATAGAACTGGGCTAGCCCATGTGGCACCCTCCCGATTTTGTGAACTTCATTTCCCATCATCCCTGTCTGTTGGCCATTCTGGCTGGCGCTGATGGGAATTGTCCTCCAACAATTCCTGGAGGGCATCACACTGGCCAGTCCCATTGTAGAAGATGGCTCCTAGTGGTACCTATCGGAACAATCAAGAAGCTTCAAAGTCCAACTTGTTACAAACCATCTGGAGAATGTACTTGCACCTCCTACCCCAATACATGTGTTTTTGTAAACATTGTTTGGTTGGAGAACTGCATAGAAAGATTCAGATACGTGTGGATTTCAAAGGATAGTCGCGTTCCGGTTCTCACATTGTTTTGGAAAGCGTGAATTTGAGAGAGAAATGCAAACAGAATCGAATGTCACCCCTATCCCTAGCGACTCAAAAAGGAAGCCATCATTGAGCTGCGATGCTGGTGGTGGAATATACCACAGGCCGCCTTTTTTCAAAACAGTACTATTATGACTCCAGAAAACTCTTGGAGCGGCCAGCGAAGGAAAGGTCAGCAAAGAGAAAACAACGGTAGGGAAATGGCAAAGTTCAAGAGTGTGTTTGAGCCAGAGTTCCTTCCCAAAAGAAGGAAGCGAATTGTAGCAACGTCAGTACAAGGAAGTGCATCAGGCGTGATTTATTGTAAAGGGGAATTATGATGGCATCGAAAGAACAAACATACAGCTGCATAAAATTCACCAGAACTGCTATATTATCAAAGTCAGGAAGGCACCAGTGGGTGGGGGCTGAAGGCTAGCCTGGTTTTAACAATGGAAGAGAAAAAGGCACTGCTGACAAAGCAACCCATTTCTTGGCATCATCTTCAGCTGGGGAAATGTCTCCACCAAGCCTGCTGTTTTCTAGCAGCAAGGCAGCATTTCTATCAGACACGGAGGTTCCCAATGAGGCATTATGGAACAAGAGTATCATTGCAGTGGGATAGGTCTCTGCTGGGACTAGCCACATGCAGAGGGTGGAAGCAGATGAACAGCAGAATGGGGAATTGGGATAGGCATTCCTTCCATTTCCAGTGTTCAGAATTGAGTGTCAGTGCTTGTGGAACCAAAACAGCAGCACCCACAGAGATAGGTAGCAGCAGAGATTGGGGAAATCCACAATTTGCAGAAGCACACCCCGTCCCCATATAGATAGAGAGATGGAGAGATAGAGAGATAGCTATGGATATACATCCTTTAAAAAGCCCTCATTGAAAAGTTAACACACAATTTATGACAGGCAAGAGAAACAAAACATAAGGACACTTTTCTGGAGAGCGGCGGAACTTGATTGTCTTTACAAGTACACCAGAAGATGAATCCCTAGGATTTATACTTATTTGTGGATTTCATGGACTTTAAAGAGGACAGCCCCATACCATCCAACATTTCTCCTCCGAAAATAAGGGACATCCTAAAGAAAAGCGGGACATTCCGCGTTAAAATCAGAAACCAAGATTGCTTCTATAAATCTGGGATTGTCCCTGGAAAATAGGGACCCTTGCAGGGTCTGCAGTCTTCTATTTGACAGAGCCTTCTGCTTGGAGGGCTGTCTGGTCCAGATCCAGTTTAAAGACAAAAACTCCTAAGAAAGCAGAGGAGGAGCCTTGAAGTTACCCATCTGCAGTTAGCACCAGAACAAGCCGGCACAGAAACTAGGGTTGCCATACGTCTGGGTTTCCCCAGACATGTCCTCTTTTGGGGAGCCAGCATGCTCCAGTGGTCAGATGTTTGCATTTTACATTAAATGTCTGGGTTTTTTGTTTTTTTTGGGGCACACTAGGGCCGTGCTCGGCCTTGTGCTGTTTCCGGTGGCTGCCAGGTCTTGCATGGCCCTCTCTGGGCCACTTGGCCTCTAAAGGGAAGTGATTTTTCATTCCTACAGCCTCCCATCATCTGGAGAGGCAGTGTCTCATGAGAAGGAAGCTAAAGACAGCAAAGGTAAGAGAGAGGAGGGAAGGAGAAGGTGAGAAGGGCTCAGAGGCAGGGAGGGGGCAAGTGACGGAAATGTGGGGTGTTGTGTGTGTGTGTCCAGGTCTTGTGCTTTGGAATATTGCAACCCTACAGCAGTCACCTGGCCAAAGACTTCTCCAGTACAGTGGTTGCTCCAGGTTAAGAACTTTCCCCCAGGATAAGAACGGAAATCGCGCGCCAGCGGCGCAGCAGCAGCAGGAGGCCCCATTAGCGAAAGCACGCCTCAGGTTAAGAACCGTTTCAGGTTAAGAAAGGACCTCTGGAATGAATTAAGTTCTTAACCCGAGGTACCACTGTACAGGTGAGATGCATTTCTATTGAAATGATAGTAATTATTTCTAAATTTGCATCTATACATACAAATCATCAGACGCACATTTCATGCAAATCTGTGTTCCCTTTTGTCCTTCTTTCTGGCGATGCAAAAGTGACTACCCCACCTGCCGTTGGAGAACAAAAGCCAGTTTGGGGTGGGTGGGCTTTATTTTGCTTTGTCTTGCAGCTTAGATCATACATTAGAAATAGTCTTACACCACTTAAACAATCATGGGTAATCGTGGGAACTATAGCTTGCCAATGGTGCTGGGAACTGCAGGCCACCGCCCTTGGGAACTACAGTTCCCAAAAGTCTTTGGGGGAAGCTATGGTCTAAGTGAGCTTTAAGTATATGTCCTGAGAGAGCAGCCCCTGACTTTCTGTAAGCTTAAGAAGGTGCAAGTCATGGCATTCTGGAAATATATGATGAACCCAGAATTTCAGCATCTGAAACAGGATACTTTTTGCCCTAAAATGTAAGAGGCCTCCTAGATGAAACTGAAAGTAAGGATGGGAGAATCTTTCAGCTTCAGTTTCTCTCAGTTTTTCATTTTTCCACTCTTCAATTGAGTTCTCCATTTCTACATGTTTATGATTTAAAAATAAAAAAGGCCTTTGTGAAAATTCACCAGCGTTTTAGTGCAAAATTCTCTTCATGTACCTCAAGTTTATATCCAATGTTGCCTAATATACGAGCTGTTTGTGAAGAACACGATGTAGGCATCACCGTAAAAAAGCAAATGCACCACCCCAAAAGAGGACAAAAACACAGCATGGATTTGCATGAAAATGGCACAGATGCAAATGGGGAAATTGCCTCTATCGTTTAAATAGAAATATATCTCACTGTAGCGGGGATACTGGGACCACGTGGGCTATGGACATGCTCAGTCTACTCTCTCATGAACACCTTCAAGGCACTTCAAGAAAATACAATCCTTCAAATAGAGGCCAATCAACTGCACATAAGGACCTGTGGGTGCTCTATGTGCATCAGAATGAAGTGGGAATGAATTGAAAGAATCTTGAGTGATTATTTTTGGCTGGGTGGGGTCCTCTCCCAAAACTAACTTGCTACCTTACCTTAACAAGAACCTAGTCTGATCGCTTGGTTAAAGGAATGCCATCACATTTAATTCTGATTACTGATTCCAGTAGAATTGGGAGTAGGTGTGCGAATGTTGAAATACATTCGCCTAGATGTTACAGTGGTCACACACAATAAACATTCCAAATTACCAAGTTGATCATGGAAGTGCTTATTTGATTATGAAAATATGCCTTGGAGGCAGTAAACAAACAAGATTATGCAAATGCCCTTGAAAACCCACCGCTCCCAGGATAGGAATTCATCTTGCAAAGGTGCTTGGTAATATCATCTGCCTGTTCAAAATACACCTTTGCAAGGCTCCTGATAGTTCTTGAATCTGTTTTTAATCACCTGTTGGCTTGCTATAATACAACCAGGTTTTCAAACTGTTATAAGGATTTATAAAATGAATGCACGATGTGAAGAAGGCAGATAGAGTGGTTTTCTCCCCTCTAAGTACCCTGAACAAGTTACAATTTATTTTATGACAGAGGTAGGGAACTTGTAGACAGTGTTCCCCAAACTTGGGTCTCCAGCTGCTTTTATTAGAGTGATATTAGAGTGTTGGACAGTGAACTGGGAGGCCAGGGTTCAAATCCCCACTCAGCCATGAAGCTCACTGGGTGACCTGGGGCCGGTCACCATCTCTTAGCCTAACCTACCTCACAGGGTTGCTGTGAGCATAAAATGGGGAGAAGGGAGAAACATGCACACCACCTTGAGGTCCTTGAAAGATAAGGTGGTCTATAAGCATAATAAGTAAGTAAAATGAGGATTTACAGTAGGGCAACAAAGGGGGATTTTGTGAGCCCTTATTGTTGCAGGGACATGGGTGGCGCTGTGGGTTAAACCACAGAGCCTAGGACTTGCCGATCAGAAGGTCGGCGGTTTGAATCCCCGCAATGGGGTGAGCTCCTGTTGCTCGGTCCCTGCTCCTGCCAACCTAGCAGTTCAAAAGCATGCAGTGCAAGTAGATAAATAGGTACCGCACCGGCGGGAAGGTAAACGGCGTTTCTGTGTGCTGCTCTGGTTCACCAGAAGCGGCTTAGTCATGCTGACCGCATGCTGTATGCCGGCTCCCTCGGCCAATAAAGCGAGATGAGCGCCGCAATCCCAGAGTCGTCCGCGACTGGACCTAATGGTCAGGGGTCCCTTTACCTTTACCTTTTATTCTTGCTAACAGCCTTATAAACGCCTATAGTTCAATGGTCTGAGGACCTCGCTTCCCTAGCTGCATTTGAACACATTTCTTATAAATGTTTTTTAAAATTACAGTGGGTGTCTTGATGGTTATTGTATCCTCAAAGTAAGCTGATGTCCCCCCCCCTTCCCCCCCCTTCCCCCCATTTTTCTTTCTTTGTTACATTTGTTACAAAACAATTAATTTTAAAAAATTACAAGAGATGGAAAATGTTTCCTCGGCCCTGCAAACAGTAAGCGGCCTCTTTGTAAAAGCAGGCAAATGAAGTTCGTAAAACTGACAGATGAGTAAAGATGTCATGATAAAACGGCAGGGAGTCAGATGCAAGAGTTTATAATGGCAGCTGGTGGCTCACACTGGCTTCCTGACAGTGGGTATAAATTTGATTTGCTGCTTGGCATAATTGAAAGCATGATGAGGCTCCCATTCATTTTAATGGATTGGCGTCGAGAGCATTGAGATGGATATTTCCAACGTGTCGCTACTCCAAGGGCGGGGGTGGAGCAGAGGGGGCCATGCTCAATCCAAAGCTGCTCCATTCCCCCTGAGAGGAAAAGAAAGCTCTACCTTCCACCCTGGTTGGCGTGAGTGACAGCGCTTAGGATACAGTGGTCCATCTACTGCTCTGCCCCACTTTGCGCCAATGCTCCCCGGCCAGGTTAGGAATGCTGTGAAAGTATTCCAGAGTAAATTCGCACACGAACTTTAGGCCTCAAATATCCCAAAGACTGCTTCCATCCCTGAAGGCACCTTCTCAAGTTTGGCAGAGAGGGCCCTCAAGAGGCCAATGGGCCAGAGGTTCCCAACTGGTGCGGTAAGCACCCCCCCCCAAAAAAAAATTGCTATTGGGTGGCTTATAAGTATGGAAGCCAGACAGACAGATTGTAGGTACCTCTTCTTTTAAAGAGCCTGTGGAAGTAAGTGGCATCCCTCTCCTGTCCCAAAACACAATGACAGTGGCTCTTACTTGAGAGTTAGAAAGAGAACTTTATTCAGGATAATAACAGTAACAGTACAGGCTTAGTAACAAGCACTGGGTCCAGAAGTCATGGTTCCAAGGTACACCAGTGTGGTGTAGTGGTTAAGAGCAGTAGACTCGTAATCTGGTGAACCGGGTTTGCATCTCCACTCCTCCACATGCAGCTGCTGGGTGACCTTGGGCTAGTCACACTTCTCTGAAGTCTCTCAGCCCCACTCACCTCACAGAGTGTTTGTTGTGGGGGAGGAAGGGAAAGGAGAATGTTAGCCGCTTTGAGACTCCTTTGGGTAGTGATAAAGCGGGATATCAAATCCAAACTCTTCTTCTTCTTCTTGGAGAAAAGAAGATTAGGGGAGGAACAAAGGATGCTGGATTGAATGGAAGCAATGAAGATGTCCCAATGGTGGTCAACCCCCTCCCACCAAGCTTTTAAAGATAAGACCATTCAAATGTGCGCCCCTCCTGAGCAAGTGGGTCCGATCCCACCTATGGAGTCAGCACCTGGTTCTCAGCAACAAGACTGTGTCCTGTCCTTCTGACTCCTCAGCTCCTCCCACTTGCTGGTTGAAGTCCTCCCTCCTCCCTGGGTCTGAATTTAAACCTTTTGAGGTCCTTAGCACTTAAAAGATTATTCTGCTCCCCATACAGAATTCAAAATATAAACAATGCTAAACCATATAATTAAATTATTTTTGAAGTGATACCATATTTCAAAAAGTGATAATCTGGACACAAGAGTTGAGCTTTTTTTTTTTTTTAAAAAAAGTCTTTTGCAAAATCTCAACAAGAAAAATGAGTTTTGAGCTACTTTTTTTGCAAACGCCAAAATCTACACTACCGACGTGGGCTGAAATGTTATCATGCCCAGACACTGCTTAAGTGGGCTGAATATCGGCTATGTCCAGAAAAATCTGTATGTATGGCAACCCTAATGTTGAGATGTGCATGCATGTATTTCATGCACAACACAGGAAAGGATCTGATTTCCTTGCATTATTTTGATCCATGGCAGTAGGATGCCCCCTGGTTTAGGTGGGATTGGGTAATAAAAAGAGAACAAAAAATGGGGGAAGAGAGTGGAGTGGAAGAATGTCTAACAAAGTACTGATTTCCCTCTACCATCTACTTTGATGCGGCCATGCTTTTTTGAAATATCAAGCATGAAATTGTTTCAAAAATTTATCTCTCTTTTTTTTATGCCCCTGCTTTGCTTAGTCTGCCTGTTGGACAATCCAGCATTGCCTCTCCCCGACGAGGCTTTGTGCTCTGCAGAAAGGGTGATGGTGAAAGAGCCAGTGGATCTGCTTCCCTCTCTCAGATATTTGGAGTCGCAAGTGGAGGGCCTCCATCCTTCAGCCTTCAAAGTGTTAGAATTCCTGCTCCATGATTGCAGTCTTGGGATTGTTGTCTTTCACATGACGTGGTATGTTTGACGCCACAGAGTGGGAAATGATGAAGACAGGATGTTTGTGTTACTGTGTTCCGTGAAGTGGGTCTATTGTCCTTTGTTCTTTTTCTCTTTGCTGTCTGATGCTAGACAAAGAGGGAGCCATGTTGCAGTGCTCCATGTGTAAATAAAGTAGATTAACCAAAATGCTGAGTTGCTGAGGTCTGTTACGTGAACTGCGCAGACTCTGCGGATTCCTAAGTGTGCCAATGTCTGTCGGCATTGGCCACTGTGATGTTCGGGCGGAAGAAAGCTTTTGAAGCTCCCGAACGATCGACCAGGAGGGAGAGAACATGCCAGTCGGGCATGTGTCTCTGCCATGGTCCTACTCGAGTGTAGGACGAGCTCCTGACACAAAGCCCTCCATCCTCCATTCTCCTTCCTCATCCTCCTCTTCCTCTGGGGTTGCCAAATCAAGCCAGATCCTGATGGAACCAAGCAGTCCAGGACAAGTGGTTTCTTACAAGTGTGAGCAGAAGTCTGGACCTTTTGCATCTTCTCTGGGCACAGAGGCCTTGGCATTTGTCTGATTTCCTTCACGCGTGGCAGATCATGATTATTAAGTAGCAGACAGCTTTGTTAGCAGCATATTGTCAGCTGGCAGGGGCTTTTTCTCCAGGAGCAGAGATATTGACTCTGTTTCTTAGCCTCCTGGGATGCACTATCAAAAGTTTGCTGAAATAATATAGATCATTGTTAGTGCAGTCCTTCCAAACAGAGATAAAGCTGCCTTCAAAGGAGCGGCTGTCAGAGCTATCTCAACAGCCCGGGATATATAGGAAGGAATGAATGAACGAGAGAGAAAGATAAATGCTAATATAAAAATACTTGGGCATGCAGAAGTCTATTGCTAAGGCTCCTTACTGAGCCTGCTCTGTGACACAGCGTGAAATAAAGATGGCATTTTTAAATAAGTAATGTGGCCTTTCGAAGCAAATTCCCTTCCTTGGGAGGGGGGAGATAAAGGTCTGCCCCAAAGGGGCTTCCCTTTCAGTTTTGTATATAAAATTTCCAAAATTTGCACTCTGGACCTTCAGCACCATTTGCTGTTCCCAGGGTGGCATATGAGAAGATTTGATAAAACCGCAACAGTGTATTGCTATGCAAGATTGTCATCTTTAAATGACAGCAACAGTGCAACACAGATTTTTTTATTTTAAATCCTCTAGTCCCTATTGAACTTCTGGCTCTGGACAAAGAGTCTTCCATTTCAGCAGGTGTTTAAAAGAAATCATTTATGAGTTATTTCAATTGATCTTATTCACATGGGTGTAACCAGGATTTAGTTTTTTTTGGGGGGGTAGGCTTTATGTGGGGCGTGGGCAGTATCGAGTTATTTGTGACACAATTGGTCAGTTAAGTATTTTTATTTCATTTTATTTTACTGCCCCCCCCTGGCTACACCCATGCTTGTTCATTGTATTAAAAAAAGCCACACACTTTTGATGTACACTCCTTAGAAACTTTGGCAATTAGGTTGTATATGAGTAGTTTAAATAAAAATTAGAAATAAACATTGGAAGCATGCATGTCTACTTAGAAAGAAAGTCCCACAGAGTAAAATGGGGCTTTACTCCCAAGCAAGCATGCCTACGGTTGCACCAATAAGTTCTAACAACAACAACAACAACAACAACAATAATTTATTTATACCCCGCCCATCTGGCTGGGCTTCCCCAGCCACTCTGGGCGGCTTCCAAAAAAAATACTAAAATACTGTAATACATCAAACATTAAAGCTTCCCTAAACAGGGCTCCCTTCAGATGTCTTCTAAAAGTCTGGTAGTTGTTGTTCTCTTTGACATCTGGTGGGAGGGCGTCACTAAGGCTGCAAGTCCTATGTGGGCCGACTTGGGAGTGAACTCAATGGGACTTTCGTGGCTGGGGAAACCCAGCCAGATGTGTGGGGTATATTATTATTATTATTATTATTCAGTTATCCACAAGGTAACACTGTCAATAGGTAAAAAATCCTGAGGAAAGGCCTACTTCTGTAATGATAGGATTCTGTAAACTAAAACCAACCTCAATGTGATAATCAGCATACTCAGATGTTCAGTGAAGGACGGTCCCAGTGTCCCTATTTTCCAGGGACAGTCCCGGATTTACAGAAACTATCCCAGTTTCCGTTCCCGAAATGTCCTGCTTTTCCTTAGTAAAGGTAAAGGGACCCCTGACCATTAGGTCCAGTTGTGGGCGACTCTGGGATTGCGGCGCTCATCTCGCTTTATTGGCCAAGGGAGCCAGCATACAGCTTCCGGGTCATGTGGCCAGCATGACTAAGCTGCTTCTGGTGAACCAGAGCAGCACATGGAAACACCGTTTCCCTTCCCACAGAAGCAGTACCTATTTATTTACTTGCACTTTGACGTGCTTTCGAACTGCTAGGTTGGCAAGAGCTGGGACTGAGCAACAGCAAGCCCTAGGCTCTGTGGCTTAGACCACAGCGCCACCCCTGTCCCCTGCTTTTCCTTAGGACATCCCTATTTCCACTGGAAAAATATTGGAGGCTTTGCAGTTCAATTTTTCTCTTGATACTGTTTCATGATACAAGTGCTTTGGAAGAAGAATTTTCCATTGTCCATCCTGAACCTAACGCGTGATGGCTGTCTTCCCAGCTATCTGCAAAATACCCTCTTATTTGCTTCCTTCCCGCCCTTTATGCTTCATCCTAAACAAGGCTCAATCCCTCTCACCTTTTCTCAGATGTCTCCTGATGGATCGGCTGCCATGGGCCTTACTTTCTTCCAAATATATCCACTGACTCATGTTGATAAACACCAGCAGAGGAAGACAAGCTTCGGGGTGTGAATTACAGCTCTTCTGTTTTTCACAGCGCAGTGAGTGATAGCAGAGCCTTGTCAGCATTTTATAAACAGAGGATTTCGATACACATCCTCCTGGGTTGGAATTAGGGGGGCTGAGATGTTCCATTATCCTGGGAAAGTGCTGATATCCCCGGTAATGTGCTAACAGTTTAACTTTTGGCAATAGTTTGCCCGGAACCAATCCCAAACCTTCTGCATTGTGTCCTCATACTTTATTACCTCTCTACCGGCAGCAGGATCCAATCTCAAGAACATGGAGCTTTTAATATTACTCTTCCCCCGGAGATGATGAGAGCTGCCTTGTGTATTTATGAATTTATTTATAAGGGAAGAATTTGACATTTGGCATTAAGAATGCTCCCCAGATTCTCTTCCTCTCAACTTCTCCCTGTATTTTGGAATTACCCTGTCTTGTTTCCAAAGCGCAACCAACCCATTATTAATCTTGCATTGCTCCATTAAAAAAAATGTACAGAGCATTGAGCATGCAAAGCTCACAGCAGTCTCTTCAGCATATCTCCTTTCTTCCTCTACATTTCTGACATGTGCACTGATGAAACACAATGGAAATCTGCCACTTAGTTCTATTTTTTAGTGTTATGGTTAGCTGTACCCTTCTGCCTGATACTCTGAAATATACTCGGAGTCGAGTGTGGTTTTTATGCTCTTTATTCAGCTCATAGTAGTGAGCAATGAAAGTTTTCCCAAAATATCTGCTTTATATACATTATTTACACAATGGGTCGCACGTGATTGGCTAATTCCTGGATTCTCCTGTAGGCCAATCAGGGTTCGGATTCACTTCCACCTGGAGCTGGATTGGGGGGCTCCTGCAGACCAATCATACTGCTGCATTGTTGTAGGACCAATCAGACTGCTGCATTCTGAATCCTATTGTTCTAGGACCAATCAGACTGCTGCATTTTGGATCCTATTGTTCTAGGACCAATCAGACTGCTGCATTTGGATCCTATTCAACTCAGTACATAACATACTCCATTCCATTTCATTTCCCCCACCTGGTTTTCCATTTCACTCTACCAGCAGTCAGTTAACATTATGTGGCCACTGAGCATGCCCAATTGTTTGACATTATTTTGCGTCACCCCCTCTTTAAAAAAATTACTGTATGCCGGCAAACCTCAGGGTTCCCCGAGTTTTGCTGATACCTTCCTCCTGTGTGTAGGTGTAGTTGTTTCAGCTGCATTACGCACCTGAAAATTGGAAATAGAATGGTGCAAAAAAGCATTCTTGATATGATTGTGCATAATGTTGTTATTTTAATTTATTTAATTCCTACCCCTCTCTTCTCCACAAAGGGGCCCATCAAGATGTCTTTTGTATTCAGTTTTATCAATGCCTTTTCCTCCCTACACTTGCCCCAGCTGAATGAAGAAGGAAGTGGTGATTGTGATATTGGTATCTGCCCACCCACAATATCATTGGGCATTTGTGAATGCACCCACCCATCACTAGGACCACTTCGATCTGTTTTCAAATAGATGCACCGTGGGGTAATGCAGAATCCATCTACAACGAGCTTTTATTTTCAGAACGAAACCGGTTTTTCAAGAAGCTCTTTTCAGAGGTAAAAAAAAATTATGCAACAAATTCAGCTTGTGTAGAAACAAAATAAAAAAACTCCATCCAGTAGCACCTTAGGGACCAACTAAGTTTGTTATTGGTATGAGCTTTCATGTGCATGCACACTTCTTCAGATACAGTGGTACCTTGGGTTAAGTACTTAATTTGTTCCAGTGCTCCATACTTAACATGAAACTGTTCTTAACCTGAAGCACCACTTTAGCTAATGGGGCCTCCTGCTGCCGCCGCGCCGCCAGAGCATGATTTCTGTTCTCATCCTGAAGCAAAGTTCTTAACCTGAAGCACTATTTCTGGGTTAGCGGAGTCTGTAACTTGAAGCGTATGTAACCTGAAGCGTATGTAACCTGAGGTACCACTGTACTCTGAAACAGAAGTCACCAGACCCTTATATATAGTGAGAGAGTGGGGAGGGGTATTACTTGTGTAGAGACTTTGTAAAAACCAACAACACCCACAAGTAGTCAGTGAGTCTAGAACACAATAATTCTAGAATAAAATGCTGTGTGTCTATTCAGCTACATAACTCTAGTATAGGATTGCACTGTTAAAAAATAATCATTAGACCATCCTATTTTGTTCAGTTTTCTGAGACGCCCCTGATTTGATGATCAGCTGTTCAGAAGTCCCACTGTGTTCTGCCCCCTTCCACTATCGGTTGTATGTTTTCCCCATTCTCCACCAGTGATTATTCAGCTTTGCGGCTGGCAAAGGAATGTCCTCAGAACAAATTCCTGTAGACAGTTTTGTGCAGCAATTAGCATACTGACAGGGTTGGAGCATGCAGGAAAAAGCAACCCAAAGGGAAGCTAATGAAGTCAGAAGACCGCATGTTGCCACCCCATGAACTGGAGAGGAGAGGAAGGAGAGAGCCACCTGCCTCGAACATGTCCCGGGGGCCACTGCATCAAATGCAGAGAGAGCAAATTTGTTTAAGAAGCCAGAGACTCCAGATATTTTGCCCTATTTGTTGTCAAAGAGACTAATTAGGTCAATGTAGGCCTCGTCGAATGGGGATGGTGCTTGCCTTTGTTCTGTTTACCGTACTATAGATATCCTGCCAGACAGCAAAAGATGGAGCTCAGCATAACCAGTGTTCATTGTACCTGGCTCTTCCTTCCCTCCGACATTTCCCTGATTAAATGGCTTCTATCCTAAGTTATAAAAAGGGACACAGATGGCGCTGTGGGTTAAACCACAGAGCCTAGGACTTGCTGATCAGAAGGTCGGCGGTTCGAATCCCTGCGACGGGGTGAACTCCCGTTGCTCTGTCCCTGCTCCTGCCAACCTAGCAGTTCGAAAGCACGTCAAAGTGCAAGTACATAAATAGGTACCACTCCAGCGGGAAGGTAAATGGCGTTTCCGTGCACTGCTCTGGTTCGCCAGAAGCGGCTTAGTCATGCTGGCCACATGACCCGGAAGCTGTACGCTGGCTCCCTCGGCCAATAAAGCAAGATGAGCGCCACAACCCCAGAGTCATCTGCGACTGGACCTAATGGTCAGGGGTCCCTTTACCTTTACCTATCTTAAGTTATAAGAATGTAAGAAGAGCCCTACTGGATCAAGCCAAAGTCCTGTTTAGTCCAGCACCCGGTTCTCACTGTTGCCAACCAGATGCCTATGGAAAGCTCAAAAGCAGGACCTGAGTGGAAGACCAACTCTTCACACTTTCTCCACAACATGTATATTTTTATACCTTTCTATCATGTGCTTGCACGGATTCCCAAACTTGGGTCTCCAGCTGTTTTCAGACTACAGTTCCCATCATCCCTGACCACTGTCTTGCTAGCTATGGATGGTGGGAGTTGTAGTCCAAAAACAACTGAAGACCCAAGTTTGGGAAACACTGCTTTTACAGGGTGAGAGTCAGTGCCGTGCCATACTATGAAGCCAACATCAGAAGTCACACACCTTATGGGAGAGTCCCATACTGTAGCTGCTCGCCATGTCACCATTTCCCCTCCTTAAAGCTAAGCTCCTCCCAGATGGCCTGAGGCTTTCGATATTTACATCTGGAAGATGAGTTGGAGCCATTCAGCAGCTCCCACCATGAAGATACCACTAGTGAAAGGTCCTTTGTTGTTTTTTAGTCGTTTGGTCATGTCCAACTCTTCGTGACCACATGGACCAGAGCACGCCAGGCACTCCTGTTTTCCACTGCCTCCCGCAGCTTGGTCAAACTCACATTGGTAGCTTCGAGAACACTGACCAACCATCTCGTCCTCTGTCGCCCCCTTCTTCTGTCCCCTCCATCTTTCCCAACACCAGGGTCTTTTCCAGGGAGTCTTCTCTTCCCATGAGGTGGCCAAAGTATTGGAGCCTCAGCTTCAGGATCTGTCCTTCCAGCGAGCACTCAGGGCTGATTTCCTTCAGAATGGATAGGTTTGATCTTCTTGCAGTCCATGGGACTCTCAAGAGTCTCCTCCAGCACCATAATTCAAAAGCATCGATTCTTCAGCGTCAGCCTTCTTTATGGTCCAGCTCTCACTTCCAAACATCACTACTGGGAAAACCATAGCTTTAACTATACGGGCCTTTGTTGGCAAGGTGATGTCTCTGCTTTTTAAGATGCTGTCTAGGTTTGTCATCGCTTTTCTCCCAAGAAGCAGGCATCTTTTAATTTCGTGACTGCTGTCACCATCTGCAGTGATCATGGAGCCCAAGAAAGTAAAATCTCTCCCTGCCTCCATTTCTTCCCCTTCAATTTGCCGGGAGGTGATGTGACGGGAGGTGAAGGTCCTAATGATGCACAAAGCATCATTGTTTACAGAAGGTTAGCAAAGTCACTAAAAACATAGATGGAGTCCAGAGAGAAAAGTTGCAATAGCTGTTTACTAAGCAAACTGAATGAAAACAGTGTATAATTTGAGGATAAAGGAACAGAGAGCTTTCGACTGTCAGTACAGGCCTTGTGTATGGCAGGGAAACATACAACCAAACACATCAAGGAAAAATCTCGGCTATCCCTTCTTGGCTAGTTGACTTTAACATTAACAGAATTAACCCTTAAGTTACAAAATGAAGGATCCCTGCTGTTGCTTTTGTAACAGACTTAGCATTCTTTATTTCTCCTCTATTTTCAGAAGCAGAAATCGGGTGTTTTCTGCCTGTTTCTGATTCCCTCTTGTTTTGGAGACCGAGGGCTGAGCAATGTGCTAGCAAAAGCCATTCCAGCCAGGGATTTATCTCCCTCTTGAGAATGAGGCATCGTGCCACTCCACATTTTCAGTTCAGCATGGACAGAATTGTTCCAGGACAAATTATGGATGGCAGCCCAGTGCCTGCTCGCGCTTTTCTTCTTATGCAGGAGGAGGCACAGCCTCAATCCCATATTATAGCTCGATAATGAGCATGATTTTATTTCCATTTCATTTTCTTCCCCATCACCAGATTTGCCTTTGTCTTCCGTCCTCTTTACAAATGTTAATTCTAGCTAATATCTCAACTGTAGTCATTTCCCTGCATTGTCATTTCCAAGAGAACCGCTCTGTTATTTTTTGCAAAAAAAAGAAGTAGGAATTAACAATGTGCTGAAGCAGCTGCAATGTGCCGAGAAAGCTACAAATAAATGACTGATGAAGACGACCAGGATAATAATCATCTATTCTGAAAAAAAATAAAAAAGTTGCCTGAACTAGTTGCCAGCTAAGTCCTGACTTGATATGTTCCCCAAGTAAACTTATTTGAGGGCTTCTGGAAATTTCAAGTTAAAAATAATATGACAAGAGCTGTCATATTAACCCTCAGGGTGATTTCACACTAGGCATTTTGTGGGGAGCTGCCATGCTTAATTCACTCCCATTTTATGGGGCAGCTACATGACACTGGGTGCCACACAACTGTCAGTATTTTGCAGAGTGGGGTTTCAATGGCATATTATGGGTTTGCACACTTAAATTGGACTCCTCCAGAGGTTCTTTTTATTGTGCATTCATGATGATTTGTACTCATGATGGTATCTGGGGTGGTTATAGGTGACCCCAACTTTCAATACTATTTGTGCCCGTAAATGTTTTGGGGCAGACGTACTGCTTGGTTTCCAGTCTACGAGTGTCCCATAGCTTCCTGCTGAAATCTTGTCACTTTTCATTCCACAAATGTTCCGACTTCTTCTGTCCTGCTTTGTTGCCATGTAGCACAAGTGTGCCCCTGCCCCTGTCGATGGCAATAATGCAGTAACACTGGGGTAGCATCGCAGAACAACTAATCAAATTGAATGATGTGAGTGTACTAAAAATTGGTGGGGGAAATCTGCAGCTCAAATGACAATTTATGTTCACTGTACAAGTAAGTCAAGGGGTTAAGACTCACAGAGAGCTGAATTCCTAGAGAGAACACCTCTTTGATGTCATTTCCCTTGAATCCTGTGGCGGGAAACTTAAACCAAGGATTTTAATCCTTCGTATTTCTTCGTCTCAGATCGTCCTTTTTCATTTGCCTGCTGATGGAGATGGATGTGTAGTTTGCTCTCTTTGAGAGCAAACACCATCTTTGCACATTTTAGAATGTAGAAAGTAACTTTTAAAAAATAGCTGCTTGCCTCGTATTCTTCCATGTGCTTTGCTGAATCCAGGCAAGACTTAAATGTGAGGAAATGTTGTATTCTCTTATTACAGAGTCTGTTGCTTGAATGCTTTTGTGGGAGGGAAAGAATGGGAGGGAAATCCAATCCTTATTTAAAGGCATACCTATCTAATTATAGTATTTTTATAGTATATAGTATAGCATAGTATTTTCAGAAATACTATGCAAACCAAACACAACCAGCCTCTGAAATCTGAATTTTGCAATGCATTTCTTCAGCCAAGGAATGTACACGAAAAGGCATATACTGGGGTCAAATGTGCATCAAAATGCATCTATTCATGAAAATAACATGCACAATGCACTATATATAGGTAGTGCTTTTTTCTGAGGGTACTCAATGGTACAGCATACCAGAACCTTAAAAATATTAAAAGTGTGGCACTTACTGTGACAACATCACGTTATATAAATATTAGGGAACGCATGCTTCATAAAATGTGTATATAAGGCAAAACTGCATGCTAAGGGGGAAATTGCACTAAAATGCTGATGAATTTTCGTAAGTTTTGTGTTTTTAAAAAATTGCAAGCTGATTTGGAAATATGGAGAACAGAGGCTAAGATTGGCAAGATGAGGGAATGTAATTGACAGGTTTGCCCACCCTTGATTGCCTGGAGAGCAGCTCTTGACTCACTCACCCCCCCTTGGGTCACTTATACCTGTAGCTCAGCTGCCAGCCTCTTTGTTTCATGGTGCCTCAGGCTTCCTCCTAACTATGTTGTGCACAGGTAAACTTGGATAAAGCAGTCATATGAATTGCTTGTCACTGAAAGTAAGTAACAGGGGACTCTCCAACTTGCAGCCTATGAGCTTTGCGGATTTGTCAGATGCTACCTGGGTGGCGCTGTGGGTTAAAGCACAGAGCCCAGGGCTTGCCGATCAGAAGGTTGGCAGTTCGAATCCCCGCAATGGGGTGAGCTCTCGTTGCTCGGTCCCTGCTCCTGCCAACCTAGCAGTTCAAAGTGCAAGTAGATAAATAGGTACCGCTCCGGTGGGAAGGTAAACGGTGTTTCCGTGCACTGCTCTGGTTCACCAGAAGCGGCTTAGTCATGCTGGCCACATGACCCGGAAGCTGTACGCCGGCTCCCTCGGCCAGTAAAGCGAGATGAGCGCCGCAACCCCAGAGTCGGTCACGACTGGTCCTAATGGTCAGGGGTCCCTTTACCTTTACCCTCCCCAAATGCCCCATCCATGTCTAGGTGTGTGCAAAATAGAAATGAAAGAGAGCTGGTCTTCCTGCTGCTCTCTGGGTTTGCAAAGAAGGAAGTGTACAGGGAGAAATGTTTCAAAGAAAGAAAGACGTGGCCTTTTAGAATATGCACATTCTTCCTAGAAGCACAAATGCATCTCAGGGGGACATTTGGCGATCTTTACTAAGCTATTGGATTAGCCACCACTGTGACACGCAGAAGGGACACATTGCCTTCCAGCTAATTCAATCATGGGCTCATTTGGCTTGCTAGTTAATTTGATCAAGACCCCCCTGGAAGTAGCCATTTGCATTCGGGGTATCAAATGGCTTCACTCCCATCTTATGATCCATTCGGACCTAATTCACTTTTCCATAACATCTAGGTCAAAAAAGCAGGCATTAGATTCAGAGCACTTTTTTTTACCAGTGGAGTCTGATCAATTACTGCGCCACCAACCTCGGTCTCCCTTAGCCAACTCCCACCTGCCTGCTTTCTTACTTACAACCAATCCAGGTGGTGGCACTGCCTGTCAGCTTCCTCCTCCTCCTCCTCCTCTGTCCCTTGTAGATCTCAGCAGGGAGAAGGATGGGGGGGGGAACTAGAATTCGTTGGCTCTGCCTGTTACTGGCTCTGGCGCCCCCTACTGTTGGACCTCCTGCATTCTGCCCTATCAGTCCCAGTGGGCACCAGCCACCAATGGGGAAGAAATATGAGCGCCCCACAAGCAAATCAGGACGAATGCTCAATAAAGATAGGATCTAATCTAACTTCTGTGTAAGCTTTGTGCAAGCACTTGAGGCTGGGTGCTGAATAAATAGGTCATTTGGAGCAGCCTGCAACCAAGAACAGCAAACAACTGCAGCTGGAAGCTCACCATTCAGGACCAGAATGATAATTACAGTCAATAAGGCATCTCCATTTTCTTTTCTTAGTACAAAAAAAAAAAAAAAAAGAAGAAGAAGAAGCCTCGGTGTGAATGTACTCTTTGTCCTCTAAGTCATGCCAGATCTGGGCTACTTTCTGACTGGTTTCTAGAACAATTGGAGGGGCCTGAATCTCTCTACAGTCCTTCTGGAACAGCAAAAGATGCTGCTGAGGCATCATTGCCTCCGGCTGGCTGGGATTGTTCTGCAGTGGAAGATGGAAAGCAGGATAAATAGTAGGTCAGCTCAAGTTAAAGCACAATGCTGGCTTGGTTCGCTGTAATGTCATCATTCAGCCGCCGGGACTGAGAGCCGTCTCTCCCGCTCACCCCCCCCCCAGGCCAATGAATGGCGTCGGATCTCACTAATATTACTTCAGTTCCAGTGAGTCAATATTCTCTTCGTTGATAGCTCTCTGCACTCGTTTCTTATGGAGCTGTCATGTTGTGCTGCATCTGTTATGCTGGGGAAAGTTTACTTCCAAAGTGGAACTGCTATAGCAGCTGCAACCAGATTGACTTAGAATAAGCTCTGGGGTTTCTTTTCTTTTCTTTTGTGCAGAATCAAGATGTTTATCTGTTGTTTCCTGGATGCATTGCAAGTGCCGTTGCGTTTTTAGAACAAATATCTGTATTGTGTTTTTAAAAAGAGAGAGGAAAAGGAAAAGAAATGGCCTCCCACCCAGCTGACTTGAGTCATCATCATCATCATAATCAACATCAACATTTATTAAATTTCAATACCACCCTTCACCTGAGGCAGGCATAGGCAAACTCGGCCCTCCAAATGTTTTGGGACTACAATTCCCATCATCCCTGACCACTGGTCCTGTTAGCTAGGGATCATGGGAGTTGTAGCCCCAAAACGTATGGAGGGCCGAGTTTGCCTATGCATACCAAAGCAACAAATAATAACCAGGAAGATCAATGGAAAGCTTAACTTTGACTTCAGCAGGGTCACCACAAGGATCAATGAGAGATAAGAAGGCTGTAGCCCTGTTCAAGCAACACGACGTGTACATGAGGGGGGAGAAGAAACGGGAGAAATGTGAGCACACCTTCTGGGGTCACCCCTTATCTTCACATAATTCAGTGGTCCATGTGAACAGCCCCCTATTGTATATAGGTAATCAGGGATCCTGTTTTTTGTTGGTCACATACTGTAGTCTATATGGCTACAATTTTGTACACGTCTAGAGGCTGTTCACACAGCCTATTGAACCTGCACACGTCTGGGGCAGGGTCCGGGGCAGGTCTTGTAACCATTCATTTATTGTCCTATCCAGTTTTTGTTTTTAATTAGTTAATTTCCCATTAACTCACCTTTTAGGTGGTTTACAATGTTAACTGTATTAACAGCAACAGTGAACTAAAATTCCACATTATTAAAACAACAGTGAAACTGCACTATTGTCATGCCATGTGACCAGGGCTAGTTATTATTGTATTTTCATTATTAATTCAATTTGCATATATCACCCTTCATCCGAAGATCACAAGGATGTTCACAACAGAAAAATACAAAACAGATACAAAATAACACAAATACAAAAAGAAAACTAAAAAATCCCTCCCCTCCCACAATCACATGTAACAAGCTATAGAATGCTAATCGGCCAAAGGTCTGGTTATAGAGAAACATTTCCGCTTGGCTCCTAAAGACATGTAATGAAGGCACCAGGCAAGTCTCCCTGGGGAGAGCATTCCACAAACGGGGAGCCACAGCAGAAAAGGCCCGTTCTTGTGTCGTCACCCTCCAGAGCTCTATGGAGGAGGAACACAAAGAAGGACCTCAGATCATGATAGCAGGGTCTGCATTGTTTCATGTGGGGAGAGGCAGTCTTTGCCCTGCTTTACAGTATTGTAAAACCATGGCCTTAGGTGATTTCCTTCTACTTTTACAGCTCTATAGCCATGCCGGTGTCATCATTACAGTTTGATAAGCTCCTGCTACGAGTTTCCAGTCTATAATCTCTAAATATCACAGGGGGGCTTGAGCATTTGCAGACGAATGTTTTTTTAAACCTGCTAATAATCCTCCTAGCTGCAGAATGTGCATCTGCACCACTGTTGCCTAATGATAGGTGGATATGGTGTTATTGCTGGACAACTTCTTTGTTCGGTTGTTTCCCTTGTGATGTTGCATGGTCTAATTCCGCCATCTAGTGAGCAGAGCCCCTAATGCACCCTAGTGCCTTTTATATACAAGACAAAGAGGCCTTGTGTTACTTGAATAATGGATACCTCCGAGACAACTGTCCCTCTTTGGTTTGCGCCTCTGTGTAACGGGGCTGGCCTTTCTATGTTTCTGAAAGTGCACCATTCCTCCTATTATGACACTTGCACTTTCTGTATGTAAACCAGTCTTCCTATCACGATAAAAGGAGCTCTGTTCTCTGGGTCAATCTGAAGGTTTTCACTTTTAAGCCCTACTAAATGTTAATTCAAACACAGTGGTGTGACCTTTCTGCTATCACTTCCCCTATCTATAATACCTCCATCTGATTTGCATCTATTATGGACCTATTTGCCCTCATCCACCCCAAAGCCACCATCTGACACACCATCTCTCTCTCTGTGTGTATGTGTGTGTGTGTGTTGTGGACTTTTAATGTTTATCTGCTAGAAAGTAGATAGGGCCATTGCTTTGTTTATTCTCTGCATATTGCTGATGTTTTTCTTACTGTTATGTTAGGATGGGCTGGTGTATTGATTTTTTGTTCCCAATATGTTGTATGGAATATTAATGTATTGTACGATTCCCCTGTATTCTATGGTATATTTATGCATGTATATAGGGCAGAAGGGGCTTGTCAACCTGGGAAGGTAGCCCATCTGGGAGAAGGAAAACTCTGATCCCAAACCTCCGCTGCCTTGTGGCCATACTCATTTGTGAGAAAGGCTTCAGGAGTAAACCCTGAGGAACTCACTGCCTTGTGGGACATCTTCGGGAAAAGAAAAGGTTAAGGACAGTTGGATGGCAGACTCTCCAAGTGTCCCTATTTTCCAGGGACATCCCTGATTTAGAGAAGCCGTCTTGGTTTCTGATTTGATCCCAGAATGTCCCACTTTTCCTTATGATGTCCCTATTTTCATTAGAGAAATGTTGGAGGGTATGGAGTTATCTGACTCCAGAGCTGCCTGAAAGCAATCCTGTATAGACAAGTTTTTTAGAAATGTTTTATTATGTTTTTATATATGTTGGAAGCTGCCCAGAGTGGTTGGGGCAACCCAGTAAGATGTGTGGGCTATAAATAGTAAAATTATCGTCATGTAATAGGATGTCCCTATTTTCATTGGAGAAATGTTGGAGGGCATGGGATGGTGCCTTGTATGCCTCCTTCCAGCAACTCCTGCTGCCAAACTGGTGCCAAATGTATTGCTCTGCTTTCCTTTGGACATCAGTGAGGCCAAGTGGGGGGTCTTGTTGTCTGGGCAGCCCAGGACCTCCATACACACTGCTTGTGCCCTGGAGAGGTCACTTTGGTGCTGCTAACACAGCAGCAGTTACAAGTTACTGATCTCTACAGCCACAGCAGGTGCTGTGATTCTCCAGGAGTTGGACTTCACCCCAGGAGACGCACTCCATTGTCTCTCAAGACAGATGGATTCCAACAATAGCACCACAACCAGAAACAAGGAGTGGGTAACCACTGCGATCTTCTTCAATAGGGTTGTTCCAGGACAGATCACCACACCTTTATAACATCTGTGCTGCTGCTAAACTTTGAGATGGTTGAAATATCTACAACAACAAAATAATCAGTTGGAGTTGTGTGACTCAAATTGGGTGTACTAGACCTAATTTATTTTAAGCAGTGTTGGCTAAATTTGCTTCTGGGGCCCCTGTGGGATTAGGGGCCCCAAAGCTTAAGCTTCATTTCTTTCATAGTACTGTAATTTCATAGCCCCATTAGTTTCATAGCCCCCAGGTGGAGGGAGATAAAGATCTGTCTTGCTGGCCCAAAAGGATTCTCCACCTCTGCTTTAGGACAGTATCAGGAGTCTGGTGTCAGCATCCAACACCTTCAGGGAGTTGCCAGGGCCCCAGTGCTTCTTTCCATCATTTTGGAATTATGCTTTTTAAAAAAACAACGTCTTGATGTTCTCCTCTGAAATTGATAATTAAGTAATTTCAAGCTGTATGTCGAATGTTCGTACTGGTCTGGAGTGTCTCCAGGCACACATCAGTTTAATGGGGTTGTGTGTGTGTCAATTATTCTCTTCTTATATTGGAAAATGAAATGAAATATATATATATATTTAAAAAGATCCTGCAGTCTTCCCTCCCATTATTTATTCGTTTACTGATACTCTTTCTTATGTGCATCGTGTTTTATCAAGAATGAGAGGGCAGGTCCCCGCAGCAAAAGACTTCACAGTCTGAAAATAGACACTAGGCAGATAACAAAGGGAGGGAAGGAAATGATGGCAGTGAAATACATTATTATTTCTGTCAACAAGGCTGCAGTGCTAAGCACCATCGGATACAATGGAATTGATTTCTGAGTAAATATGCACAGGATTACACTGGTTATAGGAAATGTGGCTGGACTACAACTCCCATCACCCAGTGGGGGAGCTTCAAGCTCTGGCGGGGGGGGCGGAGAGCTGGCAGGGGCGTGGCTGGTGCATGTCCCGGGGGCGTGGCATGCATCCTGGGGGTGTGGCACCCAGCACGGGGGGGGGGGTGCAGCCGCGATGGCATCCCTTACCATTGGCTATGCTGGCTGGGACTTAAGGGGGTTGGAGTCTGGCAAATTTCTGGAGGACCATAGGTCCTCCACCACAGCAGTACAGTATTGAGACTGCAGGGTTTGTGCATTTAGATATACACAGTGCTGACAATATCAGCAGCAAAGTAGGAGCAATAGCGATAAGAGACATGTTCTTCTACATGAAGGTTCCAGGCTCAAACCATTATTTTTTCAGCTAAAAGCAACTGATGAGTAACACGCTTCTCTGCCTGAGACCCTGCAGAGCTGCTGCCAGTCAGAGTTGACAATACTGGGTTAGAGGGACCAATGGTTTTACTAGATATAAGGCAGCTTCCTATGTTCTTAATAATCTATCTTATGAAAGTCAGCCGCTTCAGCTGTCCTTATTTTCTGTTAACTGTACAATCTCCAGTTAAAGATTCGCCATGACTGGAAACAAACTGACAGCTGCACTTTTGCAGATCTGATGTCAGGGTGGACAATACTGGGCTAGATTCCCCCCTTTCCTATTTTGAACATGTTTTATATATTTACTGTTTGTTATTTTGTTGTACACTGTTCTCAGGGGTTTTACTGATGCGCAGCATAGAAACTTCACAAAACCAAATACTTGGTAATTTGTTTTATATGTAATGCATGTTTACTGCATGAGCTTAACGAAACAGCCCTCATGTACAGGCTAACAGTGGCAACAGAAAGCTACAACACAAAAGGAAAAGGGGAGGGAAGAGGAAAGCCTGCTGCAAAGGACCAGCGTGAATGATCAGGAGCCCAATGAAGCTTGTCACTCAGCCATGTCAATGGATTGGGCCCTGTTTCCCATGCCTCCTCTGCTGTACGTGCCCTCTCTGATGCCTGGCCACATCTGAAGTTTGGAGGTGGCAGGCGCTACAGTTGCGTGGCCAAATATGCAGCGAGCAAGGGCTGTTCAGGAGGATTTCAAGGAAGACAACCAAAGCAGCAGCGACCCTGTGCCAGCTTACCGGGAAGCAAGCCTTTGCGCAACGCAGTAGAACACACGTCTCTATAGACAGGGGTGCCAACTTGAATAAAAAATTGGGGTGGAGGAAGCCCAGGTAAGCCTCACCCTGCAGCACGCGCGGCACACGCACACCATTTGGGCAGCAATGCCCATCAACTTGGGGGGTGGGAGGCGGCCCCCTCAAATATTTTATTGTTGTTGTTGTTGTTTATTCGTTTAGTCATGTCCGACTCTTCGTGACCCCATGGACCAGAGCACGCCAGGCACTCCTGTCTTCCACTCCCTCCCACATTTTGGCCACACTCATGCTGGTAGCTTCGAGAACACTGTCCAACCATCTCTGTCGTCCCCTTCTCCTTGTGCCCTCAATCTTTCCCAACATCAGGGTCTTTTCCAGGGAGTCTTCTCTTCTCACGAGGTGGCCCAAGTATTGGAGCCTCAGCTTCAGGATCTCTCCTTCCAGTGATCACTCAGGGCTGAATTCCTTAAGAATGGAGAGATTTGATCTTCTTACACTCCATGGGTCTCTCAAGAGTCTCCTCCAACACAAAAGCATTCAATTCAAAAGCATCAATTCTTCGGCGATCAGCCTTCTTTATGGTCCAGCTCTCACTTCCATACATCACTACTGGGGAAAATATAAAAATATTTTATTGGGAGCCCCTAAAGGAGCTCGTCCCCTAGGTTCCGGCTCCTATGTCCACAGACCTGCATACGATCGCGAGCTTGTAAGCGTCTCCACGGCTCATCCTCGGCGCCGATCTAACGCACATGCGATTCATTGATTCATGCACTCACTCCATTCATTCTCGGCCCGCCCGCCCTTCTCCCCGCCCCTTGTCAAGCCCCAGCTAATCAGAAGCGGGCCCAGAGAAGAAGGCGGGCGGAGTGCTTGCGCCAAGCTCTGCGCAGGCGCACTCCCTCATGAAAATATGCCTATGTATACATGTTCTGGAGCCCGCCGGCGCCTGGCTCCTCCTCTTCCTCCCTGCTCTTTCCCCATCCCCATCCCATGTGTTCTAACCGCGCGGTGCCGGCTTCACGCACTCGCGGCGCTGCTTCCCCCTCCTCCGGTTCCGGCCTCGAGAGATTCGGCGCAGGCGAGGCGGGCGGGCCGTTTCCCCTCCTCGGCTTCGCGGGTGAGGGGAGCGCGAGGGGGGGGGGAACGGCCGTTAAAAGGGGCGAGGGCAAAGCGCGCGCGCGCGCATGTCGTGGCTGGGAAGGGGGCGCGGGGCGCGAGCTTCGAGGCTGCCGCGTGAGGGGGCGGCCAAACTGTCGGGGTCCCCCCCCCCCAGAAAGGAGAGTCGAGGGGGGAAGGCGGTTAGACTGAGCTGAGGAGAAGGGCGAGCGAAAAGGGGTCGCCACTTTCCCTTGGCCAAACCCTCCCCATAGGCTGCCTCGTCTGTGGGGGTCGTCCCTCTCTTTCAAGGGGGCTGCCTCCGTCCTTTGAGTACCACAGATGCTCAGCGATGCTGGTTTACTTTTTGGGGGGGATAAGGGTGGGCGCTGAAGTCCAGAGACGACCCCCCCAAAAAAGCTCAGCAGACGGATCAGGAGAGCTTCCCCCCCCCCCAATGGAGCAGAGGTGGCTTTGCCCCGTATTTAGATACAGGTCAGGGAAGGAGCTGAGACATCATGAAGCCCAGTTGTGTCAGATTATCTAACTGCCCCACAGCTGGTGCTGGTTTTTGGCCAGCATGGCCTAGAGAGGTTGAAGTGTTGGCTCTAGGAATGGCAGAGTCCCAGGTTCGAATTCTCGGACCCCCCTCCCCCCATGAAGGTTTACTTTCTCTGACAACCTGATCTGCCTCGCAGGGTTGTTGAGAGGATAAAAGGTATGCTTGCTTGGAGGAAAGGTAAATAAATAGGAGTACACCCCCTTCCTTCTTTTTTCTTCTTCTTGTCTCCCCTCCCGCATAAAGAAAGGCCTCTGATCCCATCCTCAGTTGAATTCTGTGCCTCAAGAGGTTACTATTAATGATGTGCATTTCAGCCATACCCTAAATTGGGGTGATATTGCTGGTAATATTTCAAAACTTAAATGAAGATTATATTTTTTACCCTTTTATCTGATTGAGATTTTTTTGGTTCTCATTGATCTTCTCTTTCCCTGGTCTCTTTCCTCCCACCCTCCCCTGCCCCAATTAACTCCCCCCTACATTTCTTGCAATATTTGTGTGGGGGGCAAAAACAATGGAATGTGCCTGGAGGGGCATCAAATGTGTTGGATATGACATGCATTCCAACTAAATGTACCATGGCAGCTTTTCCAAAACTTTATTTCATATGCACAGATGAAGTAATCTTTAGATTTCCCGCATCCCTGTGTTTGCTGCAATAGACAAACAGACTTGCTGTGTTGTAAGTTTCATCAAATGCAAGTAGGCTGTAGACAGTAAGCTGATATGTTTGTTTATGACACTTTTACTATACAGTACTCTCCTTCCAAGTACTCTGGGATAATGTAAGTGGTTCATCTCTTTTCATTTTATCCTTGCAATGGATTAGTGACCAATGCAGGATCATCCAGAGGAACCATATCTCTCCGTTCTAGTCTAAGAAGCTAACCACTGTGCCACACTGGAACTTTCTTTTCCCACAGGAGTAGCTACGTCTCTTACAGCAGTTGTCAAGGTATCTGGCTCTTAAAAGATTGAACACATTTATTATGGCATAAGCTGTTGTGGACTAATGTGGACTAAAGGTGGATTAGAAATTAATAGCATAAATAAATGACCGATGGCTCCCATCCCTGTCTGTTTTTCCTTTATGATTTGTTCTCCTGCTTACGCAGAACAAGACATATTTATGATTTGCTGTCTCACTGTTCCTTTAAGCAAGGCATACACTATAAATATGAGTAGTGGATTTTATGAGGTTAATTATAGGTAAAAGAATGTGTTACATTAACTTTTAAATGGAGTTAGAAGTTTTGCATACAGTTGTTCCTGTTATGCACTGTGAAGAGTCAATGTAGTTTGTATCAAATTTGTCCCTAAAATTCTGGGAACTTGGAAGTCAATATCCTATTTTTAGATGGACTGCCGGTTTGCTTTGGCTGTTGCAAGTTATTCTACTTTTCACTGGTAGCTACATTATTATATTTATAGACTGCTATCAATATGCCGGGTGCGTTGTGGTTTAATTTTTACTCTGCCTGCCAAAAAAGTACACAAAGCTTACGTAAAACCAATACAAAACAAAGTAAGTTTCAAAATATATTAAACATCGTGAAAATGCAGAAAAACAATCTAAAATGGAAACAAAATGACCAGTGAAACCATACAACAGTTTAAAGCAAAAAGTGGTTTTAAAAGCAGCAGAATACACAGTACAATCAACATTACAATAAAACCTTCTTCATTACAGAATAGTAAAGGTAAAGGTAAAGGTACCCCTGCCCGTACGGGCCAGTCTTGACAGACTCTGGGGTTGTGCGCCCATCTCACTCTATAGGCCGGGGGCCAGCGCTGTCTGGAGACACTTCCGGGTCACGTGGCCAGCGTGACATCGCTGCTCTGGCGAGCCAGAGCCGCACACGGAAACGCCGTTTACCTTCCCGCTAGAAAGCGGTCCCTATTTATCTACTTGCACCCGGGGGTGCTTTCGAACTGCTAGGTTGGCAGGCGCTGGGACCGAGCAACGGGAGCGCACCCCGCCGCGGGGATTCGAACCGCCGACCTTTCGATCGGCAAGCCCTAGGCGCTGAGGCTTTTACCCACAGCGCCACCCACGTCCCTTTCATTACAGAATACTCAGATGTAAATCCTGTTGACTTCAATGGGGCTTACTATATAGGAAGGTGTGTCTAGAATTGCTCCCTAAGGCAATAAGGGGATGGAATTAAATGTATAAATTAAGCCTAGAGTGTAACAACAACATCCAAATGGAAAATAAAGTTTAAAGTATAATTGTTCTGTCTTTATTAGTTTTAATTGGACGAAGTTCACAGAAATAAATTGGTTAAAAGATCTTTCACATACCATTGACAGTTTTGTGCAGGTATTGTTAGTGCATTTATTCTGTAAAAACTTAAAACATTTTCTGTTTCATTTTCAACATAGTTTCCATGTTTGGATTTAAACACCATTGTTCCAGTATCTAGGCAGAGAATATTATTATTATTACTGTGTTGTCAAATTATTTTTTCTTTTCTTTTCCAGGTATTAAAACAAATGAAGTACATTCTGGTAACAGGTGGTGTTATCTCTGGGATTGGGAAAGGAATAATTGCAAGCAGCGTTGGGACAATCCTCAAATCATGTGGCCTGCACGTAACTTCAATTAAAATTGACCCATACATTAACATTGATGCAGGCACCTTTTCTCCTTATGAGCATGGTAAGATGGAGAGAAAGAGCAAACTTTTAAACGTTAAGAATAAAATAACGCTGAGGATGTTTTGAGGGATGGTGGTGTATAATTGCACTCTGACTGTTGCATTGGGGTGAGGGTTTGGAATTGCCAGTGCTATAGATAGTGAGTTGGTGACAACTTTTTTTAGGATACAATATAGAAATAGTGGTTGGTATTTGTAGGCAAGAAGGTAGTTACTGCTTCAAGCAAGTCTAACTTATGCATGTCACTTGGTTTTAGGTGAAGTGTTTGTGTTGGATGACGGAGGGGAAGTGGATTTGGATCTGGGCAACTATGAACGCTTTCTTGATATCCGACTCACGAAAGACAATAATCTGACCACAGGGAAGATATATCAGTATGTCATCAACAAAGAAAGGAAAGGAGACTATCTTGGGAAAACAGTTCAAGGTAGGATATTGGAACTGGGTTCACTTGGCTTTAATAGAGGTCAGCATATCAGTGTTTCCAGTATTATGACAGGCCTTGTGCCTTTTGAAACACAAAGGCAATGCTTGGTTCTCTGTGTACTTCAGCTGAATGCCGTTCTGATCTGTAGCTGGCAAAGATGGGCATGTTTACATTTATCCCTTCTGCTCATTTGTTCTTGGCTCTCATGGTGGCATGCACAGTTGAGAAAAGTATACAAATAATTCTAAAAATAAGGCATGACAGCACTTGATATATACATATATGTGGACAATATATAAATCATTGTTATGCTGTGGTTTGGCTTGTGAAGTTCAAATTGATCGTTTATGTTGTTTGCTGACCTAAAATATCTCTGCCTTTATTCATATTATTGTCAGTATTTCTACTGTTTGGAACAGGAGTGGCAACTTCATGGGAACAATGTGTTTGGGACAAGGCTATGGTAATTCCTACGTCATCTGGGTATTTATTAAGAATATTGAGAGGGGAACTAAATCAGTATATTAATGAAAATGTATAAAGTATATCAAAGAAAAATATACCATATTTACGTGAATCCAATGCACCTTCGAATTTAATGTACATCTCAATTTTTGAAACCAAAGAAGTATTTTTGGTGCCATCAAATCTAATGCGCACCCTAATTTGGCCAAAAAATGTGTGCAATAAATTTGGGTAAATATGGTACATAGTAGCCCTGGTTCTTGGTAACAGTTTTCCAGTGGCAGGGTCTGCTTATTTTAAATAAATATAAAAGAAGAGTAGTCCGTGTTGAGAGGGTTCTAAAACTAAGACATAAGCTGAGGAATAGGATTTCAGCCCTAGTCATGTTATGTGCAAGTCACAACAAATATCTGTTGATTAATAGGGCACTGCTCTGTGTTGGGTATGGAGCAGGTGAAATCTAAGATACTGGTTTTATTATTGTTTTTAGTTTGAAAATGGACAAATATATTCCAAACTCTTCTTCTCTTCTTGTCTTGTCTCGTTTTGCAGTTGTACCCCACATTACAGATGCTATCCAGGAGTGGGTAATGAGGCAAGCACGAATCCCAGTAGATGACGATGGCATAGAACCTCAAGTCTGTGTGATTGAGGTTGGTATCCACAGGTTAAAGGCTGAATGTTGATGTGTCTTGCTAAACCATAGTGTACTGCAGTGTGGGTGAGCTGTAGGAAGGTTGTGCCTGATGCTTATTCTCTTTCTCACTTGGCCATTGTTTTTCATGCTGGCTTGTTTCAGACAAACCATAGTTAACATTAAGAGTATTCTTCTATTTTGGATGAAACAACAAAGCAAAAGTGTAAGTGAAAATTTCTGATCTCTTCCTCGTGTGGGAGGAGGAGGGGGGGTAGGTGGCATACGAGCCCAAAATTTGCTGCAGCTTGTTCTCGTCATCGTTTGCAGTAATCCATGTATTTTTTTAGAGTAGCATGCAAATTTGGCCAAAGAGTTGTATCTAATTTTAGTCATACTTGGAATAGACTTGTTGAAATTAACAAACATGACTAACCTAGCTCTATTAAGTCCAGTGAATCTACTCCAAGTAAAACATAGACGGATGCAACCCAATATCTTTTTAGGAAATGTCATATATTGATACAGTACTCTGGTTAGAATTCTGATAGGGGCATTTGAGAGAGTGTCAGCAATTTCCTCCCTCCTTTTAGCAAGTTCTATCTTTGTTCACCTAAGGATTTGTTTGCGTTAAAGTAACCTTTCCATCCCTTGGGAGAACAAAATCTTTCATATGTTCTCCAGATAACATATAGCACTAATTTTCTGGGAAGATTTTGTTTGCAGTCACAGAATATGGAGGAAATTTAAAAGAAAAAATATTGGTTGGGACAACTGGAAATGTGAAAGTGTCAAACACCTAATTGTTCTGGGTTGATCTTGCTTGGTTGGCAAACACTTCTATTTGAATCCAGGCTGAATGAGTTGAACTTTAGTTCCATTCAAAGAACTGGGATAGGATAGTTAGTTATTGCTTAGTACCCATTGAAATAAATGAAATTGAAGTGGAGGTAATTTAGTCTGGATCCAACCTATGGCTTGCATCATCCAGCATCTTATTACATGGCATACTTTGAGGTGAACCGCCGATAGTTATACAGAGTGACATTGACACTGTCTTTGTGTTCTAAAAACAGAGTATGGTGCTTAATTCTAGATCTCTTTGTTTTAGCTTGGAGGAACTGTAGGAGACATTGAAAGTATGCCCTTCATCGAGGCATTCCGCCAATTTCAATTCAAAGTCAAGCGGGAAAAGTTTTGTAATATTCATGTCAGTCTGGTACCACAGGTAAGGTATTACTGTTCTTTAATGATGTTGCTCCATCTCAGATGATTAGAAGTGTGTCCTTGGAAATGGGAAATGAAATTGGCATTTTTTTTAGCATTATGAACAACAATACTTAAAAAAAAATAGTATGAAAAAAGGCCTAAAGGCAAAAATATTAAGTAAAATATAGTAATTCAGGCAATATTCATATGTTGTGAAATGCAAACACTAGATGTTTGTATCAAATTGCATAGATTATCTCTGGAGAAGTAACCTGAATCTAGCAGGCACTACCTAAACTGTCCTGTACAGGTGTACGTGGAAGTACTTCCTATGTTCAATGGGTCTTCCCCCTTTTACGTGATTTATATTGCAGCTTTGGCATCTCAGATATGACTTTTTCACTTGATATAGTCATCATAACAATTAGGTTACAAAATCCTATATACAGTATTAAATCCTTTCGGAAATGGTAGGAGCTACTGCCACATAAACATTTCTTTTTATGTCAGCTTTTTGTGGCAAGGTTGCTATCATATAGTTGATTACTCAAGTATTTAATATCCAGTAAGAAATCACTGGTTTCTGAAATAATGTAAGTATATATCTTAGTATATGGCCATGACATTGATAGCTTCTTCCATTTGTATTGTAATAAATTTAGTGGAGCCTTACTTGTATGCATAGAAAAATGCCCAAAACTCCTGTGAGTTTTGTTCATCGAAATAGAAGCATTAAATCATGTTTCTGAAAGTATCTGATAAGGAATTAATCAGTATAGGCACATTTAATACTAAATTGTTCAGCACGCCTTATTATAGCATGTGAAGCTGTCTTCTAATGATGTTCAGATAAAATCAATTTTACATTATTCTGGGCCAGTGAAAAATACTTCATTTTGCTGTTATTGCTTGCTGTTTCCTTCAGTGATTTGTTAGATTTGCTAAAACCTGGATGATGGCTGTATATATTGCTGCAGTACATAATAATTTGGAGGCTGTAGATTTGACACACTGTCTTCTCATACATATTTCTTGATGCTTGTGTGCTAGCCAAGCTCTACAGGAGAACAGAAGACAAAACCCACCCAGAATAGTGTTCGTGAACTCCGGGGTCTTGGTCTCTCACCAGATCTGGTAAGTTTGCTGTGGCATGTAGAAATCACACTCGGCTGGTTTTATAGAAGTTTTCAAATGTCATAAGTCATGGGGTGTAGAGAGTTGTTTTAAATGATGCCATATCGACAAATAGCCATGAAGCATTTTGTTTGCAGAAGGCTGCAAGGCATATTTCATTAACCTACCAAGTGCTAAAGGTTAGGTTTATAACCTGGTGCAGTATTGTTCGATAACTTCACTGTTTTCATTCCTAGATTGTATGCAGATGCTCCACGCCTCTAGATACCTCAGTAAAAGAGAAGATTTCCATGTTCTGTCATGTAGAACCAGAACAGGTAAAAATTGTTTAAATGTATGTGTTTTGATACTGTTGGCACATTTATTTGTGTACAGTCGTACCTCTGCGTGTGTGCGCAGAAGTGGTCCTCCTGTTGCAAAAACTTTGGGATATGGCCGGACCTCCTGTTTGCAACCGGAGGTACCACTGTACTTAGGTCATAGATCTGGTCTGTGCATGTAGCAAAATCTTCCCTTTGCAATATACAGCATATAAAGTTTTTCCCCCCAATAAAAAATAAAAAATCCTCCCAGGTACTAGAGCTGTGTATTGTGCACATCATAAATGTGACAGTGAGTATTCTTTCTCTTACTGAACAGGTAATTTGTGTTCATGATGTCTCTTCCATCTATCGGGTACCTCTTTTGCTAGAGGAGCAAGGGGTGGTTGATTATTTCCGACACCGGCTTGACCTTCCCATTGAAAAGCAGCCTAGGAGAATGCTCATGAAATGGAAGGAGATGGCTGACAGGTGAGCTCGCTCGTAAGAAGCAACTGTGCTATTCTGACCTACTGTGTTAGCAGAGGAGTGGCTAGGAGGAGAGCTTGTTTCCTTAGCCCTCCTGAGCTCCAGAGTATTTTGGCAAGAATAGATTCTCTTCCTAACTATTCACCCACAGAAAAACTGTAGATAAATCTTTTTATGGGTACAGTAAGTTAGAACTTGGCAAATTTTGCTGTAGACTAGTTCCTGTGTTAACCTTTATAGTTTTATCTTAACTGGACTGAAGTAGCTATAATATGTGGATGAGTACTTAGAATCATAGAGCTGGAAGGGACACCACGGGTCATCTAGTCCAACCCCCTGCAATGCAGGAATCTCAACTAAAACATCCATGACAGATGCCCATCCAAACCTTTGCTTAAAAACCTCCAGTAAAGGGAATTAAGGGAAAGATTTAAACTAACTTAAGGCTACAATCCTGTACCACTAAGGTGGGAGTATGCCCCATTGAGCCCAATGGGATGTTTCTCAGTAGACCTGTCTTCATGTAGAGAAGCCTAAAAAAAACCCCTTATCCCCATAGCTTCATTCTGTAGTGGTAGAATCAATTTTACAACCTCAGGGATCTACCATCTTATTATTTGCATATATAGACCAGGCCTGAGAATTCTTGTGCTGAATCATATTATTCATTCAACATTTGGCTTTGTATGCCTGGGCTCTAAACATATACAATATTGCATATGTGCTGCCAAAGCGAGAGGCTGCTTGATCATGCAGGTCTGATCTTTTAACTAATTATTTTAGCTAATAGTATATAGTTTGCGCTTTTAAAGGTTAAAGATAGAAGATACAGTGTTGTGCTTTTATGTTTTGTTCACACAGATATGATCGCTTATTGGAGACCTGCTCTATTGCTCTTGTTGGCAAATACACAAAGTTTTCAGATTCCTATGCTTCTGTCATCAAAGCTTTGGAACATTCTGCCCTGGCTATCAATCACAAGCTTGAGATCAAGGTATGCTTTTCCACTAGCCCCAGCAGAATCGCTGTCTCCTCTGGATTCATGTTTAAAGCAAAGAGCAGCAATAAACAGGATGTACTTTCCTGTTTTGAGAATGGTGCTTCAGCAGCAGCCAAGGTGCCAATATTTCCAGCCCAAAAATACTCATGCACAAAAATCTACTGTATTTAGAAAAAACACAATCCATTTAATGTTACATTCAAGCAGCACTGAGGATAACAAAGCTTACTAACCTGCTGCTACTTGCATAGCCATTGGACATAATTGGTGGTAGAAGCATAATGGTGATGCTGTTTCGAATCCCCAACTGGGTACTCTTCCTTTCCAGGGGACAAAAGATTTTGGGAAGCTTGCAATATAAAATATATGGATGGGGAAAGAGGCAATCCATTCTTCCCTTGCCTCCCACAAAAGTGAATAGGAAGGTCACTAAGCAGAATATAGGTTTTGTTTATTTTAAGCAGCAGTTCAGATCTAGAAACTACAGGGGAAGGGTAGGCAGCCTGGTGCCCTTCAGAAGTTCTGGGCTACATCTCTCATCAGCCTCAGTCAGCATGGACAATGGTGAAGGATGATGGGATTTGAGGTCCAGAATGTCTGGGGGGATATAGTTTGCTGCTATAGAAATTAAAAACCCTCTTGGAAGAGATCATGCATGTACAGTGGTACCTCGGGTTATATACGCTTCAGGTTACAGACTCCGCTAACCCAGAAATAGTGCTTCAGGTTAAGAACTTAGCTTCAGGATGAGAACAGAAATCGTGCTCCGGCGGCAGCAGAAGGCCCCATTAGCTAAAGTGGTGCTTCAGGTTAAGAACAGTTTCAGGTTAAGTACGGACCTCCAGAACGAATTAAGTACTTAACCCGAGGTACCACTGTAATGTGACACCTTGAAACCTCCATCTTTGGAGCTTCAGAGCAAACAAAAGACAACAGTTGTCATGATGGCAGAAGCCCTCCACCAAATGGTAGGCTTTTAAAGTGTTTCAGCCTATGTGGATGTCTTCCTTCACAAACTGTTGGATTATCTGATTGTTTCAGAAAAGATTGTTTGCATCCCACCCATCCTTCTCTCTTGCATTTCTTACCATACCCAGAGGCAGTCTCTGCACCTGGAGACTGGGCCTCCAATTCTAGAGCGCCAAGGATATTGGAGAGGGGTGGTAGAGGCCCCTTTGGCTCCAAACAGTAAAGATTTGTGAACAGAACAGAACTGTAATTTGACCATCAAAAATAACATCTGTTTTACAAGACCTGTATTTTTTGATGGGTGCAAAAATTCCATGCTTCAATAATTGGAACAGTTGTGTCATACGTAGTTTTGGGGAAACAAAAAGAAATATGTGTCGATCTCTTCAGATAGTGTTTGATCTGGTTGTATAATAATAATACCAGCAGCGAGGGAGAGGAAAAGCTTTTTGCTTGAATGAGCTAAAAAAGTGGTACCTCTGATTCTGCTTTAATCTCATGTTTTTTAAAAATGGATTTCTTCCTAGTACATAGATTCTGCTGACTTGGAACCAGCTACTCTCCAAGAAGAACCAGTTCGATACCATGAGGCCTGGCAGAAACTCTGCGGTGCTGAGTAAGGCATACATAACCTTGCTTTCCTCCTTGAGACGCAGTGACTCCTACTGGCATCATTCTAGGCTTCTTTTATTGTTCCCTGGTTGGCTCAGTATTCTAGCCTGGCTGGGCCTGTTTATATAGAGTTAGAGTGGTTGTTTTCCTTTTTATCTTATGAGCCAAGTAGACAGTGGGTAGAGTCGTGGAAATGGATAGATGAGGTTAACTTAGGTTCATTAATATCAGTAGGTCTGTTCAGGGCAGAACTTAGTTGCACAAAACCCAACGTGCCACACATCCTGTTAACTCAACGGCAAGAAATCATACAGCCACAAATAAGAGTCTAGTTATATATTAATAGCCAGTGGTCTTTCAATAGCAGTTGACTGCAATTGTTATATAGATCCTGCATGCTCAGAGGCAATTTACCACTGAATGCCAGTTGATAACTCAGAAGAATAGCTCATTTGGTAGAGCATGAGACTTAATCTCAGGGTTGTGGGTTCGAGACCTATGTTGGGTCATAGATTCTTGCACTGCATGAGGTTGGACTAGATGATCCTCATGGTCCCTTTCAACTCTATAATTCTTTGATGATGGTGGCAGGATTCTGGAACAGAGTATATTAATGGGATTCACTTTTTAGCTGTGAATGCACCCTTTCCCCCCAAATAAATATTTTTAAAGAGTGTTTATATAAAAACATACAAAATAAAGGTAATATAATACAGTACAGTAAAACCACAAAAAAGATAGAGTGGGACATAAACCAAATATATGTATACAGTTCTATCCCGTGTATACATAATCGGAAGTATTGTATATTGCATTTTAGTCGTGCACTCCAAATTTCCAAGGATACTGCAGGCAGCTGTTGAAGGTTTGCACTTCCTTGGAAGGAACGTTTACTTGCATCTCTGACCCTTGTCATACATAGATTGATACTGCAGAGCACTTAAATCATTCTGAATAGTCTCTTTTGGAGATGAGGAGCAAAACAACCATGGTGGTCAGCCTTTGAAGCCGGTCCCCTTTTATATGCTTCAGTTGCCTGGCTTCAGAAGGATTACTCTAATTAAACAACAGCTATAAATGTAAAACATTTGTTTGAGGGGAACTACACATTTGGTGGAGACTGGTGTCTGGAAACCTGCATGTCTGCTAAGTAGCAAAGAGATTTTGAAGGTCAGACACAGCAGGCAACCCTGCACAATATACTTTACTTTAAGCATGCCTTTCTGCTGTTGCTTTGCAGTTATTTGGAAAAGATCCAAGAGTGTTCACTGAACTTCTGAAACTCCTGCCCCTTGAGAGTGATTAATGAAATGTGCGAAAGAGATGGACAAATTAGTGTATATCATATGTAGGAAGAATGGTAGCCATTAGAAAGTTAGTATGCTGAAAAATGGACATGTTCTACAGATCGTTGGCAGATGCAGTGGACATATGACCTGAAAGTAATGTATTTGTATAACCTGGTGGTGTAATTTGCATTTTTGAGTCACTCTGTTCCGTTTCTGTGTAGATATTTAAAGTTTAAAATAATAATGAAAAGCTTTGTGGAATGCAGATTGTTCACCTTCCTGCATTGCAGGGGTCGGACTAGATGGCCCTTCATGTCCCTTCCAACTCTACAATTCTATGATTCTATGAAAGTGTAACAGACTTTCAAGTGTCACTGAATGGATTTCTCCCCCCTTTTATGCAGTGGAATCTTGGTTCCAGGAGGGTTTGGTGTTCGAGGAACGGAAGGGAAGATCCAAGCTATTTCTTGGGCAAGAAAACAGAAAAAACCCTTCTTAGGTGAGAGATGATTTTTTATTATTATTACACACCAGGTAGAGGTTTTAACAATTAGGCAATAATCCACTCTAATACCTCAGGATCAGGTACTTGAGTTGCTGTGCAGCCTGTCAAATGTAAGAGGAAACAGGCAAGAGGAGTTTCTGGTTTACACTGATCAATATCTGTTTTCTTCATGACTTTGAGCTTGCTTGGGGGACATACAAGCAGAGATCAGCATCCCCTGTACACCCCCCCCATCATTGTAACCTTTTTGTCATCTTTGTGCTTATGTGGCCCCTGATGCAAATAGTGGTTAATATGACAGAGTTATTGGGGACTTGAAGAGAATACTGTGCTGTCTTTTTCTGCAGGAGTGTGCTTGGGAATGCAGCTAGCAGTTGTGGAATTCGCCCGCAATATCCTGGGTTGGAAAGGTAAATGCAATGATGTAAAAATACTTCATTGGGGATGGATTTATGGGTGCCAATACTTAAGATTGCTAATGACTGGTGTTCGTTGTGGATTGGTATAAATTACTACCTGTTACATTTAAAATGACTAGCCTTAAAGGGGAACAGCACCCGTTTTTCTTCACTCTGTCCTTGTAACTGTTTTCCAAGCCACAGACATCTGTTATGCAAACTGTTGTATTCCTCCAATTCAGTTGAACTGATTGGAATAGGAGGCAGTATTTCCAGTGCATTCACTACTGACCTTAGAGTGTCACAGGATAATAGTTAAGATCTGTGTAGCATGAGAGTGCTTCAGGGACATACTGTCTCCATAATCCCTGAATCAAGTCTGCAGGATGGGTCACAAGTATTCATGATAGCATGACCAGTGCAGCCCAGCTCACATCATGAGCACCCTGAAAAGTATTCTTTAGCAGCTTGTTATGTTAGTATTTCTGAGTTTTGTGCCTACAGGCTCCTTTTTGAAAAAAGAAGCCTTATATGGTATGGGATGTGAGTAGTTAATGGTTAGACTGTGAACCATAAACCCATAGCTAAATTATGCTTTGGTCATGATCTCAAACCCTCACTTGCAGCCCTGCAATTTGGGGTTAATGCTGACCTATCTGGCAGACCTAGTGACTGATGGAAAGTTAGGGTTTGCACTGCTAGCCATATCTGATCAACGTTTGTAATTGGCAGATGCCAACTCTACAGAATTTGACCCCAAAACTACACATCCAGTGGTAAGTATGATGTAATTTTTGAGCCTAGGGTGGTTTTACTTCTTGCACGCCAAGACCATTCAGCATTTTTCCATAGAGAACCAAAAATATGAAATACGTTGGCTGGCTTGAACAGAAATTAATGGCAAAAATAGACGGCTGGGGTGTGAAACATACTCCCCTTATGGTCTTATGGAATGCAACCACAAATTGATGAATGGAGCATTGTGGCTATGGTGCCTATCTCTGTTGCATTGTATAAGTCAAAACTTTCAAGGTTGTCTTCAATTGAGTTTTACTCAGAGTCGAACCATTGAAATTAATGGTCCTAATGTAACCATAATCATTAACTTTAGTAGGTCTACTCTGGGTATGACAAGTTTTGGCCCATATGCCTGGAGAGAAAGCAAGACCTCTCTATCCATGTGGGACATAATGTTCAAATACGTTATAATATGGCATGTCAAATTTGATGCATCTAGGCCTAGGATGTAGGATCATTTACAGTTAACACCATATTTCTGCTTTTATGTTATTTTATTGATTTTATTGATTTTTTTTAATTGATGGACATTTATAGCCCACCTTTCCTTCAAGGAGCTCAAGGTGGCGTACAGGGTTTTCTCTCTCCGTGTTTTATCCTCACAACGGCCTTGTGAGGAAGCTTAGGCTGAGAGACAGTGACTCGCCCATGGTCCCCTTGAGCCTATGTTGCATCTCTCATCTCCCTCCTCGCCCTCAGCCAACCTACAGAACTGAATGACTATCTGTTTTGTATGGAAACTCCAGGCCGTTCCGCTACAGAACCCCATGACTCCTCTCTAAAGTAATCTCTTGGCTTGATTGAAATGTGATGAAACCAGTTTTCTACTTGTAGAACACAAATGATTAAGATTGATGTTTATGGCTTTTTGTTTATGCCAAGAGCTACCCTTTGGTGTATGCTTATCTTCTAATTCCTTTTCAATCCCATTGTCCTCTTTTGAATTACTTTCCTCAGATCGTAGACATGCCGGAGCATAATCCTGGTCAAATGGGTGGGACCATGAGGCTTGGAAAGAGGAAGACAGTTTTTCACACCAAGAACTCAGTCATGAGTATGGCTCTTCCTAGACCTATGTTATCTCTCCTCCTTTGTATTCCACTTTCCTTTTGCTTGTTGGTGAACAGTGATGGTACAAATGCATGATCTATTGTGTTAAGTACTGGAAGATTTTGTGCTAAACGGCTCCCACTCCTGTTGTTATTTTAATTGATCAGTCTCCTTCCACGTATGTCCCTTGGCGATGCACACAACATATAATAAAAGCAGTTTCAAAACGGCAGAAAAAAATAACAGATGAGTTTAAAAACAATACGAAATGGATAAATATGGCAGAGATGTGTTGATCCAGCTGGAAAGTTTCTTGGAACAAACTTTTCAGGAACAGAGACTTTTTCTCTCATTTCATACCAAAACTTTGTGGTGGTACAGGGTCTTAATGGTAGCAAGTTTAGTGTAGACAAGAAATACAACTTCATACAATGCATATGTAAATTATAGAATTCACTGCTAGAAGATGTGATGGCCAGTAGTTTTGATTTTAAAGGGGATTAGACAGCTCAGTCTGTGGCTGCTGACCATGGTGGTTAAATAGAACCAGGTCCAGAGATGATATGCCAGTTGCTGGGGAGCGACAGGGGGAGACAATTGCCTTGATGTCATTATTGAAGTTCTTAGAGGCATCTGGTTGGCCACCAGGATGTAGCACGTTGGTCTAAATCAGGAATGCCCAAATGTTTTTCAAAGAGGGCCAGATTTGATGATTTTTTTTATTTTTAGGATTGAACTTGTTGAGCTTTCTTTAGGATTTGACCCCAATAAATACACTGCCACAGGGGGTGCCAATTAGGTCCCCAAAACAGACTTTGGACATGCCTTGTCTAGATAGACCCTAGGCTGGTCCAGCAAGTCTCTTTTTTATCATCTTTGGTGGTCCAGTAGAATTCTAAAATTTATTCTTTGGAGGTGAAGGTGTGGTGTTAATGTGTTTAGCCAGTCTGTAATAAGCACAGCCATATTTTCTCCATGGATAGGAAAACTGTATGGAGACGGTGACTATTTGGAAGAGAGGCACAGACACAGATATGAGGTATGTCATCTAGAATGCAGCAATATTTCTCAACCCCCGCCACCACAGTGGCTTTTCTGAAGAGAAGTGATTGTATGACACCACTTTCCCTTCCACAGGTAAACCCAGAGTTGAAAAACACCTTTGAAGAAAACGGTCTGAAATTTGTGGGCCAGGATGTCGAAGGAGAGCGAATGGAGGTGGTTGAGCTGGAAGGTAAGCACTTTAATTAGTAGCTGGGAGACTGACACTGTTGTCTTAGGTGACAACTAATATGGAAAGAGGAAATCTTCCTTCCTTGGATGGGAAGAATGAATGTCAAGTGCCACAATAGTTAGTAGATGCAGCAGAGAGACAGGATGATGGTACTCAGAAAAGCTTTATATTGCCTATGTACTTTAGCCTGGCCTTGCCAATTGAGAGGGCTTCAGATAGTAACCTAACAAAGCATGTTACCATCTTCTCTCCTAGAGCATCCATTTTTTGTTGGTGTTCAGTTTCACCCAGAGTTCCTCTCCAGACCTATAAAGCCATCTCCTCCTTACTTCGGCCTCCTCCTGGCTTCTGCAGGGAGGCTCACACATTATCTACAGAAAGGATGCAGACTCTCCCCCAGGTAAGTTCAGCTTGAGTGTCTTGGCTCGTGATATAACTGCCGGCTTGGCAGTGTTTTCTGTTCAGCATGGTGCACCAATGAAACGCTCTCTCCTATTTCTGTTAGGCATAAAAACCTTAAGGCTGTATTGTATCTTCCTTGAACTTGGAACTACAATATCAGTAATGCCTTTGTAGAATGAAAGTGTAGGGAGTTGTGCTTCTATTGTGGCTCATTAGTCTCTGGCTTAATCTCCCTTCTTAGGAAAATTGGTCTGCTTTTATCTTTTGTTGCAGCTGACATCAGTATACTGTTTGTTAAGTACTGGAGAAAACTGCTGACACATATTTTGGGTATCAGTGTCCTAAATGCTCTTTGTCATGATTAAGGCCAGTCTTCTGGTATCATTCCACTTACAAAGAAATTGCTACCAAACAGTCTCTCTCCCCTTTCCCTCCCAGTGTAGTCTGGCACTATAGTACTGCCTGCCAAAGGCTTGTGGAGTTTTGCCAGACTCGGAATGACTCTTCACAAAATTGCACTCTCTAGGAGCGTTGTCTCAGAGAAGCTGCAAGGGGAAGTGCACAAGGCTTACATTTTCTGTGCAACATAGTGAAGGGGGAAGTCCATTCATCTCCCCTGCATTTTGGTGTGCGTTCTAGAGATGTGGCACTCTCCTGTATATTTCCTCTAGCAAAATCAATGCTCCCCCCCCGCCCTTTGTATGCCGCACATGGTATCCTTTATTGCTATTCTGCCCAGCACTTGAAGTTGCCCCTAGAATAAAAGGCTGCAGGAATCCTTAATGTCACTTGGTCAGTGCCTGCCCTCTGCACTAAGAAGGCCCATGCCTTTTTAACCATTTGGGCTATTTTAAAGAACAATACAAACCACAAATTGGATGTATGAGAATCCTTAAAGGCTGGAAAGCAGGCCTGGTGTCAGCACCTGATATCCTAGAGCAGCTGTTGGGACTCTGGTGGCCCAGTAAGACCCACCAGCACTGATGTCTCTGCCTCCCCCTTCCACCCCGTTAGGTGACTGGGGTCCGAAAGTCATTCTGTACCCTAGAGTGACACTAGGTCAGATGCTGTGGGGCACTGTGAGAAATTAAAATGTTGCTGTTGTCACTGCCAGATTTGCTGAGAAGGACCAGCTAGGCTACTTTGTGGAAGTCTGTCATAGGCTGTAGTTTCTGACTGGCTAGGTCATTTAGATGAACTCGCATTTGTAACTAATGAGCCAGAGCCAGTGTGTAGAAGTGCTTATCTTTCTAATGGTCTGAATGTTACAGGGATACCTACAGCGACAGAAGCGGAAGTAGTTCACCAGACTCTGAGATCACAGAACTGAAATTCACTGCGGTGAATCATGAGTGATTGCTGGTAATGCTGTCCTTTCATGTTTTGAAGTTTCAATTTATCTTTCTTCCATCTCTCCCACTTGTGAATTTGGGCCAAATCTCTGGGCGTTTCTTAACCATGGGGGGAAAATTGTCTGGTCTTAGTGCTTGCAGATTGGGAGGAGTGGCATCTCAAAGCATAGTGCACAAATACAGGCAAAGCTAAATATACCATGAGATCTACATGTTGAACCTGGCTAGTGTGCCTTGGTAGCAGTGACATTTCCATGTACATTGCCTTGGGTCCTTTTGTGGAAAGGAAAAGCAGTGTGGTGTAGTGGTTAGAGTGTCAGACTAAAGAGACAAGGATTCAAATCCAGTTTGCCATGAAGTTCTCTGGGTGATGTCAATCACTACCTCTCAGTGACTAACCTGTAAAGATGTGTCAGGAGAGAAATCGGCAAACATTTTATGCTACTAAAAGAAAGCTAGCATGTAAAGTGGGCCACATTCCCTTCTGAGTAACTGTTTGGGGGCCATGTCAGTGGTGGGTGGTGTCAGAAGGAAACATACATTTGACTAGTTAATACTTATGCACACACAGAGAGTATCCTCCATTCAGACAAGAGGCAGTCAGAGTTCAAGGAGTTTCCAGCCAGGCAAAAATACTCGAGAGTGTATGGAGCATGAGCAGTGAGAGGGGTGGCTGAGGATGGTGTGTGGCCTGGGGAGACTCCCAAGGGCCAGATGGGAGAGGCTTGGGTGGTTTCTGGGCCTGAGGTTTCTCACCTGTGATGTAAATATACTAAAACAAATGCATTTCTTTTATTAAAAAAAATCCTTTTGTCTCTCTTATCTACCCTCCTCCCCACCATTCCAGATATGCCTAATTTTCAGAAGATCCTTCATTCCTTTGATGCAATAGTTGAACTGCTGGAGTCTCTTAAATCACGTCACGTTAATTGTTTTTTGAAAAATCATGGCACACTTCTTTTGTTCATTTAAACTTATTTTGTATTCTGAGAAGCTGACACAGTGGTGCTCACCCGTGCACGAAGGTGAGCTTAAAAACAAGAACTTCAGAAACAGAGCAAAGAGGGGGACAAATTCTGGATTTCTGAAGATACACCAATGTAAATGGTCAGTGTTGCCAAGGAGAATATGTGTCTATGCTTTCTGTTCGCTTCCATTGTGGATGGTTTAAAGTATTATAGTATTTACTCTCTTGGTGGATTGTGGGAAGAGAGGTGCCACAAAGAGGGGATAACTTGACACATATTGAGAAGCAAAGTGGTGAGATTTGGTGCCACCATTGAACCTTTGTTCCAGGAGATTCCTTTTCCTGCTGGTCAAATCTTAGGGTATTTGGTTAATTCTAATCCTAAACAAGTCATATTATGCTGCAGTGATATAGTTAAAATAGAGTATAATACTACCACCCCTTTTAGAAGCTTGTGATGGGCGGTTTTTGTTTTTGCCCTGCTTCCTGGACTGCCATAACTCCTTGCATCAAGGGGGCCATGTGTACAAGAAAGTGACTTTTCAGAAGCTGCCTTTGCAACTCTCATTGAGAGACTTGCCTTGGACTAAAAAGTCCGAGGCCCCACACTGCTGGGAACTTGTCATGTGACACATATGCAATATGTGGCCTGTGCTCAGCAATATATTTACTCCATCCCAAAGAAGAGGAGAAGGGCGACGCTAGGCTTCTGCAAAAGGCGGGAGCTGCATGAAACAAGTGTTTGTAATCTCCCCTTTTCCAGTGTAGGTTGTAAGCTGCCTTTCCAGCAAGCTAGGAGAAACTCTGTTACTAAAAAAATGTACCGCATATCTAAACACTTCTGAGTTTAATAAAACTTGGGGAACACAATCTGTGTGTCTGTTCTGATTATCAAACTTGAGGACTCATTTTACACTCGCCCCCCTTCACCATCTTGCTGTAAGATGGTGTCTGCTTCATACCTGTTTCTCCTTCCTGCTAATGGGTCACGTCAGCAACCTCCTGGATAAGTAGTTGAAGAAAAATGCTGTTTTGGAAAGCGAGGGCTAATTATCTATAGAGATTGCTAATACACAAATTTTCCCTCCCACTTTTTCATAGCTTTACCACCATGTATGGCATTTTTCCATAGGAAGCAAAATCCAGTGGTGCCATTCATAGTTAAAATGTTAATGTGCTGTCTTGATGCCAAAGGAGAATAATGCTCTCCAGTAGCCTTGAAGAAGGTACCCAACTTAGGAATAAGACCCAGTTATGGCTCCATAATTCTTCCTGCAAACCACCTACAAATACAAGAAACCTGTTAGACGCAAGCTCTTTATTGGACTACATTTCCTTTGTGTGCAGGTTTTGTAACTGGTTGGCTTGTGGTGGTGTTTAGCTGTCACATGAAAAAACAGCAGGTAGCATTGCTGGTATTTTGTTGCTGGAAGGCTTCCTTCTCCTTCAGCAAGCTCTCTATTTTCACCTCCAACTTCTTGATCTCCTCTGTCCATTTCTGGAGATTTATAAAAAGCAGGAGTTATTTCCTTTCAGATATTTGCAGCTGCTGCCAAATTACCTTTTTGTCCAAAATTGATCTCTGGCAGTGAGTTTTGCTAGAAGGGTGAATAGATTTGAGGGAATTGGCAGTATGTATTTCAGGCCAGGCTGTTTGGCTTGGTTCAAATGCAGCAGTAAGTGATAGCTACGGTGTGCATCATCAAGCAAAGAATAGCAATCAAAGGCCAAAGACAGCAGATAATGTGATTTATTGCATCTGCCTGCTATGGCTGCCACAGTTGTCAGTCCACCAGGGATAGAATTAGTCAATAATGCTTTTTGGGGCTAGAACTAAGTGGGAAGCTGATCAAAAGGTTTTATAATTTTTTCCCTAATAGAATCCATATTTTGAGGCATCTATTTTTACAACAAGGTCCACTTCCTCACTGATAACCAATGGAAAGTAATTTGGTCTTAAATATTTTAAAGGTCATTATTATTTATTATTAAATTTATATACCGCCCTATAGCCTCAGGGCAGTTCACAGGTCAGTTCTTATTCTCCCCTAGCTCCAGTGTAACATTTTCTGAAGAAAGCAGTGAAGGTGCCCGTCTGTGGCTAAACTTTCCCTATGCCTATTGAGCCAAGTTGCAAATAATTTTGACAAAATAAAAACTCCCCCACTCTAATGCCACGTATCAAAATCCAGACCCAAAGTGACACACAAAAATCCACTTAGGGATTTCCTCTCTGCCTTTCAGTTCAGCAGCCTAACTGAGAAAGGGGGGGGGGGAGAGAAAGCATTTTTGTTGTAGAACACAGGAAAGTGCTTTATACTGAATCAGACCATTGGTTCACCCTTCAGCATTCTCTATGCTAGCTGGTAGCTGCTCTTCATTGTTGCAGGCAGGGGAGATGTCAGGAGTTGAGCATGCATGCAAGGCAAATGATTATCACTGTGCTATGGCCCTTCCCGCATTTAACAATGGTAACAATTGTTAAAACAATTGGGGAAGCCTTGCATATCACTTGGAGATGGACCAGTAGATTTCAATCCTGCTAGGCTGTGCAAAAACTGAAAATTACCTGCCGGCACCACTCTTGAATGGCGCTACCAGTAAGGGGGCCCTGAATACTACCTTCTCGTCGCATGTATACTTCCCCTTGGTCTGTTTCATAAAGGAGAGGCTTGTTCTGCTTTGGAGGATGAACACTTAGTCGAATAACTTTCAGGAAGATGCCAGTGTCTTCGGCTTTGATAACTGGGATGAAGCTCAGTGTGTAGTCCGATGGGAAAACCTGTGGTTTGAAGCCTTTCAAAAGAGAATCTATGAGCAGCCGGATCCTGTCTTCATCTTTGTGATCACACCTGACTCCACGTACCATGCCGTTATCCTCAACCCCCACAAAAAGGCTGCCACCTTCACTGTTGAGAAATGCGCACATATACTTCCGCACATGATGTTTTAGGGTACCTGCCAGATATTCCCCACTTCCACGTTTGAATTCCACGTTCCGGGTTTCGCTGCCCATGGAAGCTCCATAGAATAGGCACTCTTTCCCTACAATCGCTCTCTGGACAATGGCACTGTCTGAGCGGGTGCCGCTCAGAAAGGCCTCCGGCCGTTCTGCCATACAGGAGTATTGAGGAAACTTTCTGATGCGGTTGAGATGGTTTTCGTTTAGAATCAACTTCCTGCTTTTCTCATACCCTTGCCCTCCCAGAAAAGTTTCTGAGCTGCTGCCAACAGAGTCACTCTGCAGACATGACAAGGAAAAACAGGTAAGGGCAAATGCCATGGAGATGGGCTATAGCAAATACAATTCTTCGGGGGTGGGGGGAGGTAGAGTCATTTAAACTAGGAAGCCATTTAATAATAACAATAATAACTATTATTTATACCCCGCCCATCTGGCTGGACCTCCTCAGCCACCCTGGGCGGCTTCCAAAAAAATATTAAAATACTGTAATACATCAAACATTAAAAGCTTCCCTAAACAGGGCTGCCATCAGATGTCTTCTAAAAGTCTGGTAGTTGTTCTCTTTGACATCTGGTGGGAGGGTGTTCCACAGGGAGGGTGCCACTACTGAGAAGGCCCTCTGCCTGGTTCCCTGTAACTTGGCCTCTCGCAGTGAGGGAACTGCCAGAAGGCTCTTGGTGCTGGACCTCAGTGTCCGGGTAGAACGATGGGGGTGGAGACGCTCCTTTAGATATACTGGACCGAGGCCGTTTAGGGCTTTAAAGGTCAGCACCATCACTTTGAATTCTGCTTGGAAACGTACTGGAAGCCAATGTAGGTCTTTCAAGACCGGTGTTATATGGTCTCGGCGGCCGCTCCCAGTCACCAGTCTTGCTGCCATTATTTAGATAATGGCTATAACCTACAAACCCCTTTAACAACCCTCTCCCTTCCTGTCTCACACTGATGCTGGGAGTTAGACAACTCATCATCTGAGACATGCAAAAGGAGGCAATAGGGTCTGACTCTGCTAGGGGCTGAGCTAGAGGAAATGCGTGTATCTAGTAACGAAACAAGTTGACCTGGGTGGTTATTAAACAGTCACTGGAAGTTTGAAAGTGAAATCTGGGGTGTTTGCCTTAGATGTTTGACTATAGAAACTATCAAAAAAATGGGGGCGGGAATGTAGGTGATTAATTTATTTCCTTTCACTGCTTCAATCAGTATCGAGAAATGTAATGTACAGTACTCTGAAGGTCTAATGAATATTCTCTTTTGTAGGAAACCCAGCCGGATGGGCGGGGTATAAATTATTATTATTATTATATTTTCTTTCAGTGTTCCCATTGCTGGAGCCTTACCTCTCTGTTACCTTTGGCATGAAATGCAAACGTCTTGCCATGTCCCACGACGAGATTCTTCCCTTTCTTCACAAGCTCCTTGGTAAGCTCCGACTCTGTCTCAGAGGCAAGTAGCAGCTGCTTTATGACATGCTCCAAGCTGGAGTCTGTGGCTACCTGGACAAAGGCATAGGCTTGCCTCCGTTTCTTTACCACTTCAATGTTGTGTCTCTGGAGGGTGACGCTAGCCATGCCCAAGATGTCCTTGAGCATGCTGCAGAGAACTTCGCGGGAATACTTGGGGTTCAGGTTGCCAACGTAGAGAACATAGGGACGTGCCTGCCCAGAATCTTCATCTTCTTCTACCTCCTCCTCAGCTTTCGCCTCTGTTAAAGACTGCTCTGTGGCCTGGTCAACGTTGCCAACTGGTAATGCACATTCTACTGTGATCTCTGGAATGGTTGTTGCTTCCATTTGCAGACCTAAAAAATGGTCTGAAAAATTCTAGAAGCAGGATTGATGGTAGTTGCTCTTATTCCTCATTGGGGTATAGCTGGCTGGTGTACAGGAGGCCAGACTGCCTTGCTAATTCTATGCTGAACTTACTCTTATTACTTAGCACATGACTGAAGTATGGTCACTAGTTTCTGGCTTGTTTCTATGGTCGATGAAGAAACGGGGAGCTACAGGAACTGTGGCGGAAAAGGCCTTGGCATGGTTTCAAAGCCTACGGGGGAAAACAACCCACAATAAACCTGAATTTTGCTTCTAGCAGTCATTATGTCGTCTGGAGGCAAGGATTGCAATCTGTCAGTAGGCAGTTGCTTTTCCTTGGCCCTCTCTTTTATACAGAGTAGGTCAATGAGACTTAAGAACATAATTGCCATGCTGGGTTCAACCCAAGGTTCATATATCCCAGCACTCTAATTCCAAAAGTGGCCAGAAGATGCACTTAGAAGCTCACAAGAGCAGGTGCCATTATTAATCTTCAGCATGTGGTCCCTGGCTGCATGCTGCTTCTGTACCAAGAGGTTTTATTTACCTACAGTGGCTAATATTCATGGAGACAAGGTCTGTGTCCATCAATGGCTAATCCTTTTGAAAAAGCCACCCCAGCAAGTGGCCATTACAGTATCTTTCAGTATAAATGATGTTGAGAATTATCCCTACTGATTGCAAATTAGCCTGATTGGATACTAAGTTCTAGCAATGTATGAGCGGCAGAACATTCTCTCTATCCCATTTATAAAGCTCTGCCAGAGTTAATTTTTTGCCCAAGGATAACTTCTATTTCCCTACCCTCTGCAGCATCCTCAAAAATCAAGTTACCATGGAAGGAGGTGGTGCTCATGCTGGACTGAACAGGTTTTTGTTGTTGTTCAGAAGCCCTGCGCTTCCAGGTAGGCCCTTCTTTGGCCTGTCCCCTCTGAGTCTCTTTAATAGAGCTTAAATTGTGAGGTCATAGATGCCCTTGCTACTTACAGTTCTAACCTGTGTTCAGTTGGATCCCACAATGAAGGAGGAGGCCTATGCTTCCTGTGGACAAACAGTACTTGCTCACCTAAAGGAAGATGGACACAACTGCTTCCAATTTGAAGCTTAAATACCACAGCAAGGTTTCAAGATACCAGCAATAGGAAGGCATTAGAATTGCAGGGAGCAAATGCCCGGACTGCAGCAACTGAGGGTGTGTCAGTGGTAGGGAACCCAAGTCTTAGGGGTTAAATGCAGCACTTCAGTCTGTTCCCACTGGTCCTTGACACTCTCCAGGTCACACCTTTTCATGATCCATGGCCTCCTTGAGTGTTTTTGCCCAGCTGGAATGTGTCACTGAATAGTGATATAAATGCTTTTTGTTTTACCTGGATTGAAAATCGAACAATGCATGTGCAGAAATCTCATTTCGAGTTTTGCATGGCTGGAAAGCTGCCTGCCATACATACAAAAGGTACGAGTTACCCAAACCCTTACCTGTGTATGCATTTCAGTTGTGCTAGATCATATTTAAATGCATTTACCGTGTAAATGGAAGATTCTCTTGTAGGGACTGAGAAAAACAGGGTTGCAAGTGGAAAACTTGGTATTGGTCTCTACTGCCTCCATCTCAGACTCTGCTGTTAAGGGCGTGGGGATGGAATGATGTTTCTCTCAGCTTTTCCTGATAAGCCTAGAGACCCAGTACTGATTTAGGATGGATGAATCCCTGCCCCCACTCTTTTGCAGTGTCTTAAGTTGTTCATGCAATCAATCAGCGGAGAATCACAGCACAGCTCCACCTATCCTATTTCCCCCC
>JAXCMG010000016.1:4703002-4770845 GCA_034642415.1 Podarcis siculus
CACAGCCCCACCCGCTCTACTGTACTGATAATCCCACACCATCATTGAGCTGAACAATGTTTTCAGGAATATTTTCCAAGGGCAGTACCAGTGGGATGGCAGATGTGGGGTCACTCAACAGGACATTATGGACAGTCTCCCACCTACAGTGCCAACTCTTGTCAGAAAGAGAAAGAAACTTCCAGAGTGGCTGGGAAAACTCAGCCAGATGGGCGGGGTATAAATAATAAATAATAATAATTATTATTCCATAAGATGCCAGCTGGGTCATAAAAAGGGTCCATCATGCCCATCATTGTCCAGGAAGCCCATAGGCAGGACATGAAGGCAATAGCCCTCCTGTGCTATTGTTCCCCAGCAACTGGCATTCAGCAGTATGTTACCTCTGATACCATCAAAACTATATAATAATAAAAGCTATAATAATCATAAGGGGTTACAGTAGATTCAGCTCCAATTGCTACTCAAGGATTATAAAGCTCTTTGTAAGCCAAAGACCAGCAGCTTCATACTTGCATGCATTTGCTGTGAGGAACAGGACATTATGGAGCTAGGGAAGGTCTTCAGCTCCAAGCGTGACACCAAGCAAAACTTATTGTGGAAAGAAGTCATGTTGTAAACATTGCATTTGGATTGTCTGAAGACAACTGGATAATTGTACTGTGTACAAGAAAAAGCAGGAGGCTTCAGGAAATGTAGTGATTGCTTGAAGGGATGGAAAGAAACTCCCCTTTCCCATGTCTTGGCTTTCTCAAAATTCAGTAAGAGTTGGTCAGAAAAGTCTGGGGGGCCAGGAGTGGGGTTGGGTTGCTTCACCCTTCAATGGTGCACACAGCTAACAGGGACCAAGCAGGCTGTTCAATCCAGCACTGGAAGGTACGGAAGGGAGGTACTTCCCTTTCCCTGAAACACTTCCGTCAGTCCTAACTGTAGATTCAAGAATAGACATAGAAAGGGCAGGAAGTTACTGTCTTGATAGCCCTAAATCAACCTTTGCCAACCTGATGTTCTTCAGATGTTTTGAACTACAACTCCCATCAGCCTCAATCAGAACAGCCATGCTGGTGGGGGGTGGAAGCTGTAATCTAAAGTATCTGGAGACCACCGAGTTGGCAAATTACCTTAAACAATGAATGACCAGGATAGAAGCATGCTAGATTTGGAGCTGCTATATGTCTTCATACATCTTCATCAACCTATGCTGCTGATTCATAATTAATATTAACAGCCAGGCTGGGAAAAAGATGCTGTGCTCACCTTCCAAAGGGTGATGGTCATTCTTTGGTAACTTGGGGGAGAGAGCACTGTATGGAGGGGAATCTTGTAAATATCTCTTTGCACCCCGTCCTGGTCCCAGTAGAGAGCCATCTAACGAAATGCTCCTGTCTAGAAAGAGAGAACAAGCCCTGCTTAGGATCAGAGTCTCCCTTGGGAACAGCCCTGCCCAAGAACACCAGAACTTCCACTATGCATGGAAGCCCGAACCTCAGTCAACAGACATCAGAGTTGCAGAACTGCACCATTGTTTTGGAATCTAGTTGGCTCAAAATAAATAATACCTGCCAGCACTTTGGTCCATTCAATAAGGGAAGGCTTATGAAAGGGACAGTGGCACTTCACATACTGTTCTCAAGCCATTCTTTTACCTTTAAAGTGTGTGTGCAGTTTAGGAAAAGAAATGATATTACTTCAGTTCTTCTTCTGAATGTGAAACTGCTCAACATTTTCAATCAAGGCTCAAATTTTTCACAGCACTCTTTTAATAGAGCACAGATACCTAGGAGTTTTGAAGTACACTGTCAGCAATATGCTGATGACACACAGCTCTACTCTTTTACAACTGCAAGTGTGGCAGTAGATGCGCTGGACGGTGCTTTTCAAAATGGTTCTCAAATGTATTGGCTGACTGTAGGGAACCTGGGTTTCTTAGTTTCAGTGAGCATGACTAAAAGTGTGAAGTTAGTTCACGTCTATGTATGACATTTCTGAACAGCGGAAGGGTGTTCCGCTGAAAAATGAGTGTTCAAACTCACAGAAATAGATACAGCTCATCCATTATATCATTAGCACATTTTCTTTTGCACAGTGCTGACTCCTATGTGTCAAATTCCTAAAGATAGAAACCACCCAGTGACATATGGGACAATTAGCACAGGGAAAAGAACAATTAATTATGTCTAGCCCTAGCCTTGCTTTTTTTTGCCAGTGCCTGCATATCTATCTATCTATCTATCTATCTATCTATCTATCTATCTATCTATCTATCTACAGACAGTAACCTCTATCTCCACCTTTCCAAGTAACCAATGAATTACCCATGGCAGTTCTGAGACATGGTGACTGGCCAACAGAACATGTCTCATGTAACACTTCCAGATGGCTCTTGTTATGCAGACTGCAAGCACCATTCAGCAAAAGACCTAGTTCCTCAATGGGAGATGGGTGCTTTGGGGATCCAGAGAGTAGCAGATACATAGGAAATCCATTCAAACCCTTGTAATGCTTCACAGTAATCTAAGGCCACCACTATGTTTATAGGTTTACCATAATGTACTCAGAGCACAGAATCTGAGGTGTCTCATCACACAGAGCACCCAGCCCTGCCTACAAAGGAGGTGCTCTTAAACCCTTCCAGTTCTTTGTCAGGGGAAATAAAAAGTTTAATGAAGCTTTCATTTCAAATTTTGGAGCAGCGTACAAAAGAGTCAGCCTGCAGGCAGAATGAACCCAAGAAAAAAAAAAACCACCCCAAAAGGCATTTGCCTGGGGAGTAAATATATCTGCGCTATTGCATCAATCTGCAGAGATATACTGGAACAACTCTTAGCCCCAACTCCTACCTGGTAGGTACCTGTCGTGGTCGTACTCGCGTGAGTGCTGCACATGATGCTGAGTAAATGGCTGGTTCCCAAAGAGGTTGTCGCTACGTAGGTTGTGGCAGAGTTTCTCAAGGAAGCGGAGCACATAGGTGATGCTGTTGACTGCTGGTAAGGTCAGAGTATGCTGCTCATGATCAAACACAGCTGGCGGAGGAAAGAGAACAAAGCCAAATTATAAAAGTCTAACAGATTGTCTGGGATTGCTGGATCACATAGATCCAGTTTACTGAATGACTAGAACCACAACTTTTCCTGGCTTCCACTAGAATTGCAGGAGGTGTCTATGTGAAAATATCAAACACAAATATTTAAATCTTGCTTTTTGAGGATTACAAACACCTTCAGAAGGTGAAGCTGCAGCAACTGTAGATGAATCTACCATGGCTTTGATGAGTAAATACAATGGGTGGCATTCAAAGAAGTTTTACTCAGATCCACTGAAATTAACGAACATAGCTAAATTAGGTCTATTAATTTCAACACGTCTAGACTTGAAAACTTAATTGAATACCACCCAATGACAGTATTCCAATTTACTTTTTGAACTAATAGAACTGATTCCATCAGGGGTCTGCTTTTAATTGGATTGATTATTTTAGATTTTCAGGTTGAATGAAATCAAGTAAACACCTGGTTTTATTTAATGTTCAGTGGCTGACGGTTTTATGGATTATATTTTTATTGCTTTATTATTGCACTGCAAACCATCCTGTGATCCTGTTTGGATGAAAGGTGATCTATAAGTAAAGTAAGTACATGAGCATCCATGAGGGGGGCAGTCCCCTCCCCCGGATGAACCATAACTGCCAGATTCCCAGATTTCTTTCTTCTGCTTCTTCTTTTTAAAGCTTTTGTAAAGCTTGAGTTACAAGGCAAAATGTGAAGGCACAATTCTCCTCAATTTTTGTGAGAAACTAGCCTTCTCCTTTCATTGTTGTTTTTTAAATTTTTTTTATTGAAGTTTACAATATTCAACCATATCATATTAAAAAAACCCCTTCCCATGACTTCCCTCAACTTCCCCTTCAGGTTCTTAAAATATTTACTACTTCTGCTTAATTGTTGTCTTATTTTTATTATCTTATATCTAAATGCTCTTATTTTCTTATCAATTTTATACCAAATTTTCTTTCATAATTACATCTTACACTCAATTATATTTCATATTATTGTTTCTTGACCTCTGAACTTGTTTTCTTAGTTGGAAGAGTTTAATCAAATCCTGCCACTGACTCGCTTTCATTGTTTCACTTTGGCCACCCCCCCTGGAATAACTGCTGTAGACATTCATGCTTAAGTATAAAATTAGAAAGTAGATCCACCAACTTCAAGAGAGACTGCACAAGAGTGTAGGAAGAAAAGGAATTCCTACTGCCTCAAAGGGAAAAAACGGCAACACACCTCTTTGTGCAAGTTTTACTGCTTTAAATACTTGCAATGTACCCCAGCAAGAGTGGGAAAATGACCCTGGCCTAATGAAGCCAATGGAGCCATACTGCAGTTAACTGTCTTTTCTTGCATACATTGAGATAGTCTTGAGAACACGACGAATGGGCTGTAGCTTGCAGAAGTGTTCCCCTGGAGGACACTGTTCAAAACAGTCGGGCAGGCAGACTAATGGGGCTGGCTCCTTACCTGAAATGATCTCGCCTCCATGTCCTTGTTTCAGGAATGAGAAGACAGTATGCTGATGATAAGCACAATCAATGCAAGCTTGGACTGCTTGCTGCAGCACCACAGATGCTCGAGCTGGTCCAAAATGGTCAGGCAGCTGCTGGACTTTCTTTTTGTCCAGATGAGGTCCAGTGCTACCATTTTTATTCAAGTAGATGCAAACTGTGAGGGGGAAAGGCAGAAGCCTTTAATAACTGGACTCTGGTTTGTCTGTAACTGACTGCGCAGTTACTAACTTGGTAGGTCTGCTCCACTGAAAACTATCATGTGATGTTCTGAATAGCTTCCTTGCAGAGTCAGACAGTTCCCAAACCCTTTTACCCCAAGGGCCAGTTATCTGGCTGGTCTCAGTACTGGAGGACCGATTATGATGCTGCATCAAAAGGCTCTCATCACAGAACAGTAATGTTAAAAATGTGACTGTAAAATGAAACTGAGCAATTTCCCCCTCTTAAGTCTTCCACTCCCTCCACCAGTATAGACAGAAATGGAAGGGGTCATATATATGTATTACCAGCTTTAGTTTGTATATTACCTTAAAATAACTTCCTTGTAATACCTGCCCCCCATAAAGAAATATTGCACCCAAGAAAGAGGATGAAATGCATTCCACACCTGTAGGGGCCTGCATAGCAGAGCTAGGGATGGTTGCTGCATCCTGTGGTACTGTACTAGTGTCAGGTTCGGGAGTACTTGTTGTAGGGGAGGTTGGTGCTGGATTTAGTAAAGTTCGAGGTTTTCTCTGCAAAAAAAAAAGGGAGAGAGATAATATTAATAAACTTTAAATAAAAAATCATGCGAAACAGGCAAAAGGACAAAAAACAAAGTGGATAACATGGCACTCAGGACCTAATCTCAAGGAAGCCAGGAGGAAATGGTGCATGGGGGGGGAATAACTTGAGATAATAGCAACAAGTAAGGGTGGCGCTGTGGGTTAAACCACAGAGCCTAGGACTTGCCGATCAGAAGGTCGGCGGTTCGAATCCTCGCAATGGGGTGAGCTCCCGTTGCTCGGTCCCTGCTTCTGCCAACCTAGCAGTTCAAAAGCATGTCAAAGTGCAAGTGGATAAATAGGTACCGCTCCGGCGGGAAGGTAAATGGCGTTTCCATGCACTGCTCTGGTTCAACAGAAGCGGCTTAGTCATGTTGGCCACATGACCCGGAAGCTGTACGCCGGCTCCCTCGGCCAATAAAGTGAGATGAGCACCGCAACCTAGGGTTGGCCACGACTAGACCTAATGGTCAGGGGCCCCTTTACCTTTAATGGGGCCTGAACAATTCAGTTACAAATTATAATGGGACAGGTATTTTAAAATGACAAACTTTATTAGTTTGTTACATTTCCATCCTGGCCACCCTCTGAAGGCAACCTCCCAACCAGGTACAGGTCAGACCAACACCTTCGTTTTAGAAATGAAATGGGAACTTTCAGACCTCAGTTGCACCTCTAGCCAGCTTGAAACTGTACTGAAGACGGAAAGTTGCACTGGACTACTTGTGCATCTAGCCCAGCACTCTGGGGTCTCTCATATGATGACATTCCCATTACTTGATACTGGATGCTTTTAAATGGAAATGAACGTAGGATGTTCAAGAAATCATGTGATCAACAACCGAACTATGACCCCCCGCCCAAATCCCTGATTCTACAGATCTATTTCCTTGAATAGTTTTTGAAAGGTACCTAAGTAGAACTGCTCCTAGCTGAGGAAGCACACACTAACTGTAAAGTCACGAATACACACCTTACTGCCAGGCTTTGGTCCCCTCTTCTTGGGGAATTTCAAAGGCTCCACAGCTTTGGAGGGGGTTGGAGTGGCGTGGTTGGTCAGAGCCTTGGGCGTCCGGCCTCGCTTACGACCAGGTTTGCGTCCCCTTTGTCCAGGCTGATGTTCCAGGAGAGATTTTGTGCCACTATGCATGCTGCCCTTTTCAGAGATCACATCAGGCACAGGGGGGAATGGGCTCTTTGGAATCACCACTACCACAAAAAAGGAGAGAGCAGACCGTCAGGTACCAACATAGCCTTATGCAAAAGCACTTTCATGGACATCTGCGTATTCAACTGTACACTCAACAGAAGAGCCGCGACTCAGTGGTAGAGCACTTGCCTGATACTCAAAAGGTAACAGATTCAATCCCTGACATGCTGAGGTTAAAAACTCCAGTCTGAAACCCTGGGGGGTTGCTGTCGGTAAGTTTAGACAATACTAGTTAGGTGGATCAATGACCTGCCTTGCTATGAGGCAACTTCCTATGTGCTTGTCTACTCAGAAGTAAGATCCACTGGGAGTAGAGATCAATGAGGCACACTCCCAGGTATGAGAGTATGGACCTGCAGTCTTAATATGTTGCGGCAAATGCAGTCTGGTGGCACCTTAAAAAACAGTGAGCAAGCATATGATGGCAGAAGTTCTCATGGGCCACAGCCCACTTTGTTACACGTGGCCCTAGAAAGCTTCTGCAACACCACATTTTAAGAGATTACTAGATTTTGCTGTTCTGGCCGCATATGCTACATTTTTATGTGATTTTTTTAAAGAGGGTGATTTAGACTTGCAGCATGAGATATGTCACTATACATTGCTTCAAGCCAATATATGGGTGTGGTGCAAGCCAACATTGTACAATCTGAACTGTGATAAATTGCAATTTAGATAAGCCCCAAGACAATTCCAAGGGCCATGTCCAATATACTGCTAACGCTCAAAGTCTGCCTCAAAGGCCAGGCGAAAGTTCAGTTCCTATTGGCAGCCATCTAAAAGTCATTTTCTGTGGCAGTTTGCTCATAAAAAAAGGCTCTTGGACACAATCTAAGAAAAATGAGACCGTTTCAACTACTCTTTCATGAAGTTCCATACAGCCCATATGGAAACTCCAGTGCAATCTATAACCTTGACTATTGTTATGCAAGACTAGATATAAATCACAACAAAAAATCAAGTATTTCCTTTCCAAGAAAACTGTATATTTACAGAAAAACTTCATTTTGTTTAAATTGCCACTAATCCAAGAATATGGTATTTTCTAAGATAGTTGTTCAGAGGTGTTATAGCTTCCAAGAGGCCTGCTTGGAACATAAAAGCTCTTCTGAAATGAAAATCACAAGGGGAAACCAGAGAACCATGCCCCCAAATGTTCACCTACTAAGCAGTTCCAACATTAACAAAAGAGAGAGAGAGAGAGTACATTGTAGAGCTGGAAAAGGTTCACAAAAGAGCTATCAAAATCATCATGGGGCTGGAACAATTTCCCTGTGAGGAAAATTCACAACATTTGGTGGGGCTTTTTAGTTTTCAAAAAAGGAAAGGCAGGGAAGACATGACAGAGGTGTGCAAAGTTATGGTGGCAAATGTGGATGGGGACAATTCTACTCCCCCAAATACTATAACTTGGGGCTAATTAATGAAGCTGAATGCTGGAAGATCAGAACTGTACTTCTTCACACAGTGTGCAATTAAAGCTTTGGAATTCACTCCCACAACATGCAAAGATGACTACCAAATTGGATGGCTTTAAAACAGCACTAGACAAATTCATGGAGGACAGGGTGACCTATGCTTACTAGCCATAACATCTATTTTGGAGGTAGCATGCTGTTGCTGAATATCAGTTGCTGGAAATCACAAGCAGCAAGAGTGCTTTTGCGCTCACATCTGCTTGCACATTTCCCAAGGCATCAATTTGGCCGCCATGAGAACAAAATGCATGTCTAGATAGGTCTCTGGCCTGATCCAATAGGTCTCTTCTTATGTTAGCATCCCCCTAACCCTGAGACAGGATCATTTGTGAAGCATACTTTGGGGATAAGATACTCTCATATAATCCTGTTTCATTAGCTGCATTTTGAGCAACCTTATCTCATGCCTTTCCAACTATTCTCACGAGGTTTCTTTCTGCTTCTTTAAGGTTGCAGCACTAAATGTTGGTTTCCTTTTACTGATTATTACAAGATCCTGCATTTTTGTATCTCCTAACCTTTCTGCTGCTCAAAAAGAGGCAAGTTATGAAAAACCTGTTCCTTCCTCCAACATATAATGGAATCATGGAAATTAGTGCTAAGTACGACGACCCCATCCTTTGCACTACCCAGGAATCTGCCTTGTTTATTGACAACACTTGTTTTGAAGTTAGCAGTGTTTCCAGATGCTTTTTAGTCAGTTCCAGAGCATAGAGCCCCAAGTTTTGTAGTATGCGTGGCAGCCAAACCAACTACAGCACGAAGAACATTAGACTGGCCTAGGCAAGCTGCTTATTAGCAGAGGTGAGGTGCAGAGCACCTGCCCTCCCCAGCACACCTGCAGTGAGGTTTAATATGGAGGGGTGGAGAGGTCCTTCACCCAGCAGTTTAGCAAGCTGCTGGGAGAGGTGCCTCTCCAACACAGGAGAAGGACAGAGGTCAGATCTCACTAATTCTCCTGGACCTCTAGTCTTTCCATACTACTGACCACAGCATACTTCTGGATAGGCTCTCGGGGTTGGGAGTTAAGAGGCATAGTGTGCCATGGGAACACTGATTTAAGTTTATGCCTGGGAACTACTTCTCAGCCTCAGGGTGTTTGTGGGGTTCTGCAGGTTCCATCTAGTCTCCCGTGCTTTTTGATATCTATATGAAACCTTGGTCACCTGGGGATTTGAGGTGAGGTGCTATCAACATGTTGATGATATCTAGCTCTAATTCTGCCTTTGCTCACAGTCACAGAGGGCTGGATGAGGGCCAAACAAAGGAGCTTGATCCAGGTAAGATGGTGGTTCTGCAGTTAGGTAAGTAGTTTGTTCAAAGAGATGGATCAAGTTTTCACTCCAGATCTGGCTCCTTGATCCAACTTTTGTCACTGAAGGCCTGAGTAGCTTCTGTGCCAAGCAGTCCCCCCCTTTTTTTCATTGTCTATCTTGGACCACCCACTGTAATGCAATATATGTAGGGTTGACTTTAAAGAATGTTGGGCAGCTGACTGCAACCACTCATAACTCGAATGGCTACAGTCTGTTTCCAAACAAATTCAAAGTGCTGCTTCTTAGTCCTAAAACCCCAGACAGCTTAGGACCCAGGTACCTAAGTGGACACTTGCTTGTATACAAACCTTGAGTTCGTTTTAGAGACTCTTCTCCAGGTTTCCCTACCAGTCAAGATAAGACAGGTAGCAACCAAAGAGCAGAGCCTGCTTTGTGGAATTCCACTGCAAGGGAAGCCACCCTGATGCCAACATTGTTATCCTGTCAGTATCAGCTAAAGACATTTCTGTTCTCCCTTATTTTAAACTGTATTATTTTAAGCATGCTGTAATTTATTGTATTTTAATTTTGTATTTCGTTTTGTAAACTACTGTGGAAGTTTCCCTGAAAGGCAGCATAAAAATATTTTAAACACACCCATACCCTCTGTCATTCTAACACTGTCCAAGGATTTAACTCTCTGAAGTAGTCAGTGGGTACAGTACAAAACAGTCTGACAACAGCTTGCCCACAAGGTTTGGAAAGCTGCCTGTTCACAGAATTCCCACTCGTATTCAGCTGCAAGCCAAATGCCTAGAAATGATATTCTCTTTCTAGGAAGGACTAAAGAACAACCACTTAACTCCCAACATTGAATCTTTTGCTCCCACATAAGTCAGCCAGCCCCCAAGATTCTGCTTGAAAGAGGACACAAGCAATGAACGCTAGAAATACAACTAAAAACAAATGTCAAAATCTGTTACCTTTCCGTCAGAGGCAATTCTACAGTGTCACTTCGACTTATTCACCTCCTAGTAGTCCAATTGAAGGCACACTACCCTAAATGGAAGAGGTGGTGTAGACGCTTACAGGTCTTCTTACAAAGATCCCACTTTCCTTAATTTCTACCTGAAGCTGTTCTCCCTTCCAGGCAAATGAAGTAAAGCTTGCCAGGCCCTTAATCTGTACACAATTGTTTGGAAAAAATGGCTGACAAATACAAGAAGAATGTATGGTGCCACTTAACACATCTCCATGGCAACTTAAAAACGATTAACTTTTGCTTGCCTGCTGAGCAGAGTAAAGTTGTGTTGAAAAGGCTGACTGCATTAACGGGAACAAAGGAAACTGGGGCAAGCGTCTGCAATTATGATCTCTGCTGTACCCACAGTAACGTTCATCGCCCTTGGCACAGCAATGAAGGGAGTGCATCCTTTCTTAGGTCTCCTTTGCTTGGCAAGATCTTAGTGCGTTCCTGCCAGCTGGGATAGTGCCAAGGCAGAAACTCCACTCCTCTGCATTCCAGATCTCCTGATAAAGTGGAAGACTGCCTCTGGCTCACAGTCTGCCCAAGGACAGTTAACTCTTGCAGTCCTGCCACTCGGCTGCTGTATCCAAGAAACTTCCTCTCCATTATTGTAATAATATTTATTTATTTCCCAACTTTTCCTCAAACATGGCTTACACAGATTAAAACAAGACAGATACAATAATATCCATTAGTGCTGTCCAGCTCCACTAGGGTTTATTATTGTCATGTTAAATCCCAAAAGTAAAGCTTGATGATGTGGTCCAATGGTGTATATGGCAAATATTCAGAAACTCTGTGAATGTTACTCTTTACCCTTTTAGTCTTTTAGGAGGTTAATGGTAAAAATGTCAGAAAACCTGACAACCACCACCTTAGGCGACTGCTTTAATTTCATCATTGTTTCCTTATAATCGCCCCCTCCATCCCCTATGTAAGACTAGACAGGCCTCTGTGCAAGACAGCACAGATGATCAGATGCTGCATCAGATTTCTTCCCTTTATCACTATTGTTCAATGCCATTTCTGCGAGCTGGAAATTTTCACCATGGGCAATTAAAAATATTCAAGGAAAGATGACTTGCGTATCACCAGAGATAAGGGTGTGTAAAGAAAATATACTGATGCAGACAAAAACCTTGTGTAAAATATTGTAAATCTGGTGTAAGGGGTTTGGTGGGTAGGATTAGAATTCAGTGGCCACAGGCCAAAAATGATTAGAACTCCATGAGGCCCAGAGCTGCCAATGCAGGAGGGGTGTAAGGGGGCCATCAGCTGCCATAATGGGCCACTTTGAAAGATGGGTATTGAGGTGTTGGGTTGACAGACTCCCTTCTTTCTGAAAATGACCACCCGACAAAACTAGCTACATATTAAGAGAGGAGGAGGATAACTGGGATCATTTTCTGAAGGGATCCAGTGGTTCTGAAGGGATCAAATGGTTTCAAATATTCTCCTAAATGTCAGAGAAGACTATGTTCTAAATATTTAGCAAGTGCCTTGCCATGTACCAATAAATGATATGTACCAGGTGGCGCTGTGGGTTAAAGCCTCAGCGCCTAGGACTTGCCGATCGAAAGGTCGGCAGTTCGCATCCCTGCGGCGGGGTGCGCTCCCGTCGCTCGGTCCCAGCGCCTGCCAACCTAGCAGTTCGAAAGCACCCCCGGGTGCAAGTAGATAAATAGGGACCGCTTTATAGCGGGGAGGTAAACGGCGTTCCGTGTGCTGCGCTGGCTCGCCAGATGCAGCTTGTCACGCTGGCCACGTGATCCGGAAGTGTCTGCGGACAGCGCTGGCTCCCGGCCTATAGAGTGAGATGAGCGCACAACCCTAGAGTCTGGCAAGACTGGCCCGTACGGGCAGGGGTACCTTTACCTTTACCTTTACCACTAGATGACAGAAGCAAGGATGAAACTACATGGACTTAGTAAAATCCTTTAGTCATTCTTCAGACTTTCTGATCAGAGGTTTCTAATACTTTCCAGAAATTTCAGAATTTTTTAAAATAAAGAACCTAGTAGTTATTATACATGCAAACACACAAGCACACATGATCAGGAACTATGAACTAGGATCAGGAACTACGATCACAAAGACTTACACATTGGCCCTGGACATAAAAGCCTCCACCTAGATGATATAGAATGTTATCTACTTGCTTACTATATGACTCCTTGATGTTTCCTTACCTGTTAATTATTGCATTTTATATGACCTTTCACACAATGTAAAAGCTACTTCTAGAAATCTAGCCCATGTTTAGCATTCATTTCCATGTTAGTTGTTTCCAGAAAAAAACAAATTATTGCAATCTTGGCAAGCTGGAAAATCATGGGAGTTTTGAGTTGTAAGATTCCTGCAGTTTTTAGAGATCATGCCCCACTGCTCATGTAATGAAAATTTGGCAGGTATTTTGGAATACTATATGATGAATCATAGGGGAAAAGAAGCGCATATGCACAGAAAGAGTGGGAGAGTGGCGATATTAGTTGTGACAACCACAGATACTGGTGTGAATGAAATATAGCATGACATGGTGGCATGTTGATCACAGCCACAGTTCCATAATGCAACAGGTAATGCAGTATTAAAAGGAACACCAGGGACCAGAACAGAAGCACTAGCATTATAATCAGTAAAGCTAACGTAATAAATCCCACACCTGAATGCAGACTATGTATCTGAAGTTGGTGGCTCCCGTGAGCGGAAGATGGACAGGTGGATACTCTGCTCCCTCTAGTGCTAAAGAAGCAAAAATACTCCAGAGGTGTTTTTTTTTTACACCCAAGTCAAGTTATTGGGATGGGCTGAAAATAGTTAAATTAAGTTCACATCTCCAGAACCCATGAGTACACACCTTGCTTTCTAGCCATTATAATTTTAATATCTTAGCTACTGGAATATTAGCTCTTAAAGCAATAGCTGAAGCTTTGAGAGGAGTCATATGTGGATTTGCGGTAGCCCTAGCATATAGGAAATAAATGTTCTCCATAAGAACATAATAAGAATCTGCTGGATCAGGCCAATGGCTCATCTAGTCCAGTTTCCTTTTCTCACAGTGGCCAACAAGATGCCTTTGGAAAGCAGGACCTGAGCCCCAGAGCACTCTCCCCTCCTGCTGTTTCCAGCAGCTTGCATTCGCAAGCATACTGCCTCTGACTGTGGAGTAGCCACTGGTAGTATGCTGGGTTCCATGATCCAGAAACTGACATGGTCTGGGAAAGGATGTAGAAGTGGAGAACCACCAGCCCGTGGGTCTAATAAGGCCAGTCAGGCCTTCCCATTTGTTCTGCAAGGCCATTTTGGCCAAACTGCACCCACTTGCCCTACACCCAACGCCATGCAACTTCTGGTATGGGACACATATAGTCAAAAGGGGGTTGCAGCCACCTGCAAAGCCTCGTGTGAAGGACTTTGCAAGCCCCCACAATCAACTGATAGGTTTTGCAGACTGCTTAGCAAGGGGCTTCAGGAGATCTGACAATCTGCTGATCATCAGGTCTTGTGACACGCCATGCAAGGGCTCTGCCATGTGGTCTTTGATCGTCAGGTCTTGTGGAGTCCATTGCAAAGCACTCTGCAAGACCTGACAAACAATCAAGTGGTCTTGTGGAACACTTTGCAGGCTGCACATTTCCCCAAAGGGTTGGGCCCACCAGCCATGTCTGACCCACCACCCAGATTCAGTTCCCCACCTCTGGAGTAGATATTCCCTTAGAAACCCAGAATATAAATCAAGAGGGGGGAAACAGTAACAAAGCAACATTGAGCACACCTTTCAACTGATACCAGATGTGTTTTCACAATTAAAACAGAGCTCGTTGATATACAAAGAGCTGCATTTTTCTTGAAGCACTGCCCAGTTTGGAAGAGAAGAGACACCCCTGAACTTCTGGTTCAGAAGAGTTGACAAGCACAAGTAACTGTAGGGTCAATTCCTATGTTGGCATTCTCTAGTCTGAACAGTTAATGGGATTATCAGGCTTGGTAAAGACAGCATAGAAGAAGAAGAAGATAGTTATGCATGGTCCTGTGCAATCCTTTTTTGGGCATGCTTCCAGCCGGGATTCCACAAATCCCCAGGAAAGAATGCTTCAGGCCCTCTGCCATCATTCACCTGCCCTTGTCAGGGCATCAACAGCACCCAGATCCTCTCCCCCCAAGTTATCTGAAATTGCAGATAACCCAAGAGAAGCTTCAGCTTTCTCTGAAGCTCATTTGACCAGCCTTCCCCCACATGTTTGCCCAAGGACTTGGAGGACAGGAGGGAGATAGCTGCATAACTTCTGCCTACTCCAAAGTGCAGTGTAATGCAAGACACATGTACTCATGCACCCTGCCTATGTTCTCTGCATGTTTCAAGAGGATGCAGGGGATAGGTTGATAGCTACCACAAACAATGGCTGATTGAGCCAAGCCAAGATTTACAAACTATTGCTTATAAAGTTCACTGCAGTAATGTACAATCAATATTATGGGAAGCTGGTGTGAGGAGCCAGCCTTAACGAGAAGGATCTATGGAGAGCATAAGCTGCAATATGCTTAAAGAGAGAGAAAGCACAGAGACACGGCAAAATATTTTTGTGCTTGACATAGCTTCCACCACAACCATGACTATACGGGGAAGATTTCAAAGTATCCCATTTGATAAACGCCCACAGAATCCAATACCGCAACACAGAGTGCAAAAGACAACACGAACAAAGTATTAGCTCACTTTTTAAAAACAATGTTAAACCAAAATACATAACCCTCCATCAAAGATATGAGCACAATGATATGTTGCCAGTCCATAGCCAACTATTACTCATTTCAGGGGTGAAATGTAGTAATGCTTTGATAGGACTCTTACCTTTCGTTCCAGGGGGCTGCAAGTTGTCACCGGTCAGTGAACACCAACCAACTGGAAAGATGTCGCGAGAATCGTAACGGCACCAGTAATCAAAGGCTCCCCTCCAGCCATCAAAAGTAATGAGGACCTCAGAACCCCGCACCTCACCAATGGTGGCAGGGCAGATGAAATGTGGGTTTTTCCTATCTACAGCCTCCAGTTTCATCCCCATCTTAAAGAAATTCTGGGATGGAGATGGTGGCTCCTAGGAGGGGGAAGGGACAAGAAAAAGGATCAGATACAACTCAATTAATACGCATATGTGTGCATGTACACACAGAGCTTACTTTACAGACCTATTCTGCTGACTTAGCAGTGCACTCATTAGCCCTTGTTTCCCAGCAGCTGCTGCACAAGGAATCAGATAAAGGCTATTGGTGGGCTGATTTACAGAACTTAAATGCATCACAGTCCACGTTCAGATGAAATGTTGAACTCTGGCTTATTTTTCTTAAACCAGGTTAAATTCTACGTTCAAACAACAGTACCTTCATTCATTTTCTGCTGTCAACCTAGCTTCTCAAATTGGGAGCTTAATTCAGGAAGTTGCTAACTGCAGTTCATACACTTATCTTTCCTAAGTCCAAGCCAAGTTACCCTGATGAAGGGTTGGTTAAGGATAACAAAGGAGGGCTGTATGGAACACTACTGGGAGAGGGGAAGCACATAGCGCAATGCAGTAGCAGAAGTAGCACTCTGTGCATCACACATTAACTTGGTTCACTAGAACCTGAGGTCCTCCAGATATTGCTGTACTACAACTCCTAACATCCCTGACCACTGGTCATGCTAGCTGGGAAAGAGATGGGATCCCCAATAACTTCTAGAATGCAACATATTCCCCACCCCTGCATTACAGTAACCAGGGAAAGATTACACTCAATATAAAAACAACTAGGGTTCAATGTTATGTCTAAATGGGGACACTGAGAGTTCTGGCCCCCTACACCATCCTGTCAAACCTTGGTCCTCTGGCATACCTTATGATGGCCTGCTGCCAACCTTCTGCTGAATTATTTTCTCCCTTTTACTCTCCACAAATATAATTTTCAATCTTGCCTTTTCACATCCCTACTTTCCATCTGTGCTCATGTTCATATTGTTCTTATCCCATCTTGCTCCTGCCCGAATTTGATCCCACTTTGACTTCTGACTAGACCCAATCCTTCTGTGACTTACCTCTTTGGCCAACATACCCCCCTCCCCCACCTGTAAAGTTATTAAGTGTGGCATTCATGACACCACCACATCAAACTTAGGGACTTCATACAAACATTCACTTCCATTCTTTGAGAAACTTAGAGGCTTGCTATCTATATTCTCTGAACAGGAGTACTGTTAATGAGCAGGAGTGGAACAAAGCCTCAACCCCCACTCCTTCCAGGCAAATGGAGAACCAAACTCATAAGCACACCAAAGCCAGCTACATTGTCTTCAGAACAGGGAACGATGACGGCCATACCTTGTGGAAAATCCTAACAGGTGCCATTTCTGCTCCATTCAGAGTCTTCAGGAGAAACATGGGCCAAGAAGAAGCATTCAGTCGAAACCCTGCAACAAACAGAGGTGGAGGCCATAAAAAGCGTAGCAGCAGCTTTCAGTTCTGTCCATCCTTCCATCATGAAGGTAACTTGATGTCTTCATCATAACATTTAGCAAATGTACTGAAAATCAAGGAATATTTCTCTTGAGAGAGTCTAAGGAAGCTTAATTTGCACCATACTATTGGTTGGACTTTTCGTTGATGCTACTACTTGAGCATACCAAGATTTTCTAATAGGTCACATAAGCAGAACTTGGAAATAAATGCAACAGTATTTTAAGAATGTGAACTGGTGTTTTATAGTGGGCTTAATCATGACATCACAGCTAACACAACCCTCTTATTGTAATCCATTGTGGACCCATTCTGCTGGGAAATTAGAAGAACTTTCCTGAAAACTTCAGCTGTGTCACTTTTGACAGTGAACTACAGTAAAGCAAGTGATCTGCCCTGTACAGCCTCAGGCACACTTGTACAGAAGAGTGTATTATGGGTCCTTCTGCATATTTAAATCTGCTCTTAATTCAGAGATGCAAAGCCACTAGCATGGCTACCTGTGGTCAGTAACAAGTGCCTAAAGCAGGGGTGAGCAAACTTTTTCAGCAGGAGGCCGGTCCACTGTCCCTCAGACCTTGGGGGGGGGGGGGCTGGACTATAGTTTTTTGGGGGAAATGAACGAATTCCTATGCCCCACAAATAACCCAGAGATGCATTTTAAATAAAAGCACACATTCTACTCATGTAAAAACACCAGGCAAGCCCCACAAATAACCCAGAGATGCATTTTAAATAAAAGGAGGCAAACACACTGATTCCCGGACCGTCCACGGGCCAGATTTAGAAGGTGATTGGGCCGGATCCGGCCCCCAGGCCTTAGTTTGTCTACCCATGGCCTAGAGGAAACCAGGCAGGGAAGAAACATGAGTGGAGCACACAGTAGATACCTCTAAGTAAGCCTCCCTTCTCCAGAGCACTTCATATATTCAGATGTCATATCGCTGTTTACTGCAATTCCAAAGCTCTTTTGATCACTTGGAATCTAGAAGACATGATTATAGCATAAATGTAGCCCTTGGGGCAAACAAGGTTTCAACTCACCTAAAGGAGGCTGCAACATCCCTCCATTCTTTTCACAGTTGCCAATAGGCTGGATTTCTGCAGAATCCACCAGACGCCAGAAGTCATTCTTATTATCACTGCCATCCAGGCGCAATCGGAGACGGGCACCTGTCAATCCCACCACAGTAGCAATACAAGTGGAAGTGGTGTTCCTGGGGTCCTGGGCTTCTAGTTTCATGCTGATCTTGAATTCATTGGAAGGTGGGGTGTACGACTGAGGAGAACAAGGCTTTCAGCATGACTTGAGTGATACATTCCCCCCCCCAAAACTACCTCCTTATTCCCTGAATTGTTCCCAGCACCTAAATGCCAAGACCATATTAGAACTGGATGTCACAGTAGCCAATGAAAGAGAAACAAGAGTAAGGAACAAGTGAAAGAAATTCAGTCATTAACATGGTAAAAATTCTCCTCCAAAACGTTCGCTTACAGCCACTAAACCCAAAAATTCTCTTCTTTTCCCATTATTTTTGCTTTTGAAATAAAACACCGCTGTCTTTCAAGAGAAATGGAAAGCCTTCTCTGTGGCAGCACCTACGGTATATTTCAGAATTAACATTAGGCAGGCACCTTTGCCATACCGTACAAGATGCCTGCTAAAACCCTTTTTAGTTGAACAAGTCTATCCACTTATAATTTAATATTTTCTATTAAAATTGTGTTGATTTTATCTGTGGATTGTTGATAATTGTTTTATATTGTTTTATGTACAGTACATTGCTTAGAGAACTTTTTGATTAAGAAGTTTATGTCTATTAAAAAATCTAAATGAGCTCAAGCCAACCTGTCATGCTTTGTTAATGGTGGTTAACCCTGAGCTTGCACAACATCACAGCACTATGCTCATCTCCTTGATCAGGCACTCTTGGGTTCATTGGACGCTGACTTTTCTGAGCCCATCTAGCCCACTATTACTTACTTTGACTGGCAGCAGCTCTTCATCTTGCACCTGACAAAGTGGGCTTCAGTCCACAAAATCTTATGCCATAATAAAATTTGTTGGCTATTAAGGTGCCAAAAGGTTCTTTGGCTGCCTTAGTGGTTTTTTGGGCTATCAACAGGGGTGCCATCTAGAAGGGGCAGACAGGACAAGGTCCCCCTGAAATTTTCAAGGTGGGGGCTGGGTCCCATCAATATTTTGCATCACTTGCGCAAGCTGTGTGGTGTGCGCACAGCACCTCGCACACTAGTGATGTCAGCACGTCGCCAGCCCCCTAAATTGCACAGGCAAGTTGACACATCCAGCTATCAGACAGAATTCTTTCAAAGTATCTCCAATTTAATCCAATTTAATTTGACATGTCAAGGATCAAACCTGGGATAGTCTGCATTCAACAATACTTAAAACTTGGCTTGGAGTCCTACTGTACTCTTGGACCTCCATTTCCTACCAACCCAATTTGCTAGTAAATCAAACCCAGGCACTATGCTACCTTCAAAATTCACATATTTTTGTCTAGGCTTCACCTATAAGGCAGACACTTTCATTAGAAAGCATTTTAAAATTGTAGCCAAAGATGATGCCCAAACAATCATCTCATAACTCAAGGAACTACAACAAATGTTTATTTTAATTTTAGACCTAAAGGAAACTAATGTCAGCACATGCAAAGATCCAGATACATACATAGTCCAAGCAGGGAGAAATCTAATGTTCCTGTTCAAACCTACCTGTGAACAAAGGTTCCTGAGCTATTTCACCAACCTTAAAGGTCATGTGACTGCACCTTTATTTAAAAAGCTCTGTTCTGTTATATATTTTACAACCGGATACCTGCATCGGTTGCTCTTCCCCCACAAAGAGAAGGTACAGGAGTTTATTCCACACTTGTCCATGAGCTGTCTAGAAGCTGACCCCTTCATCCCAACTCTTTTACAACATGGAAAGCTCCATTACCTGCTTGAAGCAATGGGCAGGAGCAGGGATGGAGCATGTCTCTTTCAAGTATCTATCCCAGGCAAAGTGACCTGTGTAAAGGAGAAGAAGAAAAAAGACTGCAATGGAACTTTTGAGAATAATTCTGGAAAATGACCAGTCTTTATAAGAACCTTAATGAAATACCTATAAATGTATTAGCTATTAGGCAGAGGAGCTGATCAAAATGAATTGCACAATGATAACAATTTCAACTTCAAATGATCACAATGAATTGTTTGGGCTGAGAGTACAGAATTACCAACTGTGGTAGAGAAACTTAAATTAAGTCTAAAGTCAACCACAAAAGCTTTGTACCTGAATCCTAGTCTCTGTATCTATTCATGTATTGCAGGTATCTTCAAGATTTTCAGAGCCAGGATGCACTTTTAACTCAAACAAGCATCTTTTACCATATATTTGCATGGTGCTAGCACTCCTGTTGTGACCTAGCTTGGATCAGGACACAACCCACTAGTGCGTTTCAATCCCCCAACTGAAGACCAGTGATATAACTGCAGTTATATCTTGCTCCTTCTCCCACAGGCACACACAGCAGTTGAAATACAGTATGGTTCATTTGCTTCAGTTGTAGAACTGCATGCAACACTTTTACATTATTCTCTCAACATTCTTAAGGTTTTCTCCATGCCTTAAGAAGCCGAAGAGACCTCAAGATGACTCATACACTTAGTAGCTGACAAAGTCAGTCAGCCAAGCTGGAGAGGGCACAGCTACATGCTAGAAGGAACAGGAAACTCCAGTCCAAAATAGCAGCCACGGTCAAATTCCTTCCCTTTTCCACTTTTAAATGTGAAGTCCAAATTGTTCATAACTTACTCAGGGCCCTGGCATCATTCAAACAACTTCCATATATCATTGGCTGCTGCAGCCAGTGTCAAGGAAATGAATGCCACGCAGATGTCAGAACAGTGAACACAGCAACTAGATGTTAAGGATTGAGAGGGAGGGAACTTGACACACACAACTAGCTGCTAGTTTGAGCAGCACCTCTCTAAAGTCTTCCCTTTTTATTGCCCAATACAATGAAAACAGAGGTCTTCTTGGTTATTCAGATGTAACAGAACAAATATAGTACAGAGTCGTAGGGAGATCCTTTCTTTTTTATTTTAAATGCTAGAATTCTTACATGCAATCCTAAACATGTTTTGTAAAAAGTGAAGTCTACCAATTTAGGACCCTATCTTTCAAGAGAGAGCATTCAAGATTGCAGCCTTTATCTGTGTATCTTACACAGTAAGTGGCCTGCAAGTGGCATAATAGCTTTTTAAACTGCTTGCACATGCCACACTACTGCAGATAGATTATGCCCACATTTCACCTGCCAGCAATTCCTAGGTAAAGAAACCAAAGAAACAAATCCCTTTTACTTTTTTACATTTAGTAATGGCCCATCTCTGGCATGGAGCACCACAGTACAACTAGAACATGTCTTTACAATGCAGAAAACCTGTTTTAGCCCACTAAACAATTAGCAGAATGCTATTTTGTTTCATGTGGTAGCCTCATGGTATTTTGATAAACTGTCCATCTTATTTTGTATAAGTCCCCTTTTTCCTGAGGACTTGTCCACACAGAGCCACATGGAGGGTGGCATACTATGAGATGAGAACAAAGTTAATTTAATGGAAGAAACCAATTGTACATTAATGTTACAGTGACTCACTATGCAGAACAGCCGATACACAGGAAAGGAAGCTACTTTATAACAGGTCAGACCATTTGTCTATCTATGTCAGGGGTAGTCAACCTTTTTATACCTACCACCCACTAATGCATCTTTCTCGATGGTAAAATTTCCTTACCGCCCACCAGTGCTCTATGGAAGAATTCAGTTTGTACCATAGAACCCCCTACTGCCCACCTAGAATCCTGAAACGCCCACTAGTGGGCGGTAGGGACCTGGTTGACAACCCCTGATCTACATAGTCCAGTATTGTTTACTCTGCCTGGCAACAGTTCTCTGGGATCTCAGGCAGAGGTCTTTCAAATCACCTGCTAACCAACTAATTTGATTTTTAAAAAGTCAAGGGCTGTCTTCCCCACTCAGTGATAATGGGTTTGCATTTGCTAAACTTAACTCTGTTATTCACTGATCCAAGAGTGTCCCAGGTTGGCATTAACTGTGAGTTGTTAGCCAAAAAGATTGCCTGTACAAGATAAGCTAGTGATTTCCCTTCATTTCTTCCTTCAACTTCATTTTCTGCCTTATTTATCACCCTTCTTATCTCAAGAGATTGTAAGACTGTAGGCAGAGGATGACTCATGCTTTTAATTTTTGGAAAGCACCTAGATTTGAGGCAATTTATAACTCATTCAGGCAAACTAGATTTTCACCAGGCAATAACAATCCCCTCTGTTGATAATTACCAGAGAAATAAAGGAACAAAATACTAATTCTTTATCATGGCAGTGGGATGGTACACTGGCAAAGCCAATTAGGAAAACTGGCACGGCTGGTGCAGCCATTTTAACTTGCTAATCATGTGGTCTCTAGACCTGTTCACCTGGTACCTTTAAACTGATTTTTGTTGGTGCTTTTATTCCTGTCAGTTGATGTTTTTTTGCTGCTGCCTTTATTTCCTCAGAAGCCACACATTCTGCACAAGCTGTAGGCCATATCATGCTCTTGCATGGGATTGAAAGATTGTGAATCCTCATAGGAGTTTGAGCACAGAAACACTGAAGTGTAACTCATTAAGTTTAATCACATTTATACAGAAAGGCAGCATGCATGCAGAGGTACAGTGGTAGCAGAAACACACCACAGTGATTATACTGAAAAAGGTCCCACCATGACAGAACTACTGCCTTTGGACAAAGCAGAGTGAAGCCACGATAACCAGCACATTAATTAGGAGCTCCCTGACTTGTCTGTGTCTTCAAAGTTAGCCACAAGTTAGCCTTTTGTCACTGAGGGATTCCGCTGCTGATATTCACTGAAATCTAGGTTTTGAACTGTGTGTGTTTCAATGGCTTGGATGCCAGACATTGATGATGATCTTGGACAGCAAGATTCCATGTTGTTGCGGAGCAACCAAAGAAAACCCCTCTTTAGGCTGGTTCACATATGCCATGTTCCACATGATAACTGCAACATCAAATGGAGACCTCTACATGTGAACAAGCTATCCTAAATCCATCAAGTCTCAAATATTTTGTATCACTTCAGACACACTGCTTCTTGATAGAGTTACTCTGTATGTTCAGTTCCAAGTCAACCAGAGACATACATGTATGCGTGAACCAGTCCTATGTACCTGTGCTGCATGAATACTATGCATTTTCACAAACTATTTGCAGAGAAGCGCTCCACTGCAATTACAGCATAATCAGGTATGCTAATAAAGAAGATGCAAACAGATATAGAATTATCAAATAGAAGCAGCTGCTCTGTGCAAAGCTCTTTAGGACTAAAAAGCTGATATCCCTTCTTCAACTGGCCGGGTATTTGCTCTGACTGAATCCTTGGCATCTCTATTTAAAAGATTTCGGGAAAATGGATTAGGGAAGAGTGCTGCCTGAGACCTTGAGGCGAGAAAGACTAATGATCTGACTCAATATATGACAGCTTCACATGTTCACACGGCCCATTAAAAGTTTATATTACCTTCTCTATATTCCTTCTCTTTTGTGGTCAGCAGAAAACTCACTAGCTGCTCTTCTAACAAAGGGGAACAGAAAAGAATGTGGATCTGATTCATACCTTGGTACTGAGACGGAGGTTCTGACAGGCACCCATACTTGTGCTTTTTGCCATCTTTCCAGTCTATTGCTAAGACCAAAGAGAGAGAATAACCTCACAAAGAGCTTTTCCTTCATCAGCAAGAAATTATGCTCCATGTCGCCTACTGTTTCTTGGTCAACCGCAAGCAGATTTACCCTTCAACGTATAAGTGTCACTGTTTGGACCAAAATTCCCTTCAAACTAATTATGCTAGAAGTAAAATGAAACCAACTGCATGCTAACATATAATGAGATGTTTAAAATATTGAGTTTCAGAGGCCAACCTCAAATTAGGAGATCTGCCCTTTTCCACAAAGGTCACAACAGTCAGTGGGAGAATTTATTTTCCTTAGTCTCTGCTTATTTGTCTGATCCCTGCCAGCTGCAAAACACAGCAAAGACACTGCTGAGAACTGAAGAAAAAGCTCCATGCCCATGTCCAAATGGCCAAGTCACAATCCTTCTGATGTGACAGGATGCAAGCTGATGAAAACAGGATGCCACTTTGCTGTATCTAGTTTGTAACCCTACACTCCTCCTCCCTGCGCAGCCTCTGGTAATTCACACAGAAATAGGAGAGTGGTGTGTCAGGGGGTGGGGAGAGAACAGAATTAAGAGAATTAAGTAATTTATCATAGGGGACAACAACAAAATCACAAGTGAGGCCTTGATCAATCAATATAGCCAACACAAACTTCTGAGCACTTGATGAAGATGCTGAAACATTAACAGAAGTTTCATTGTGAGCCAAATAGCAAACTGGATTGCCAGGAGAGTTGTGGGAACTGACTGTCATCTAGAAGCATGAAAAAGTGCTTGAAATGCTAGTAATGCTGTTGCAAAATCAGGGGGAATGTGTGTGTGTGTGTGTGTGAGGGGGGTGGGGAAATAAAATTGGAAAAACAGCTTCTATTTCAACTGTTTTCCTTATAAACAGTTGAGACACTTTAAAGACTACCACATTTATTATGATTTATCACATATCCTCCAACCTTGTTAATACAAAATATACAGCGCACATTAGTGAATAGTACTATCAAGTTATTTTCATTCCCCACTTTTATCTGAGCCTGAGGGCCACATTCTTTCATGGGCAACCTTCTGAGTGCCGCATACCAGTGGCGTTTGGGGTCAGATGCAATAATGAGCAGAGCAATGGATGGGACATTTAGACTTACATTCAAGCCATACAAAAAGCAGAGATTTCTACACAAACACACACCCCTCCATCCTTCTTCCAGGCAAGCAAGAGGAGTTATCACAATTCAAGGACACATTCCAACCAGCAAAGGCATTCAAGGAGTGTGTGACCTGTGGGACGGTGTGCGGCCTGGGAAAAGTCCCAAGGGCCAAACAGAGACAGGCCTAGAAACTGCAATGGGCCCCTGGGTTAAGGTTCCCCACTCCTGCACTAAGCAGTAAATGAGGGCCCCAAAGTGGAAGCAATATTTGTCATATGATATTCCCTTGTGAAGCTGATTTTTCTTCAACAAGTAGTGGGGGGTGGGGGCGGCCAGGGGGGACAAACCCCACCAGGTCTGCTACTGGCACCAATGGATGTTTTCCTCCCACTATGAACAGCAGGTATAGTGGGGAAGGCAATTACTATCAGCACCATGTCAGGGACAATAACTTAGCCCCTCTTCCCATGCCATGTTCCCAAACCAGCTCACTCTCTAACCACACTAGCTGTTTTTTTTAAAAAATAAAAGTCAACCTGGGAGACCAGGGTTCGAATCCCCAATCAGCCATGGAGCTCACTGGTTGACCTTGGGCTAGTCACCATCTCTTAGCCTAACCTACCTCACAGAGTTGCTGTGAGGATGAAATGGGGTGCAGGAGAACTATGTACATCACCTTGAGATCTTTGGAAGATAACGGTGGTATATGAATGTAATAAATATATAAATAAACCGCATAATGGCAAACAACAATTGTTTTGGCCCAAAGGGTTGTGGGGAGAAGTTCCTTTTCTAAAGTAACAAGAAATAATTCAAAAGTGATTCTGATATTTATATGGTAGAAATGTAAGTTGTGGGGCCAGGGGCCATAATTATTTAAAATGCATATAAATAAATCTTTACATACACATGCCTTAATGATGCTTGTTGTTCCATCTCCTCACTCCTAAGTCAATAGGATTTACTTCAGAGTAAACACAAATAGGATTGCTAAACACTCTCTAGGATTCCTTAGAGAGTGGAATCTAATTTTTCACCAAATTTTTATATAGACAAAGCTTTGTTAGGGTCCAATAGATGAAAAAAAGGAGAAAAACAGGGAGCTAAAGACACTCAGGAAGTGTACGACAGCTACTGCTAAAATAATTCCATTAGAGAAAACAAACACACCTTCAACTGCTTTCCAGAAAGCCAATTGCAATGACAGGAAACGGCCTGGCTAAAAGCACAGGTGCTGCTTTTGAAGCATATTGCATAATATTCATCACCAGAGGTCACAATGGTAGCAGTGGCTGGAGGATACAGATTCCATGAAGAAAATAATCAGCTGAACAGAAGGCTGAAATCAAAGACCAGACAACCACGCTGCAGACTAATCAACCAGCATCACTATTATCAAGTTCTCCAGCTGCCTCTCAGCATGCTCACGTGGGCTTCTGTTTTCCTCCATTTACTTTCACACTATTAAAAGGACAAGTGGTGCTAGAGAGGGACTAACTTCTGTAAGATGAACAACTAGAGGTGCAAAAACAATCTGAAAGAAGTGGGGTGGCGGAGAAAGAAGTAGTAGCAGCAGCACTGTAAATCAGACAAGGAATTTCTTGGAACAACCCTTGCACTTTGTATGGCATATATGAATAAAAAGCAGAACCAGATACGACCTTCTTAGCTGGATTTCTTTCCTTTTCTCCTTTATGTCAAAATTGCTAGTCAACTGCTCAGAGTCAGGGAGAAAAAGGCTAATTCAGCTGCAAAGAAAAATCTGCCTTAAATGCATATGCCACAGACACAATCACAATTTGCCTTGCAGTCGGAGAAAATATTATAGTCGCTAGAGAAAAGTGCCATGAGGTAGGCTGGTTGTTGGTTTCATGCCTCATTAAAGGGAAGGATGCATCTGCCAACACAGCACCGGCTTGCACCATGCTGGGAGTATAAGCAGATGGTGCCAAAGTAGCAACACAGGCTCAGAAGAGCTTCCTTCAGCTGGCCTAGCTGTAAACAGAATGGCAAGCTAGGCTCCCTTAAAAAGTAATTATGGGCAGAAAGTTCATTTGTGTGTGCAGAAAAGTGGAGTCTATGCTGATGGAAGCCAAAACACTGCCTACCACGAAGCAACATAGTCAAACTAAGTGCAGTATCAGCTACAACTACATTGCAACGTCAGTGGCCAAGGCAGCATAACAAATAAACTTACATAGAAGGCAGACCCCTGTCCAACTTAAGCTTGACCAAGCCATTATTTCCTTAGATATATACCAGTGAGCAGTGCAATCCAAACCCTCCTGATGTTGAATGGGGTGGATGAGGATATTGCATAGTCTCTCCTCTGTTAAGTCTCCACTGGAGAGGAGGAGTGACACTGGGGATTGCTGGGGATGGTGGTGCTGAAGAGGGAGCTCAGCCACAGTGCAGACCCAACTTGCCCACTCAGATGGCAAGCTACTGCCAGGTATTCTCCTGCAAGAGGCAGCCAGCGGAAAAGGGAGTATTTAAAGGTGGGGTGCCAACAGCTGTGGATCAGAAAATCAGGAAGTAGTGTCCCCACCTTCCACCCATGCCAAGGATGCGCTAGTTAATCCCCTGCTCTACCCCACAATCAGGATTAAAATTGTTCATTAAGTGCTTCTGAGGTCTATGGGAGTATATTTACAAAAGACTCCTCTCCAGGGAGTCCAAGTTGTCCCAAGACACTTTTTTACTCAAATCGCACTCACCCACCACTGCCATCACAAATGTGGTCACCTGACAAGCACAAGGTTAAATCCTGTGCTAGCAGGGTGTCCCTGTTCCCAGCACTGTGCATCCAATCTGAGCAGATTATAAACCTGCTCATTAGTTGATGAGGAAGTTAAATCCTGTTCACTTTTGCAGGATTCCATGCAAATCCCTACCTGATTCAGAAAGGGGTTGGGATTGCAATCCCCTTCTAAGAGTTTTCACAAAGGTTTCCATGCAAACTTGCATGGGATCCCATGTGAAAATGATGGGAACACTCACCCTTTAGTGGGAGATTATGAGGCCCCCCTTATCTGATTCAGGGACAGGTGTGCATCACGATCCTGTGCTGAAATTAAGATTTTTTTCAATCATAGTTTTAGCAGGGGATTCCATTCAGCCCCTGGCTAAGATGAGGGAAGAAACCCTCCCCTTTAGCAGCACTTTGTGAGGCGCTTTGAGGTCCCAGCTTCAAGTACCTTACACATGATGTCAGGTGGCTGACAAGTGGGAGGCCCTACCCACTTGCCAAATTTGGTCCACCAGGGTGATCCTGATAAGGATTTGGCCCATGCAGCTAAAAAGGTTCCCCACTCATACTATACACACCTCAATCTTGGAAGTGGCTGTATGCTGTGTTCACACTACTTGCTCACTAAGAACTGCTCCATTTGCAGCTCAAAAGAACTATTTAGATAATGAAAATGAAAAGTCCAAAAAGTTCGGTAAGAATTCAAGGTAACATTTCTCCTTCAGCTGTGTATTACTCAAGTCTCAGTGTAATTCATTGTGCATGCATCCCCAGCTCCTAATGTCAGGTTACCAAACTGTGTCGTACTTGTTTATCATCATGTACAAAAGTTTGGTTTTGAAGATATCTGTACGCATCTGAAGAAAAACAACTCATCACACCGGGATGACAAAGATGGCTGAGAGGTTGTGCTAACATCTGAATGAAATGCTCCATTATAAATGTAGAAATAAGCCTTTCGGCAATGAGATCTGCCCAGGCTATGCAGTGACTATTCTTTGGGAAGATAGACATTTGTTACATATTCCATGTTTGAAGGGTCTTTCACAATAAAGTTGAAAATCCCTTGGAGATTTACTTCAGAGTGGGTCCCACTGCACTGAGACATACACATGCATTCATCATGCATAATGAATCACGGGGTAATAAATTCTGTCTCATCTGAAGCAGCCCTGAACACACTCACAAAAGTAAGAAAAAGGATGAATTTATGTATAGATCTGTTGGTGTGAAAGAAGAAAACAAAATGGGATATGCACGTCTGTTAATTTTATTTCTCCACAGAAATCTGAGGTAGTTTTATGGACCCAGTTTCCAAATGATGTCCATAATTTTGCTTGTCCAGATGGTTGAAAAAGCATCTATAGATTTCATATCTGGCCCCATTAATATATTTAAGGATATATCAATAAACCAGTTACATGGGCTTTCCTTGTTTGAGGATTACTGCTTACCTTTCTGAGGGCTTGGTTTCCGCATTATATTGCCTCTTACAGGTCCTCACCCTGGAACTGGCTCCGCTTTTCTAATCTGAATTTATCTAGGGGGGAAAAGAGATGAAATATTACAGCCTCTTAGGAACTTCATGACTTTTTCGCAACCAATATACAGGAAAATAAGTAATATCAGCTCCAGGATTTCCTAAATTAACCTGATTCGGATCCATTATAGTCTGCTTTCGGGCCTGGTTTTGGAACAGAAAGTGCAAAGGTTATCCTAATGGATTATCTGTGCCAAGAGATGGATAGAGAACTGCTATTCTACAATACTTCGAGATCTTTTGATACCATCAGCCATGGTACCCTTCTGGGTTTCCTGGCTTTGATGGGAACACGCAATACCACTCTTCACTGGTTCCATTCGTATCTGGACAGATGGATTTAGAAAGTGGAGACCGCAGATAGCTGTTTTACCCCAGGTCCTTTGGCCTGCGGGAAACCACAAGGCTCCTTTTAGTTAGAAGAGGGGGATGGCATATCAAGAGTGATTTTGTTTTCTAACCAACTCATATCTCAAAAATATTGTGGCCAACTTAAAAATAATTTATTCTGTTAAAAATAAATCATTATTGTAATATACTGTAACTCCCTCGTTTTCTAAGAGTTGAGTTCATTGCAATAATGCTTTCAAGTTATGAGTGCCAGAAATGCAGCTTTGCAACAAAAAGTTGAGATTTGAATGATTTCCAGTGAGACTTCAAGGTGTGTAATAAAAATAAACTGACAACTTTATGAAACAGCCAAAGGACCAACTCACTAATGAAATGCTGACAGTTTACTTCAACAACTGCTTTCACCATAAACATCAAACTTGTATAATTGATAGCATAATAAATTCAGAAGACCACCCTATGTCTGCTTTTTTATATTTGATCCCAAGAAAGGTTTTGCTCTTGGCCTTTGTTTAAGAAGCAAACAGACCTGATAGTTACAATAATTAGGAGAGAGAAAAAATAAAGCTAGCACAATTATAGTCACCAGCCATTTGGATTTTATTACACAAAGTATTTTGTGCCCACTCAGTTGATCTTTGTTAGAGACATTTACAACCTGCTGCTGTGCTAACTTATTCAAAAATAAAAGTCATGCTAAGTCCCAGAGGGCTTACTCCCATCCCAGGCAAGATCCTAGTGTGGAACCGCCAATTTTTAAAAATTAAAATGAACAGAATGCTAACTAATTGTAAAGTTATCTTGTACTAAATTAAAATTAAATGTGGCAGGAGAACAGTTGTTTCCCCCCAGCAAGAGATGAAAATGATTTGAAAGAGGGCTTGCAACTTAAATATGTGCAATCATTTTACTTTTGTGTTGTTTGAAAAACCTGCTTTGCAAGAGGTAACCATGAGATAACTATAGTGTGGATATAATATAGAAAGCGTTACCGATCTCAAAAACTACTCCTGATTCTAGCCTTTGGCCAAAACACCCCTGCCCCACCTCACCTTCCTCAAGTGTTCTTACAGTTTTTCCAAAAAATAAGCAGTAGGTGTACATAGAGACCAAGTCCCATAGTAAACAACCCTCTATATTGCAGGCAACCCATCTTTACTGCAGGGAATATTTACCTTCCAGTAAGCTCTTCTGAGCTGAAAAACATCCATGCACATGGAGCCTACTTTCTGGCTACTGGCCTCCTCTTAAAAGAGCAAAACAGCAGGGGATACTGGAAGGGCAGAACAGGGCAAAGACCTTCTGGCAGTCAGCCCAGAAAGGATCTGAGCTAACAGAAATGCCAGGAGGCAGTGACCAGGGAGCATAAGTTCCCTGTCTACTGAGAAGTCACCTGGCTGCGTGTTCTTCAAGCTGGAGTCAAGCCTGCTAAACAGAAGATGGCAGGAGATAGGCCTGTTAAGCTACTGCAAAGAGGGGAGACATTTCTGAATATACAGGCAAAAGAGGATCCTAGACCTGTAAGTCAGCTGAAGACGATTACAAGGCATATGAAGGAAGTTCTTGGCTTGTCTCTAAAGTCTTATCTTTAATGTCCCGGAATATACTGTGAGAGACCAAGCATAAATCATAGGACTAAGAAGCTTCTAAGAGAACTGGTTTCCTACATCAGCAATTGGTATGTGTACTCACAGGATCAACTCTTTAACCCCCACCTCCCCAAACATTTATTTACATCCTTCTAAACACTGAAGAAAGGGACGCAGGTGGCGCTGTGGGTAAAACCTCAGCGCCTAGGGCTTGCCGATCGCATGGTCGGCGGTTCAAATCCCCGCGGCGGGGTGAGCTCCCGTCTTTCGGTCCCAGCTCCTGCCCACCTAGCAGTTCGAAAGCACCCCTAAGTGCAAGTAGATAAATAGGTACCGCTTTATAGCGGGAAGGTAAACGGCGTTTCCGTGTGCTGCGCTGGTGCCGGCTCGCCAGAGCAGCTTCGTCACGCTGGCCACGTGACCCGGAAGTGTCTCCGGACAGTGCTGGCCCCCAGCCTCTTAAGTGAGATGGGCGCACAACCCTAGAGTCAGACACGACTGGCCCGTACGGGCAGGGGTACCTTTAAATACTGAAGGCATCATTAACACTCTGGGAAAAACACTACACTATGCTCTCAGCATGTTCAACAGGAGAGCAGCAAACATTTCCAGCAATTTATAAACTGGAGTAGTTCCTCAGATAGCGTTATCACAAAGGAGTGGGAGTCTCTTGTAGTATCTGGCACAGTGTCAGATGTTCCAACTGTAGAACAGACTGTATTTTTGAATGGGAGAAGAGCTAACAGCCACATATACTTGCATGGTTACAGTGACATGCCAGAAAAACCACAGCATGAAAGGATTCTGGACTGCTTTGCTGCTGTGGATGCAAGAGCAAACTAGAGCAGGAGCCAACATTTTGGGTGAATGTAGAAGTGCCAACTTTAGCAAAGTAGAGGGAGTAACCTCAAAGGGTTTGTGCGAATTTATTATTCTGATGTCTAACAGGCACCATGATCGCTGACCATTTTCAGTAATATTGTAGAAATAATTAAGAGAGTTAAAAGTCACTAAGTTCTAAAGTTGATATACTGCCTCTCCTGCATATACTGTTGCACAGTTATAAATATCCTGTGAGAACAGGTCTTACAACTTTGCCTTGTTCTGAGATGAAGAAAAGTGTTCCCCCATGTTCCCTTATCAAACAACAACAATAAAATGACAATTGTGGAAATTCTCACTCTGATTATAAAGCCATTTTTCAACAATTGTTCTCAATGCAGGTTACAAATAAAGAAAAACAAAGAACAGAAATAGTAGTGGGGCATTATAAAAGTTGCAGATGAAAAACAGAGCAGTGACGCTGAAACAACACTGTAGTTATAAAAGGCTTGCCAAAAGAGAAAGATCTTGGCAACTTGTTTTAAAAGGGCCAATCTCCTGAATCTCTTATGCTGAATTTAGCAACTGATTTCATAGTTTGGAGGCCACCAATGAAAACAATTTTTCAGTGCCGGCCACAACACTAATAGATTATGAGAATGCCAATAGGTTTTCCCTCCTAGAACTCAAAGAGGAGGAACATAAGGAAGAAGGTACGCCCAAAGCACTAAGCACCTCTGCAAAGTCCATCATAAGGATATATACAAACCAGAAAGGTGGCCTTCACCAGCATCTCAAATGGCTGATCTTGAAAGAGGAAACCACATCTACTTCCTATGATACAAAAAGACAAAAAACAATTGATGGTCAAATATACCATTACAACCTTGCTTTTAACAAGTCAATCTAATATTTCTTTCAGCTTCCCTTTCTGGGTAAGAGTGGGAAGCTTGCGAGCTGAGTTCCATAAGTGGCATAGGCACTGTAAGTGGCCGTGGGATAAAATGTCTCTCTCTCACACCCTCCCACTCTCTCTGGTGGTGCTATATTGCTCTAGTCAGCAGATCAAAGACAAAACTACCACTAAGGCACAAGTGGCAGCACATTGTAAAGTGATACATTTAAATTTTTTGAACTTGGCTTGTGAACTATAGGATACAGGGCCAAAATGGATGCACCATGCACCATTTATAGTTTGCCCTTGTGTGTCCTTTTGCTAGAGGAAACAAGCCAACAGCCAGTTCAGGGAAGCTAAGCTGAATCAGGACTGTGGCAAGAGAAGAGGGTTTTTTTTAGTTTAGGGTTTTTGGTTTTGTTTTAGAATTGCACCTTCACACCTGCTCCCACTGGTACCAATGTAAGCTTTCCTCCCATTGTGGGTAGCAGGCACAGGAGGTGGGTTGATGGAATTCCAACCAGGATTTCAACTGGGGCCAACCCCCTCCATTGGCCCAATCTGGTTACTACCCACTTGAACCTACCGCCAATCAATTTCATTGGGCGACTGACTACCAATTATCCTGTTACGAGCAAGGAACAAAAGGTTCTTGCTATGCACTTCTTCCATACCATGTATAATGGTATATTTGCAATAAAATACCAAGACAAAGTTTCATTTTACAAGAAGCATATTTCAATTGCACTTTCCAACAGAAGCTTCCTTCAAAGAGCTCCTCCATACTTCTGTTTGCCGCATCACTTTCGTCTTTTTGCCACTGAGCTGAAACAAATGGCAAGCTCTTGTGCAGACTCTGGAGGCTCTTGTGAGGCTGTCCAAGATCTTGCAAGAGCCTACCACAGCCTGGTAAGCAAGTTTGAGAACTGTAAAAGCTCTTTAGTTTTTAAGCTATCCGCCTTGGATGCATTTTCAGCTGGCCAGTTGCTAAGCGTATAAAGCTGCAATCGCGCAAGTTAAATGTGTGCAAGATGTGAGTCAACTGTATTTTAAAATCAATGCCTCTAGGCATAAATCAACTTTCTTGCCATAAGTAAACTTGGTCAGTTTCCAAGTATCGTGGATAGAGGGGTAACATTTCCATATTCTAGAAAAGCTTAAGCCCAAACACTTTTCTTCAGAAAAATTACCCACAGGTAAAACCACAGCTTTTCTTCGAAACCTCCAAGGGATGACAATTTCACAATTATTCTAGAGTTGATGGACCTTTAAGTAGCTTTTACTAATGCTTATCTTAAACTGGTCTTCATTTAAAAGTATTTCTTATAGTACTGTATCTGGTAAACTAGAAGAACAATTTTCCTTCCTCTTTCTTAATGGACGGTTGCACATTTTTATTTATTTATTACCCCACCTTTCTTCCACATATAACACAATGCAGCATATATAAGGTTCCCAGGCAGTCTCCCTTCCAGACACTGCCTAGACCCAGGCCTGCATAGCTTCACAAGGCAGCTGCATCACATGCCTTCAGGCCAAGTGTACTTTTATTCTTATAAAAAGGCATCTAGAATTTGGAAGGGGGAAGCAGTGGAGGGGGGCAATTTTAAGTGGCAAAATTATCAGCAGGGAAAGGGTGATTATTCTCCAGACAAAACTGCAGACTTTTGCAGATGCTTTTTAGTTAGCTTAATTTTTTTAAAAAAAAAATATGGGGCGTTGGTACATACATATGTTACATTTCTACTCTGTGCCAAATGTTTCCCAAAACACAATCTTTACTATGTCACATATTGGCTACTGTGCATCTGTACATCAAAAGATGATTCAGTAATATGTTGCATATCCTAGCATTTCAGTTACTGTATAATCTACTGAACAACACAATATATTTGCCTTGTTTGCAGGTAATGCTGAGCCAAACAAACAATGAATAAGAAACCAATATCAAACCTTGGTTACAGCCAGTGTTTGAAACTCCCATTGTTCTAGGCGCATTTTGCGACAGGGAATTTCATCAGCACAAGCAGTTTCTGAGCTCTGGGCACATTACTACGCTTAAGATTTCATATTAAAACTGCAGCGTGGAAGGAAAGGAGGACCTTTTTCTGCCTCCCCACTTTCAGCTAATCTCTGAAGACTGGAGAAGAGACCCTCTTAAGAATATTAGGGGGCTGGGCAGAGGAAGAACTAGACCATGTGAAAAATGAACACAATATTTTAGCTACAGTTCATTCATTTTCAGCTTTGTATTCTCATTATAAAAAGAGCATGCCTAGACATTCTGTTGTTGTGCCCTTAACCTAGGTTTAAGGTGCAATTCAGCTCCTAGCTTTCATATCTCAGTTTCTAACACTGGTTACAGCACATGGTTTGTTCGGAGTGAGACAAACCTAGGTTCACACACAATGCTAAGTCAGGCCATAGCTTAGCTGTGGGTAGCACAGCAGCAGCAGGACCTGGGGAGGATAGAAGTAGATGAGATTTTTGTTCTGGGCACCCACAAGCTTGCTTGCATTTGCTAAGCCATAGTTTGGCTTAGAGTTAATATGCAAACTGGGCCACTATCATCTGTATGGCCTCCATTTCAGCAACATGAAATTGCCTCATTTAGATGGCTAGGTCCCTCCTTGTTTTCCCCAATACATGTGTTTAGCCAAGATTTTAATCCTTTAGAGCAGTGTTTCCCAACCTTGTGCCTCCAGCTGTTTTTGGACTACAATTCCCATCATCCCTTGCCACTGGTCTTGCTAGTCAGGGATGATGGGAGTTGTAGTTCAAAAACAGCTGGAGGCACAAGGTTGGGAAACACTGCTTTAGAGGAGAGACTACATGCATCCTTTTCTGACAGGCTAGACAAGAGTCTAGAGTTTACTGATGAGTGAACAGTCACCATGACAGACCAAGCATCAATAATCAAAGCAACAGCTACAGCAAGCCTATCAACTGACTGCAGTATGCAGGCAAGTACAGTACAGGACTTTTTGCAGGTAGCATTTAATATAATTCATCCTCACTCCTAAAATGATTGCGGAAAGCAAGTCTCATTTAGTTCAGAGATTTGACTAGTAATGTGCTTAGAAAGTTCACTTTGAACTTGAACCCGTTCCCCAGAAGGGAATACGGCAGTTTATCAAAATGTCTGTCATATTTTTTTGTTTTTTAAGTTGTCATTTGTAACATATAACTACACTCAAAGTAGAAAGATGAAACCCCTTAAGTTGATTTGTGCATTCGGTTTTCAAAACTGCAAGAATGACAGATACCGACAACCAAAGCAATATATACATACACTAGAGACCAAATGATATATATTTATATTCCACATTTGTTCATAACACAATACACTATCCTATTTCCTAAATTCTATAAACTATCCTGATGCCATATACTTTATATAGAACTTTTTATATATTAAACTTCTTTCATTCCAAAAGAACATACATCCCCACCTGACATTATGTTTAGGATCTGAATGTGAGACATTGTTAAGAGAGGACATCTGGATAATAGTGGAGGATGGAAAAAGTTCAGACTAAGTTCGTCTATCAATAATTCAACACATTTCAAAACAACAAGAATTAATACCAATCTGGTAATAAAATCCACAAATGAGCTCATATCCACATGTGACAACCTCAGTCACTTTTACAGATTCAAATCAATCAAGGGGAAACAGTGAAGCAAATGAAAAAGTGCAGGTAACACCCAAGTCCCAACACAATATTGAGTTATTCTGGAATAAAGTAGAAGAGAAGTATAGGGGGGGTGTTAGTCCAAAGTGTGTGTTTAACAGCCTCCTGTAAACTTTTATTTTGGAAGAGCTAAAAGACCGATAAGGGAGGATTCCCAGGTAAAGGAGAGAAAGAAGGGAATGACTGGGCAGGGCATGGGTGAAAGATATCAAAACATTGGATCAGAACTTAAGAAGAAAGGCAGTCTTCTTAAATAAGGAAAAGTAGTCAGCATGCATGCTGTTTCCAACATCTATCCTGCCAGATGCCTCCAGGAAGCCTTCAGCAGGTTAGGAAGGCAGCTATCCTGCCCGCTTATATGCTCTCCCCCCTCCTCTCCCAGCACGTGTCATTTCAAAGGTATACTGCCTCTAAACACAGAGGCTCCATTTTACCATGACTAACAGCCCTCGATAAATCGGCCGGATCTATTTTCCTCCATGGATTTGGCCACACACACAAAGTGGCCGTCGCCACATCATATGGCAGCCAATTCCAGATGAATTAATTAGACTCGTGTGCCAGAGGATGCTCCAGAGAAGATCGGGGGGGGGGGGGGGGGGGGGGAGGGGGGGGAAGGGGGAGGGATAGGGGGGGCGGCTTTGGTAAAAGGGGGGGGGGGGCTGTTGGAACAATAATTCTAACAATGAGCGGCCACAACAACAACAACAGCAGCACCCCGTTAAAGCGAGTGAGCAGCACCCACCAGACAAGGAGGCGCTGCACCCCACCCAGCAGGCCCGCGGGGTCAGGAGGCATCACCCCAAGGAAGGGGAAAAGCCAGGGCCCACGATGCGTGAGGCAGGCAGCGCTATGGGCCGCTCGCTGTCACTCCGCCAGGATGGGCTCGGCTGCCCCTGGAGGGCCCGGGCCTTTGCTGGGCTGCGGGGAGCACAGCCCCCCTTTCCCCAACCCCTCGCTGGGCAGCCAGGCCGTGCCCGGCTCCGAAGCCCCGCTGCGGGCAGGTTCCAGGCCGAGGCGGCCTCCCCGCTTGGAAGCGCCGCCGCGGCCTCTTCGCTGCTGCTCACCTGCGGCCGCCGGGGCTCCCTCCTCTCACTCCCTCGCCACCGTTATCGCCGCCGCCATGTTCCGAAGCGCAGGGAGGTGGTGATGGTGGGGAAGGGGGTGGGGGGGATGAGGGAGGGAAGGAAGGAGCCTGCCCGGCCCAGCCTCGCTCGGCCCAGCAGCGCCGCCCCCTGCCGCCTCAGGACGAGCCGGGGAGCCCCGGCCTGTCAGGGGAAGCGGGAAAGAGCCCAGACATCCTCCGCCTCCGCCTCGCGCCGGGTGGCGGGAGCAGCGCCGCTGCTTCACAGCGCTGAGACGACGACAGCCGAGATGAGGAGGAGCCTCGCCTGCAACCCCGGCGGCGGCGGCGGCGGCGGCAACATCAGTCCGCGGCTTCTCCGCGCCGTTTCCCTCCTCAAAAGGCCGCCGCCGCCGCGACAGCGTCTCCGCCTCACACAAAACAAGAGGCAGTTAAATAGGCCCAACACAAACACACACAATTCCAACCCTCCCATCGCCAAACACAGATAATTCTGGTTTTCCGCCTGCATTCGCTTTTTAACGTAGCGTTGTTGTTTGAATTTATATATCGCCCTATACTCGGAGGTCTCAGGGCGGGTCACATAAAAAGATCACAGTATATAAAATAAAAATAAAAGCAATAACCCAATCGGTGCTCGGTAGTGGCGCCCTCCCTGTGGAACGCCCTCCCACCAGATGTCAAAGAGAACAACTACCAGACTTTTATAAATAATAAACTATTATTATTGTTGTTGTTGTTGTTGTTGTTGTTGTTTACGTATAAGCTAAACAAGCTATAGCTTAGGGCCCCACTCTTGGGGGCCCCCCAAAAAAATTAAAGGAAAAAAACCCCCTACATACAGCAACAGTGTTTTGTGTTGTTTAGGCTCCTATGATGCAAATATTTTGTTATGTGCAAATGGCTTTAGATGCCTATTAGGTCCATAAGTTACCATATAGCATATATTCAACACAAAAAACAGCGACCATTTGTTGTTGACAAAGGACAGCTGGGCAGATAAAGGGCCCCATTACCTTCAGTAGCTTAGGGTCTCATCAAACCTAAATCCGACACTGCCCGGAGGTCTCAGGGCGGTTCACATAAAAAGACCAACAGTATATAAAATAAAAATAAAAATAAAAGCAATAACCCAATAATACCCTGCCCCCCTGTACTGTTGTGCTTTAAATGTTGTAACCCGCCCTGGGAACATAGGATGAATAATAACAATAGTAACAGTAATAGTAATTTTCTGGTTCCTCATTCCTGGGAAAGCACTTCAGACGTTCTAATTCATACACGTTTTGGGATGGGTGAGAGGGAGAAATGGTCTTATCCTGAGTTGCAGATGGGGAAAGGAGATGGTAAAACGGTAAGGACCAGAAGGAAAGGAAATGCAGGAAAGTTGTTAAAGAAGACGGAAAAATAGCTGTTGATAGCACAGACTTTCTAGCATTGGAGAACCAACACTATAGTGTTAGGAAATTCATCCTCTTAATTCAGTTCACTGGATGTCTTGATGAATAGCAATTTGGCAGTTTCACTTTGTCTCCTTTTGAAGTTCCCTTTGTTCCAGAATAGGCACCTAAAGGTCAGTTACAGTGTCCAGGAGGTTAAAATGTCCCCCACTGGTTTTGGAATATTGCTATTTCAAATTTCTGTCCATTCTTTTCTATTGCTTTCCTTTCCTTAGGATCACATCAGCAAGGCTGATTCAGTACTAATTTGGAAACACACCTTATCAGAAATGTTTGCCTCTGTTAATAATAATAGTACAGTGGTACCTCGGGTTACAGACACTTCAGGTTACAGACGCTTCAGGTTACAGACTCTGCTAACCCGGAAGTAGTATCTTGGGTTAAGAGCTTTGCTTCAGGATGAGAACAGAAATCGTGCAGCGGCAGCGGGAGGCCCCATTAGCTAAAGTAGTACCTCAGGTTAAGAGGTTTCAGTTTCAGGTTAAGAATGGACCTCTAGAAAGAATTAAGTTTTTAACCCTAGGTACCACTGTAATAGTAGTAGCAACAACAACAATAACAACATCATCTTCATCAACAACAGATTTCTGCATTTCCCTAGAATTTAGAAAGACTTAACTGGGACCTTAATGTGTTTTGGTGGCTTGGGCGGCGGTGACAGGGGGAGCAGATAGATCACATTGGTTCTTGGTGCACCATGGAATAAGATTAATAAGAATTACATTGGGGAGCTTATAAACTGATATACTCCACAGCATATAACTTTAATTGTCTGCTACTTATCCTCCATATAAACTCCCCACCACATCCTTCCTGTCCTTAAAACATTGTGTCCCTATATAAAACCTACATGGGTCTCTTGACAGGTGAGGCAATATGCCATCACTTCAACCACCCTCCCTACAATAACGATAACTGTTTTATTCATAATACAGAGTGTTCCTAACAATATTTCTACCCATTAGGCACCCTGGTTATTCTTTCTGCAAGTTATCACCTATATGTAGGAAGCATGCATGCATGTGAAGAGTTCGGACTGTTCGGTCACCTATTGTTTTCCCTGTCCCCTGCTTCCAAAAGAAGTACTGTATTCATAAGGACACATTCAGCCAAGGAAGAGAACTGTGCCTGGTGTGTGACATGCAGTGAGCATGAAACGGATTAGGTGCATTGCCCAACAAGGATTCAGCTGAGGTTATTATGTTCCTGGCTAGGAACATCCTGCAATGTTCCCTTGTCTTCCCACCCTTTCCAATATCAGTAGATTAGTATAGTATATGCAACATGTCAAAACAAAATGCTCATGCCACAGATACAGATTAGTTGCAATGAGCAGGCAATATTTTATAAATCTTTTCAATATTAGAAGAAATGCTTTAATATTAGAAGCAACAGAAAGACAAAGGATATGCAAGGACCATACTTCTACTTGGAAGACTGATCTCAAAAGAGAAGGCAAAAATAGCAAATCTTTGTAAAGTAAGAAAGCTGTGAAGAGACATTTACAGTGTTCTCCTATGCATGTTTACGCTATGTCCCATTGAGTTCAATTAGACTTGCTTCCAGGTACATGTGCATAGATTGCAGCTTGAAAGGGGATGAAGAATGAGGAAAGGTCAATAAGGAAGGGGGGGAAGAGACTGCTGAGGAATATTTGGTAATTTAATGAATTCCAGTCAGCATGGCCTAATAATGATATTCAGTGAAGAATTCTGAAGGAGTGAGCTGGCCACATCTCAGAAGCACTAGGTATCACATATAACATAAAACAATACAGTGGTACTTCGAGTTACAGGCGCTTCAGGTTACAGACACTTCAGATTACAGACTCCGCTAACCCAGAAATAGTACTTCGGGTTAAGAACTTTACTTAATCATGAGAACAGAAATCGTGCGGCAGCGCAGCGGCAGTGGGAGGCCCCATTAGCTAATGTGGTACCTCAGGTTAAGAACAGTTTCAAGTTAAGAACGGACCTCCGGAATGAATTAAGTTCTTAATCCGAGGTACCACTGTATAACCAGACTTCAGCAAAATCTGTGAACTAGGTCCCATGCCGTAATGGGAAATACACAAAGAAAGGAAAGCTGGAGAAATTAAAACCATCTTTGGTCCTGAGCAGACCGCAGAGAACTTCAACATAGATTTTGGTGGGAAGACAAATCGCAGCTGAATGGAAACGACGCTGCATGTGATGAATACAGGACAGAATGGGAAACGGTGCCTTTTCACATCCATACCTGGAGAGGCCCACAGGAAAAAGGCTTCATGTGCCAGTCATAGCTCTCAGTGCTGTTTGGGCTGATGCTTGTGAGGGGAAAGAGCATTGAGCAACTGTTGGGATGTCTGCTATGAGTCCTTTGCTGCAGTTCCTCCATCTGTGCCTGTGATTGTAAAGGGTCTGTAAATACCCAGGAGTGTGCGTGTGTGTGTGTGTGTGTGTGAGAGAGAGAGAGAGAGAGAGAGAGAGAGAGAGAGAGAGAGAGAGAGGAGGGGAAGGATGTATCCCGTTTCATTCAAATGTGAGGGAGCAAGGCTGGGTGTGACTATCCGTTTCCCGTTAGTTACACTTCTGTAGACCCACGAGACTGGCTTTGGTGCTAATTTGCCATAATTTTCAGAAAGGTGTGTGAGAGTTTTGTATTATGTCTAGGGTTCCCAAGAATCTCTCCGCAGCAGGGAACAAATTATTTTGTTTATATATCTTGAATCCTAAGTGCTCCATGTGGGAATATTTAGTCATTGAGATTTGCAGCCTGCCTGTCTCAGGGGCTTGTGGCAGGCAATAGTGTTGTATAAATATTCCTTGTCCAAAGGCTCATGATCTAAAACAGAGAATGGGAATCTGGGTGTGTGTGCAAAAAAGGAGAGGAACAAAATGGAAAGGGAGGAAAATAAAGTGGGGATGCCATGCAGAAGTTTTACATCTATTCAGTGCTTTTTTCGGCGCGGTGGGGGGGTACGCAGGGGTACGTGTACTCCTAAACATTTTGTGAATCTAAGTTTGGCCTCATTGTGGGGCAGTATTTCAATATGAGTAGAAAAACGAGAGTACCCCTAAATATTTTTTTTTAAGAAAGCAAGCACTGCATCTATTGTTTCTAAGGGAATTTAGACGCCCCCCCCCCCCCGTGCAGTCCCAATTCTCTGGAAATAATATTTTTTGCTCTCTTACGAACAAGCAAATCTGCAGCATAAAAACTCAAAATGACAAGCACAGATGTCCCTCGTGCAGCAATTTTCTCTCACTCTCAAAACATGTTAATTTCTACATTCATGCCCATGTTGTTAAATTATCATGGTATTTTCTTTTTTAAAAATCAACATTAAAAAAAAAAACTTGCAAAGTCATTATATATGGAGAAGATGTCTAAGGGAACTCAGTCGGGTGTTTTTTAGGGTTTCAGTCTTAATTTGAGCCTTTGTGCAGTACGGCATGTGGTAAATACCAAGTTTTGTCCTTATTTATTTATTTAGATTTATTTATAACAGTATATCTATACTGCCATATCAATTGAAACAGCTGCAAAGGCCTGTCAGCGTAAAAGGGTATTTGAGAGATGCCTGAAAGTTAAAAATGAGGGTTATTGAATCTCTGCTGGAAGAATGTTCTACAGTATGAGACCAGCAACACCAATACCACCTTTCAGGGTCAAGGGTTCTCCCAGGATGGTTCACAATTAAAAGCATGAAAGGAATTTAAAATATAAAGCATAAAACAATAGCCGTCGAACAATACCAGCCGTTAATATTATAACTCAATAACATTATTCAGTTAAAAGGGTTGGAATAGCCAAGACTTAAAAACCCATTTTAAAACCACTAGGGAGGGAGAAAAATGCACATCCTGCACATGCCATGGGACTTCTGCAGGGACAGGGCCAACACTGAAAAGGCCCTGTTTCTTGGGCTGCCAACTGGATAGATCTTAACGGTGGACTTGTGAGGTCTGAACTGGGAATAAATAACTAGGAAAAAAAGAGATCCTACTACTGGGGTTGTGATGATTAGTACAATGAAAATGTCAGCCCCAGAGTGCAGCAGCTGTGACAAAAGTGGATTCCATTCCAGGGATTATCAGAAAAGGGATCACAAACAAGGCTGGATTTAGGTTTGATGAGGCCCTAAGGTACTGAAGGTAATGGGGCCCTTTATATGTCCAGCTGTCCTTTGTCAACAACAAATGGTCGCTGTTTTTTGTGTCATATGGTATATGGTAATTTATGGACCTAATATGTATCTAAAGCCATTTGCACATGTTGCCATACAACCAGTCCATGCAGAATGTAGGCACCCTATATATAGAAAGGAGCAAACCAGTGATATTTTAGGGAGCAGGCTAGCAGGCGGGGCCCATTACTTACATCATAGGAGCCTACACAACACAAAACACTGTTGCTGTCTGTAGGTTTTATTTTATTTGTTTTTTAATCTTATATTTTGGAAATGTACATCTAGTTTTTATTATTTTTTTGGGGGGGGTTCCTAAGAGGTGTAGGTGGCACTGTGGCACTGTGGGTTAAACCACAGAGCCTAGGACTTGCTGATCAGAAGGTTGGCGGTTCAAATCCCCGCGACAGGGTGCGCTCCCGTTGCTCGGTCCCTGCTCCTGCCAACCTAGCAGTTCGAAAGCACGTCAAAGTGCAAGTAGATAAATAGGTACCGCTCCGGCGGGAAGGTAAACGGCGTTTCTGTGTGCTGCTCTGGTTCACCAGAAGCAGCTTAGTCATGCTGGCCACATGACCCGGAAGCTGTACGCCGGCTCCCTGGGCCAATAAAGCGAGATGAGCGCCGCAACCCCAGAGTTGGCCACGACTGGACCTACCTTTAAGAGAGTGGGGCCCTGAGCTATAGCTTGTTTAGCTTATACGTAAATCTGGCACTGATCACAAATAAACTTGACCATATCATCATGCCCTTGTACAGATCCACAGTGTGGCCACACTTTGAGTACTGCCAAAGCCCAGCTCCACATTTTGTTCAGAGAAAGGTATTCAAAGTGGCCAAGACCGTGAAGCACTTCTAGCCATGGAAGCAAGGTAGCATCTCAGGCACTTTCCTGGTTAACTCACCCAGAATGCTTCACTCTGAGGAAAAGGACCCCCCCACCTGCTTGGTGCTCCTTCTGAGTGTGACAGGTGCATACGTTGCTACCCTCCCTTACCTCTCTTCATGAAACATGGGAGCTAGAGGCTCCACAAGCTAATCTGGGACCCTGTATTCCCTTGCTCACCTACAACAATTTGGATCCCAGTTCCATAGTTCCCTCTGTTTCCTATGTCTCCCTCGGAGGCAGTGGCAGTGGGGCACTGGCGACATTGGGTCTCCAGCTGTTTTTGGACTACAGTTCTGACCATTCCTAGTTGGCAGGACCAGCAGTCAGGGATGATGGGAATTGCAGTCCAAAAACAGCTAGAGATCAAAGTTTGGGGAACCCTGGCATATGGTTTTGGAAAGTGATATTAAGTAGTTTTGCTTTGGAATGCAAACTGAATCAAATTTCTCCCCCTTCTCTACTTGTGCCCTCCTTTACTCGCTCCCCCCCCAACCAAAAAAGCCCCAAAGATTGGAACTTTTCCTGATAGGCTAGTTGCTCCAGTCCCTTGATAATTTTGGTTACCCCTTTAGCATCAGAAACAACGATTTAAGACCAAAGGATAGAGTTCTGCTTCCATCTGTTTCTGCATTGGGCTTGGTACTCAGGATTAGCAGACGAACGGGCGCTTTACATCTTCTCTGAATCATGTTTTGATGTTGTCCTTGCGGTTGCGATTCTTTGTTGCTAATTAAGAGGAACCATGATTTCCTCTGAGACTGTGACAGTAGCGGCATCAGTCTACAATCCGAGTCCCTGTGAAACTCCCTTCAATTGCTTTTATATGGCTAATGGCACTCTGCAGAGACCCCTCGCTATGTCAAACGTGTGGAGTGTTTTGATCAAAGTCCTTTCGCTTAGAGAGAATTTAGGCGTAGGTTACAGGAGCCGGCACAGAGCTCCTGCAATCAGAAGGTACGGATGACTCTTGTCTTGAGTCAGCTCATGCATCTCTCATGAGTAATAATAATAATAATAATAATAATAATTTATTTGTACCCCGCCCATCTGGCTGGGTTTCCCCAGCCACTCTGGGGAAACTTTGCTTTGCTTCTCGCAATGAGGGAACCACCAGAAGGCCCTCGGCGCTGGATCTCAGCGTCCGGGCAGAACGATGGGGGTGGAGACGCTCCTTCAGGTATACTGGGCCGAGGCCGTTTAGGGCTTTAAAGGTCAACACCAACACTTTGAATTGTGCTCGGAAACGTACTGGGAGCCAATGTAGGTCTTTCAAGACCGGTGTTATGTGGTCTCGGCGGCCGCTCCCAGTCACCAGTCTAGCTGCCGCATTCTGAATTAGTTGTAGTTTCCGGGTCACCTTCAAAGGTAGGCCCACGTAGAGTGCATTGCTGTAGTCCAAGCGGGAGATAACTAGAGCATGCACCACTCTGGCGAGACAGTCCGCGGGCAGGTAGGGTCTCAGCTTGCGTACCAGGTGGAGTTGGTAGACAGCTGCCCTGGATACAGAATTGACCTGCGCCTCCATGGACAGCTGTGAGTCCAAAATGACTCCCAGGCTGCGCACCTGGTCCTTCAGGGGCACAGTTACCCCATTCAGGACCAGGGAGTCCTCCACACCAGCCCGCCTCCTGTCCCCCCAAAACAATACTTCTGTCTTGTCCTTCATTCCATGTGGTGGGGTGTGCTGTATTGTTCAGTCTGTCACCGGGCTAGTAAGAGCTCTCCCTGCATATACTTGAGTGACAGCTCCAGATACTGAGCTCAGTTTCTCCTTGTTAGCTTGAAATTGCCTCTGAATCTCCATCTGACGTTAAATTTCACATTATCCCATGGCATAAACCCTGCCGTAAGAGAATGAAGGTCAGCGTGACAGCTGGCTTAAATGAATACATGCTGGGCAGAAGGACAGAGCAAGCGTTTAAGTGCCTGTGCTTATTAGCACGCTTCATGCCTTGGTCGTTTTGATCTTTCCCTCCCAAGCGATAAAGACATCCCATGCGACACAAGGCACTTCTCACATGAAAGTATCGATTTGGGACCGTTGGCTTGGCTGGGCCATTCCGCTAAGTTCTCAAACCCATCCCTGCTCTTATCAAAAAGAGATCCTGCTTGTGAATCTCACACTGTGTGCCTGGCCCTGTTGTAACTCATTAGCTGCCTTTCAGGTAGAAAAAAAATATCTCTGGTTCAGCAGACTGGTGGGAAGAGCAGTTAAAACAGACTTAGAGAGAGGACTGCAGAGAGAGGATCCTGGGACTGGCTTGACCATATAGACTGGAGTGTAAGGGTCCCTTTTCAGCTTGAGGGCCACACTCCCTGCTGAACAATCTTCTAGGGGGCCCACATACCAGTGGTGGATGAGGCCAGAGGCACAAAGTCGGTAGGACAGGGGCTATGACTGCTCTGTACAGTAGGCTACACCCCAGCCATGCAAAATCAGAGGTTTCTTCACCCACACCTCTGTAGCCTCCATCCGTGCATTTTGTTCCCCTTAACAAGAGCCATTAGTATATCCTGGCCAGGCAAAAGCATTCAAGAAGGCCACAGACCAAGGCCAGTAAGGGAATGTGGCCTGGGGAAGAGGTGCAGCCAAATTCCTGAGAGTCACATAGAGAAATACAGTGGAACCTCGGTTCTCAAACGCCTTGGTACTCAGACAACTTGGAACCCAAACACTGCAAACCCGGAAGTAAGTGTTCTGGTTTGCAAACCTTTTTTGGAAGCTGAACGTGCTCTGTTTTGAGTGCCACCCTTCAGTTTTGAGTGCCACACTTCCGTTCTGAGTGTTACGCTGAGGTCTGTCTGTTTTTGCTATTTATTTTGCCGTTTTTTGTTTTCTCTGCTTTTTTGTTTTGTTTTTGTGACTGTGTGGAACCCAGTTCAGCTACTGATTGATTGACTGTGTGACTGCAGTACATTGTTTATTGCTTTCATTTTATGGATCAGTGGTCTCGTTAGATAGTAAAATTCATGTTAAATTGCTGTTTTAGGGGTTGTTTTTAAAAGTCTGCAACAAATTAATCCATTTTGTATTACTTTCCATGGGAAAGTGTGCCTTGGTTTGGGAACGCTTTGGTTTTGGAATGGACTTCTGGAACGGATTAACTTTGAGAACCAAGGTACCATTGTACCAATATTTTAACCGTTCCAGACACCTGTGCAGGAGAGAGGGCTCTTAGCTGATAGGAGGTATTCACGTCAGTCTGCTGTGACATAATACTCAGGGTGTCCAAGGTGGGCTTCTCTCCTGATAAGTCTGCTCAGCCCTTCAATCTGGATCCAGATCAGAATCTCCCAACCTTCCGGGCCCCTCCTCAAGGATCCAGTTCCACATTCTTATCCCAGTCCTCCTCCCCCTCTGACAAATCCTGCCAAGATGTCTCCATGGGACCCATGACGCATGTGGTCCAGTGTGTTGTTCTCACAGTGGCCATCCAAATGCCTGTGGGAAGCCTACAAACAGGGCTGGAATGAAAAAGCACTTTCCCCACCTGTGGTTTCCAGCGATTAGTATTTCGAAACATACAGCCTCTGGCAGTGGAGGCATACCATGGCCATCGGCGGTTAGTTGTTATGGGGGGCAGGGGAATTGCTGCACAATCCGGCCATTCCAGGATTTAGCTATATATAATGTTCACATATTAATTCAAATTGCGACCAATCCCTCTAAGGGCAGATCCACACCATATACCGTATTTTTCGCTCTATAAGATGCACCAGACCACAAGACACACCTAGTTTTTGGAGGAGGGAAACAAGAAAAAAAATATTCTGAATCTCAGAAGCCAGAACAGCAAGAGGGATCGCTGCGCAGTGAAAGCAGCAATCCCTCTTGCTGTTCTGGCTTCTGGGATAGCTGCGCAGCCTGCATTCGCTCCATAAGACGCACACACATTTCCCCTTACTTTTCAGGAGGGAAAAAGTGAGTCTTATAGAGCAAAAAATATGGTAGTTAAAGTGCATTCAATGCACATTTAAACAACATGACTTCCCCCCACAGAATTATGGGCACTGCAGTCTACCAACACAAAGCTACAATTCCCAGTACCCTTAACAAACTACAGTCCCCAGGATTCTTTGGGGGAAGTCATGTGGTTTAAAAGTGTGTTGGATGTGCTTTAAATATATGTGGATCTGCCCTATGTTTCTCGGGAAAATGGCCTTCCAGGCCAAATTAGGAACACTGTCAGGCTCAGGCAACATTCACACCATGCATTTAAAGCACGATGATACCATTTTAAACAGGCATTATTTCTCCCAAAGAACTCTGGGAGCTGAAGTTTGTTAAGAGCGTTGAGAGTTGGTAGGTGAGCCCTGCTGCCTTCCCGCAACTACAATTTACAGGGTGGTTTAGCAGTCAAACCTCCTTTCCAAGGAACTCTGTGGCCACTGCTTGTCAGCTATTGTTGTATTTTGATTGCTGCTACACTGCAGCTATATTTGTCTTTTGTCTTTTAGTTTTGTAAGCTGCTTAAAAATGACATTGTCTTGTGGGGCAGCACAGACACACGAACAGAAATTTATGAATCACTTCCCATAAAACATTCTGAAGTGATCTAACAATTGAAACATATATAAAACCAATTTCAAATCCAATATATTTATAGGTTGGGATGAAAAGGAAAAGGAAGGCCTTCAACAGGCACTGACAGGATAATGAGAGTTGGTGCTTGTCTGATATGTAATGACAAGGAGTTCCAAAGGTTAGATGCCACCGCACTAAGGATTGGATCTACACTTTTTAAAATGTTATTAGAACAATATTAGATGATCGTTCTAAAACATCACAGGGCATACTGGGAAATTTAAAAAATGTTCCTTATCTCTTTTTGTCCGTACCAATGCAGTTTCCCTGATGCTGGTTCCTGCAGCACCCTCTGATGGCACATTTTAATAACACATTATTAACATTGCAAGCAAAACGTCATATGTCTATCTGCGTTATGAAAATCGTTCTTTAACTCTTCCTTAACATTATAAACCATGAGTGTAGATCTGCCCCAAGTTTGTACGTCATACTGAATGGACCTCCTGATAAGGGGGGTGTGTGTGTGCGCGCGTGTGTAAGCTAAATAAATAAAAATAGTACTTGCCTCTGCACATTTTAAAAAAGGACCACTGACGGACAATATCTACAAGTCCTTCACAACTAGTGAAGTCTGCCTGGTGCCATCATTAACATCATTTCAGTACTGGGTAAAACCTGATCTCCTCTCCCAGGAATTTGATTGATTATGGTGATGTTGTCGTGCACTGATTATATTGTTTTTTTGCAGCTATATAGCTTTATTGGTTCTGTCCTTGCATGATCCTAAAATTTTATAAGTCACCTGGAGACTTATTTGGCAAGCAACAATAAATTAAAATAATAATAATTGATAGAGCAACATAGTGTTGCCTGTATTTTATACCTGCATCTCTGTGTACTCCAGTGCAAAAGAAAAAAGGAAAAAAAGAGACTCTTTGAGAAGCCACCCTAAATCCCTGGGAATCCCTTAAGGATTTGTGTGCCTGCGTGCATGTGTGCGCATGGCGTCTTTGAGCCTGTAAGTCACAGCAGCAGCTCAGCTCCGTTACTCATTCCCCTCCTCCCCATCCTTCAGCCCTGCTCTGGAGTCTGAGACGCAGAGGAGTAACACCGCCAAAGTAAATGTTCATAACACGATAAAAAGCAGAACGCATGGTTTCCTTGGCAACAGAATCTTTCGGGTAATTGTAGCAATTTGGTGCTTCGAAGAGCAGGAATATTTTCCCCCAGTAGAGGGTGCTGGGTGTTTGCTTCACAATAGAGCTCAAAACACCACTCCACACTCAACCCCCCCACCCCGCCATTAAAAAAAAAAAAAAGGCTGGGAAGGATGCCCAGTTATTGTCAGAAAAATGTCTACCAGGAATCTCTGATAATGGCCATTCTAGCTGGTTCATGAGCTGAAACTTTAGATTACTGCAGATACGTGAAGCTTTGCTCCCCCCCCCGCCCCATTTTTTTTTGCTGAAACTTGCAAACAGCCGTTATTAATTAATTAATTGGGGAGGCGAACCAGTTCATCCTGTCTTGTGGATAGAGAAGCAGGGCTGATTTGATGTGTGCATTTGTCTCTGTTGTGCCCCCCCTCCACCCCCACCCGAGGGTGCTCAGGGCACTTTATGTAAAAAATAATAAAATTAAAGAACTTTCTTCTTCTTCTTCAAATGCACTCTTTGAAAAAGAAAGGGGAGAAAAGAAGGAACCAAGAGAGGAAAAAAGACAATGTGCTAAAGGAGATCCATTGTGGATCCTTGAACACAGGGGCAGGACCACATTCCTTTACAGGTGATATTTGATACCTGCCATTGATATGCAGGGCCAGAGGTCAAAAGTGGGTGCAGCCAGAGGCTAGAAGCATGGGAGGAGGAAAGCAGACCTTCCAAGTGCCCCTATTTTCCAGGGACGTCCCTGATTTAGAGAAGCCATCCTGGTTTCTGATTTGATCATGGGGTGTCCCACTTTTCCTTAGGACATCCTTATTTTCATTGGAGAAATTTTGGAGTGTATGGAGTTATCTGAACTCCTGAAGACAATCCTGTTTAGGGAAGGGTTTTTTAAAATGTTTAATGTTTTATTCTGTTTTTATATGGGACGCGGGTGGCGCTGTGGGTTAAACCACAGAGCCTAGGACTTGCCGATCAGAAGGTCGGCGGTTCGCATCCCCATGACGGGGTGAGCTCCCGCTGCTCGGTCCCTGCTCCTGCCAACCTAGCAGTTCGAAAGCACGTCAAAGTGCAAGAAGATAAATAGGTACCGCTCTGGCAGGAAGGTAACCCGCTTTTCCGTGCACTGCTCTGGTTCGCCAGAAGCGGCTCAGTCATGCTGGCCACATGACCCGGAAGCTGTACGCCGGCTCCCTCGGCCAGTAAAGTGAGATGAGCGCCGCAACCCCAGAGTCGGTCACGACTGGACCTAATGGTCAGGGGTCCCTTTACCTTTACCTATGTTTTTATATATGTTGGAAGCTGCCCAGAGTGGCTGGGGCAACCCAGTAAGATGTGTGGGGTATAAAGAGTAAAATTATCATTATGGAATGGGACGTCCCTATTTTCATTGGAGAAATGTTGGAGGGTATGGTAAAGGATGCCACTTTCCCTCTTGTGCAGTCAGTGACATTCCAGCTATGTGAAGCCAAGGGTTTTATTGGGTCTTATTTTTTAGATTGTGAGTGGGGAAACAGGCCTAAATAAAGCCCTCCAGGTATCTCTCTGTGGACCTCAGGACTTTTCTGAAGCCTCTCCCAAGGCGTCCACCTGAACGACTCTCCATCTATCTAAGCAAGAGGCATTATCACCAGGCAAGGACACAACTCAACCAGGCAAAAGTAGTCGAGCGAGGTGGGGAGTTGGTAGAGGCCCGAGGGAAATCCTGAGGTCCAGACATCCAAGCTGGTGGCCATCTTGCAGGAGCAAAATTCATAGCTTAACCATGCACTGTGTGGAGAACTACTTTCTTTTGTCTGCCGTCAGTCTTGCAACAATAGGGATGGTAACAACAGGAAGGCCCGTTGTTCTGCCTGATGTCTCTCATACACATTTGAAGCTGGCAGCTGAAAGGACCTTTCTTCAGCAGCGTTGATGGGATCACGTTCTCCACAGCACTGGTGGGTAGCAAGTTAGATTAGGAGAACAGGCTGTGAAGTACACTTGGTTCTCTACTCCAGCACCTTGCCCTCGCTCTCTGCCCCCAGAACCCACTTCCTGAGGCAACTGGCTACCTCTGCTTAACTGCAGAGCCGGTCCTATGAATGGGGATAGCTGGAACATATGCTAGGCTGGTCATGCTCTTGCCCAAAGATCTGAAAGTGTCTCATGGTGAAGTTACTCTTCTGTGAAGAAGGGACCTTTACTGTGTCTCTTTAATGCAGCACAGATTGAGAATTTCCCCCTCTGAAAATGATGTATCAATGGTATATTACTCCTATTAAAATGGTAAAAATGTATAGAACAAGCTCCAATAAGTGTTGGAAGTGCAAAGAGAAAGAAGGCACGTTTCATCACATGTGGTGGAACTGTAAAGTAATCAAAAGCTATTGGGAAATGATTTATAATGAAATGAAAGAAATGTTTAAGACAACCTTTGTTAAAAGACCAGAAGGTTTTCTGCTAGACATTACAGGTCAAGACTTGCTAAAAGAGTGGAAGAAACTGCTTATGTATGCTACAACAGCAGCTAGGATATTACTAGCCCAAAAATGGAAGATACCAACGAAAGAAGAATGGCAAGCAAAAATGATGGACTATGCTGAAATGGTGAAGCTCACTGGAAAACTTAGAGACAAGGACAACAGAGACTTCAAATAGGTCTGGGAACTGTATATGGTGTATTTACAGAAACATTGTAAAGAAGTGGACTCACTAGCAGGGTTTGAGTAAAGACTTACAACTGAGAAAACAGTTGTAAAAGTTAAGATGTAACAATTGGGAAAATAACAAAGTGTGTGAGGTAATTTGAAAAAATATGTTATAAAAATGATAAGACTGTAATAATATTTAGCTAAAAGAATACAAAATTAAGGTAGAATAAAATAGGCAGGAGAAGCAAATACAGTGGTACCTCTGGTTAAGAACTTAATTCGTTCCGGAGGTCCGTTCTTAACCTGAAACTGTTCTTAACCTGAGGTACCACTTTAGCTAATGGAGCCTCCCACCGCCCCGCCACCACCGTGCGATTTCTGTTCTCATCCTGAGGTAAAATTCTTAACCCGAGGTACTACTTCTGGGTTAGCGGAGTCTGTAACCTGAAGCATATTTAAACCGAAGCGTTTGTAACCCAAGGTACCAGTGTATCTAAAGAATCAGAAGAGGAAATTGAGGGAACTCAAGGGAGGGGGGAGTTTGGGACTTACATATTATTTTGGTGACAATGATGATTGTGTTGAATACAAAATTCTAAAACTATATATATATATATATATATATATATATATATATATATATATATATATATGAGAGAATGTCCCTCCTCAGGGTTTTAGCTATCCTTTGCTATCTCCCATCAGCACTGGTCCCAACATTGCTTGGACAAGCCCCTCCATTTCATACACTTTGTGGCATTAAATATGAACTGCAGCTCACTTGTCAGCGGGACGTTCTGCCGCCTCAGCAGAAACGGTGGCAAAGCAGCTGAAGCCATCAAGGGCGCGGTACTTTCTAAGTGCTGTGTCCTCATCTGACCTTGGATTTGGCGGAGCCTGGCCCAGTAGGACAAATGGGGCACGGGCCGAACAAACTCAGGCTGCTTGTGTTCATCTGTAAGCTGCAGGAAAAAGGCAGGCACGGTTCTCCACCAATTTATTCTCACAATGTCCCTGTAAGGTAGTACAGTGACCGGCCCAAAGTCACCACGTGGCAGGATAGCAGAAGGGCCATATTTTGGTACAGCTCTTGCTTTGCATGCAGAAGGTCCCAGGTTCAGTTCCTGGCATCTCTAGGCAGGACAGGGGACTCCCTCTCTCTGAAATCCTCAACAGTCACTACCGGTCAGTGTAGACAATACTGATCTCGATAGACCAATGGCCTGAGTCAAGAGAGCTTCCTATTTTCCTCTGTCCAAGATATGCTAATCAGCAGTCTTGAAAATACAATCCATGATGGCTCTGGTGTGCCTCCATGGTTGGAGACAGTCATGCTCCTGAATACCAATTGCTGAAAATCACAGGAGACAAGAGGGCTCAGATCCTGCTTGTGGGTTTCCCATAGGCATCTGGCAGACCACATGGAGAACAGGATGTTGAGCTAGATGGGCCATTGGCCTGATCCAGCAGGCTGTTATGTTCATACAGGGCCGTCTTAAGCATATCCGGCGCCATGGTGCAAAGATCCTTCCCCCCCACTGTTTCCCAGAGTTGCAGACCTTTTTTAGGGAGGACGGCACTGCCAGAGACGCACCCAGCTTTGCTGGGCTGGAGGAGGCGGACAGCGGCTGGAGGGCAGCTCCTCCAGCGGGGTAGAGGCGGAGGCTGGACGCAGCCCCTCCCAGCTCAGCTGGCCTCTTCGTGCCATGGTGGCCACGGCAGGTGGAGGCTCTGGGCGCGGCACTGCTTTGGCACTGCATGGCGGAGGCGGGTGAGGGCGGCGAGCTGATGCCGGGAGGCGCCGCGTCCAGCCTCTGCCTCTTCCCTGGTGCCCTCCAAAATTTGGTGCCCTGGCACCCTGCGCCACTAGCCTCTATGGGTAAGACGCCCCTGTGTTCATATGTGATTTCAGAATGTGTTAGCAGTTGAGTAGAAACAGCAATGGTAGTTTGTTCTGGACTTCAGTAATGAAGGATGAATTCCTTCCTTCCTTCCTTCCTTCCTTCCTTCCTTCCCTCCCTCCCTCCCTCCCTCCCTCCTTCCTTCCTTCCTCTCTCTCTCTCTCACACACACACACACACCTGCAGCACCCAGCACAAACTGTGGCGTACATATCTGACAGATCTTTTCATGCTTCATTGCCCAGAATGTACAGCCTAAATGCAGTGGTGCAGCTTTGCCTCTAGAGGGACCCAATGACCAACCCAATTTGAAGGATACTTTGCTAGAGTACAGTGGTACCTCGGTTTAAGAACAGTCTGGTTTAAGAACGATTCGGTTTACAAACTCCGCAAAACCGGAAATAGTGTCCCGGTTTGAGAACTTTACCTCGGTCTAAGAACGGAATCCGAACGGTGGAAGGGCACCGGTGGCAGGAGGCCTCATTAGGGAAAGCATGCCTCGGTTTAAGAACAGTTTCGGTTTAAGAACGGACTTCCAGAACGAATTAAGTTAGTAAACTGAGGTACCACTGTATCAAGTTCTGCTGGAAGGGACGAGAAATAGTAGCCTATATAGGTTCAGTTCTGCAAGAAGTTGGGAGGAAGGACTTTCCATACATAAGCAGGGTGCTCACAGTGTTTTTTTGATCCTGCAGTTGTACAGAAATAGAAAGTGAATTTTCCAGGACTTAAAGCTGGGCTTCTCAGATGACCAAGGGATAGATGTATTGTCAACTGACTGCTAGATCTTCAGAAGCCCTTTTCAAAATAGAGTTTTGAGAGGGGCTCTGGAAATTCCCTGTGAGCAAAAATAGTCATCTGGATCAGCTCCGCCCACTTGGCCTGGGCAGGGAGAGGGAGATAACAATCTGGATCATTGGGCTCAAAAGATTTCCCACCCCTGCCTTCAAGGGCTTGGGTCCAGATTATCTGAATGACTACTTTCACCCATATATTCCTTCCTTTGCCTTCAGATCTATTGCAGTCCTTGCTGAGGGCCCAGTGCTAAGATCAGTTGGGTTTGTATGCAGAAGAGATAGTGGCCTTGTCAGTGGTGTTCCTCATATTCTGGAACTGCCTTCTAATGGGCTTTCTCCTTGGCCCTTCAGCACAGACATTTGGGCCAGCCTGATCTACTTCTTCACAGTGTCCTTTAATTGCTACCATAAGTAGCTTCTCCCAATGATCTGTCCTACTGTGACTGTTTTTCTGTTGCATCTAGTCTTCCCCTCCTTCCTTTGTATATCAGTTTGCAAGAACATAGCTCTAAAAACTAGCTTAAAATATTTGTTGTTGTTGAATATTTTATTCATTGGCCAATTCCAGTAGAGTGTTACATGCTTGTATCAGTGATATATGTGTTGTGCTGGATGCTCAGAAACAGCCAGATCTCAAACTTTCCCTTGCCACCCTATCACAGATGGTCCCTTTGACTCCTTCCAATGGAGAGAGATCTATAAATGGGTAACAGTAAACAGCATGACAGTTAGATCATTTTGTATAAGGGTTTAGATTGGAGTCTAGTGACAGAAGGGGCAGAGCTGGGTTTGGGTTCAGTGGCTGACCAACAATATTGGAAGTAACATCATGAATGCTTTGCCAAAACCCCAGTAAGCTTGTCGCACTTCCGCCATAAATGTATGAAGGTTCCTCTATTGTTGCAGGCCTGCTAACATCAGGATGAAGTTGCAGAGGTGATGTGAGAGAGCTTGAGCATAGTTTAGTGCCAGAAAAACACTACCTCCTGGACTCTGGACGAAATGGTCTTTATAGGAAGCTTCACCCATATATTAGCCCAGGCATCTTAAAGTATTTTAAACAAATAAACAACAAAATAAGAATGTATGAGGCATCTTAAGAGCAGCATTCAAATGTAATATCACAAATCCCGACCGGAAGCTGCCCAAATTATCCCCCCTGAGAAAGTTTTGAAAAGATTCATTTTTTCAGTTTCCTAAAACTTAACAAAAATGTCACATTTCTTTGACCCTTCTCTCATTTTGGTAACTTTTAAGAGAGGTGTCTAGATATACTGATTTTGGGAGACAGTTCTCTTTCCAGCGGCTTGTCATCTTGCACCCACACACTTTATGACAGGTGACAAAAAGTTCCGTTTTTAAAATCACTTGAGCAGATCCCACTTTGAAGTCATCCACATATATATTTGGAAGCTGGGAGGAGCAATCTAAGCTCCGATCTGATATGCTGGATGGGGGTGTTCATCCACCCAGCTCTGCACGCCTCTGCCACTGGGGGAGCCCTGTCACTAAGGAGCACTCTAGTGTCCCAAAAATGGTGGACAGAAGCTGCAGCTGGTAGCATTCCTGCTGGTGATAACCAGTGCAAATACCCAGAATGGGGTGTTTCGGGGTGAAGGGTGGGTGGCGATGTGGTGGGCCATGCCTTGGAAACCAGGAATTACCGACATCCCTTTGTTTGGGCCATCGCCTCTCCTGTAGTGGATCAGGACTGTGCATCACAAGACTCAGGTTAGCTGATGGAAAATGGAAGCCAGGTCTGGTGGGTCAGTTTATTACATAGGAAACATTGGATTGTATCCAACAAAGTTCTGCTCTGAGTAGAGCCATTTAAATTAATGGACCTAAGTTAGCTGCATTGAATACAACCCATTATTTCTCATTCTTTGTCAGGTGACGAAAAGGCTGCTGCATCTTTTTCTTCTTCCTGTACAACGTCCCTGGGAAGACACTGGGAGGATGACAATGTATGTTTCAGGAGCCATTCCAGATAGCTATTGCATGCTGATGTTTTTAATAGTTAAAAGTCACCAGATCTTGTTAAGAGTAGAAGACCCAGAGAACATGGCCAATGATCAGGGTTGATGGGAATTGTAGTCCAGCAGGATCTGAACTGGCCGCAGGTCCTTCACCCCAAATCTAGGCATATGAATTGCAATGGGGATTTTTAAAAATGTAATAATATAAGATTAGTAAATTAAAAAAATAAGGCAATCAATTGGTGTGAAGGGGGCATAAAAATGGGAAAATATAGAAACAAGTGGGAAGTTCATGGTCATTCATTCTTCTGTATCTGTTGCTCTCCCATTCCCCTTACACACTTCTGAAATCTGGTCACGTTGATTGCTGAAGACCCATTGCTTGGCCATGATGCCTCGAGACCAAATGTTTGGGGCATCTTCTCCCTGGTACAGCAGGGGCCTTGTTCCATTCCTAGCGCTTCAGAAGACTGCTGAGTGCCAACCCACAGGGAAACGAAGAGGGACATCTGGGAAGTTCTGGCTAGCTGCAGATTTGTTATGATGCTAATTAGCAGTGCAGCAAAGCAAAGGGTGAGCATGTGCGATTTGCGTTGTTGGCAAGGGCGAGGCTCGAGCGCGCGGCTTCCTGTTACATTTCGGCTTTGGCGACGGGTAGCCGCTTGGCTCTGAATCACGGGGAAAGGAATGTACTCCTTCTTAGCACATCTGTCATTAAACTAAAAATAATAATAATAAAAATCCCCACTGACAAATTGCTTGGCGTGAGTTGTCTCGGGGAATTTGCAGGTCTGATTACCTGCCATGTGCAGATAAAATCTGATCGCCCTGCAGATGGCTGGAGAGCTGCGGAGCGGCAGCCATGGCTTTGCTGTCAGGGAAAAAATGCTCCAGTTGTTCGAATCTCTGTGGAGAGAAGGAGGAGCTGGCTGCCATTTGTCTTCTCAGAACAATTGGTTGAAAGGGGGTGGCCGCCGAGACCACATAACACCGGTCTTGAAAGACCTACATTGGCTCCCAGTACGTTACCAAGCACAATTCAAAATGTTGGTGCTGACCTTTAAAGCCCTAAACGGCCTCGGCCCAGTATACCTGAAGGAGCGTCTCCACCCCCATCGTTCTGCCCGGACGCTGAGGTCCAGCGCCGAGGGCCTTCTGGCGGTTCCCTCATTGTGAGAAGCAAAGCTACAGGGAACCAGGCAGAGGGCCTTCTCGGTAGTGGCGCCCGCCCTGTGGAACGCCCTCCCATCAGATGTCAAATCGATAAGCAACTACCTGACATTCAGAAGACATCTTAAGGCAGCCCTATTGAGGGAAGTTTTTAATGTGTGACATTTTAGTGTATTTTGGTCCCTGTGGAAGCCCCCCAGAGTGGCTGGGGAAACCCAGCCAGATGGGCGGGGTACAAATAAATATTATTATTATTATTATTATTATTATTATTATTAGGCCCTTCAGCCCTCTCTATCTGGCCCCTAGGACTCTTCCCAGGCTATGCGCTGTCCTAAGCCACACCCCTCAGCAGTCCTGAGATGAAGCCTCCTTGGATGCTTTTGCCAGCCTGGTATATGTCCTTGAACTCTGATGGTGCTTTTCGCTTGCCTGGACAGAAAGCAATGTGTATGTACACACTAGCCTACTGGTGAAAGATAAAATTCACACTGGTTGCTCTGCCCACTTTTGCCTCTGGCCCCACCCACCTCTGGCATGTGGCCCTCGGAAGGTTGCACAGAAGGGAATGTGGCCCTCGGACTGAACAAGATTCTCCACCCCTGTTCTAACATGCACCCTCCAAGCTTCTTGGTGGGATTTCTTCTTCTTCTTATGTAATAAATTGGACCTCCTTTGGGGATAAACCCCTAGAGTCCAAACTTCTTATATGGGGCAGTGCCCCAATTGTGGAATTCTCTCAGTTATGTTTAGATCGGCCCTGTCCCTCGTTGGGGTTTTTATTTTTGGACAGGCAGTAAAAAACAAAAACAAAAATCCTATTCCACTTGGCTTTTTAAGAATTATACGAGATGGAATGTTTTAATTCTGCTCGTCTTGGCTTTAAAGCTCTGGTTTAACATGTTTTATTGGTTAAACCTCTTTTTGTGATTCACAATTATTTATCACATTAGGGGTCCGTTAGGGTCAAAAAGTTGTATATAAATGCCTTTCTCTTCCACACCATACATCTAAAGCACATTAAGAGCACACCCTCTCTTCCTCCATCCCCAAATCCTGGGACCTGTGGTTTGTCCCTCACTGAGCTACTATTCCCCTCTTCCTTCCCCTTGCTTTAAATGTACCGGTATCCTCCCTTTTATAGGAGCAAACTCCTAGGGACCAAGGGGTCTTTGCCCCTCAATAACATATTTGAGGGTGCCAGGCCTCCCCCAAAGTTGATGGGCGTTGCCATTCAAATGGTGTGCATGCACCGTGCCATGTGATCAATTATGTGGGGCAGGGCTTACTGCCCCCCCAATATTTAATTCAAGTTGGCACCCCTCCTCCCTTTCTCTTTCTCTTTCTTTTTCTCTCTCAAACCTGCTGTCTGATTAATCGGTGGGACAGCACGTTTTTAGTTGCTTAACAAAGCAATCCTACATACAGTGGTACCTTGGTTTAAGAATGGTTTAAGCTTAGTTTATGAACAACTTGGATTAAGAATACTGCAAGTAGGTGTTTTGGTTTGCGAACTTTGCATTGGAAGCAGAACATGTTCCACTTCCTGTTGACTGTGTTCCATTTGTAAACTGAGTCCCCCGCTGCTATGGGAAAGCACGCCTTGGTTTAAGAACACTTTGGTTTAAGAATGGACTTCTGGAACGGGTTAAGTTTGTAAACCAAGGTACCACTGTGTTATCTTCTCTGAGGTCAGCTTCAATGAATTCAGAGGGGCTTACTCCCAGGTAAGTGTGCAGCTAAAAACATTTAAATCAATGAATATCAACAATTAGTTACCCAAACCTTTGTCATTGCCTCCCTTGGCTGGAATACAGTAGTGAGATGAAATGCAAATGAACATTTCAGAGTGGGGAGTTTTCTAAAGAGTTTTTGCTATGGTGCACTTACTGTTAGTGGTGGGCCAGTGGCACCATTCTCTCTCTTTGGTGTAGTGTGGTGTAGTGGTTAAGGGCGAAAGACTCGTAATCTGGGGAACCAAGTTCGCGTCTCCACTCCTCCACATGCAGCTGCTGGGTGACCTTGGGCCAGTCACACTTCTCTGAAGTCTCTCAGCCCCACTCACCTCACAGAGTGTTTGTTGTGAGGGAGGAAGGGAAAGGAGAATGTTAGCCGCTTTGAGACTCCTTCGGGTAGCGATAAAGCGGGATATCAAATCCAAACTCTAAAAAACTCTATATCCACACAAAGCATTGAAAGCATATGGCTCCCCCAAAGAATCATGGGAAGTGTAGTTTGCTAAGGGTGCTGGGAATTGTAAGCTACAGTTCCCAGGATTCTTTGGGGGAAGCCACATGCTCTAAATGTGTTTCAGCTGCGTGGTACATTTGTGACATCTCTATCTTTCCAACAAACGTTTCGTCACTGATAGTATCAATTGTTCTCACCTCCCAAGTTTTAGGCACCCCTTTCATTTGCCCCAGGAAAAACTTGAGCAGAGAGTTGGAACCCTCAGACTTTTGACTCATCTCTAACCTGAAGGCAGGCAGGAGAGGCGCTCCAGACTGTCACAATTGCAGTACATACCAGAACTTCAGATGTGTGCCATTAAAGAGGATTAAAGTGCTCTGTTGCCTGATGCAACAAATCCAAAACAAGAGATGCTTTGCAGCTAGGAAAGTGATGGGGAAATGCGCTGAAAAGTGCATGATGAATGAATGATTGATGGATGGGAAGACAGATAACTGCGGTATTATGCTAATCAGGATGAATTGTATAACCTCCCCGCACACAGAATGAATGCTCAAAAAAGTTTGGGCATAGTATAACCCAGGGGTCAGCAACCTTTTTCAGCCATGGGCTGGTCCACTGTCCCTCAGACCATGTGGTGGGCCTGACTATATTTTGAAAAAAAATAATGAACAAATTCCTATGCCCCACAAATAACCCAGAGATGCATTTTAAATAAAAGCACACATTCTACTCATGTAAAAACACACTGATTTCTGGACTGTTCACGGGCCAGATTGAGAAGGTGATTGGGCTGCATCCGGCCCCTGGGCATTAGGTTGCCTACCCCTGGTATAACCTGTTAGTATTTGTACTGTATTTGTTAGAAGATGGATTATACAAAGAATAAATTCTACTGGGGAAAAGAAAACCTATGTAAAGTATTGTAATGCAGCAGCTGCAAAATCTTGTGTCTCCAATTAAGGTCACAGAAACGCTGAATCATTGCCTTGTCAATTTGTTAATTCCCCTTAAAAGTGAGCATGTGTATGTCTTAGGCAGTGAGAGGAGAGGTGGGTTTTGGAGGTTGGTTGGCTGGTTGTTTCACCGAGTGAGAAAACCCCAAGAATGTGCTGCCCGGAGGAATTGGTGGGCACAGACAAGCTATAATTTATGGACTGCTTCAAAGGAGTTTTGGAAGCAAGAAGGGAGAAGACCCTCTCTTGGGCTCAAGGGGGAGAAACACATTGTAAATTGGACTTGATACACATAAATACTACTGCTTGTTAATAGTTGCCACCCTATAAGTAATGAGTCGCCTTCAAAATCTGTGTGGAGTCTACTTCCTCACTAGGGCTTTGAGGGTGAAACCACTGCATTACTCTGTATGACTAACAGCCAACATAACCCCCACATAAGTTTTGTGGAAGCAAATGAGTGCTCAATAAACAGATCATCTGGAGCGAGATTGGCTGGTGCTCCTTGAGACTGGTGGAGCAGAATACAGGGAGCCCAGCAGGGCCGGATTTAGGTTTGATGAGGCCCTAAGCTACTGAAGGTAATGGGGCCCTTTATATCTCCAGCTGTCCTTTGTCAATAACAAATTGTCACTGGTTTTTGTGTGTTGAATATATGCTATATGGTAATTTATGGACTTAATAGGTATCTAAGGCCATTTGCACATGTTGCCACGCACGCAATCAGTCCATGCAGAATGTAGGCACCCTATATATAGAAAGGAGCAAATCAGTGATATTTTAGAGAGCAGTCTAGCAGGCGGGGCCCATTACTTATATCATAGGAGCCTACACAATACAAAGCACTGTTGCTGTATGTAGGTTTTAAGTGTTTTTTATCTTATATTTTGAAAATGTACATCTAGGTTTTTCCTCCTTTAATTTTTTGGGGGCCCCCCAAGCGACTGGAGCCTGAGCTATAGCTTGTTTAGCTTATACGTAAATCCGGCCCTGGAGCCCAATGATAGGCAGGGCTAACTAACTTTGCTTGAGTGGCCATCTGCCTCCCTGCTGATTTCTACAAAAAGAATCTCAGTCTGAAGCAGCAACTGAAGTGAGGAGTGAAAAAAAATGTGAAACTGAAATTGAAGTATTCACTCAACACTAGCTGGCAAAAAGACTCTCAGGCTGAAACTCTAGAGGGCCACTTCCAGTCAGTGTAGTTAATATGGAGCTAGATCAGGCACGTCCAACAGGTAGATTGGCAAATTTTTGGAGGACCATAGGTCCCCCACCACAACAGTACAGTATTGAGACTGCAGGCTTTGTGTATTTAGATATTCAGTGGTACCTAGGGTTACAAACGCTTCAGTTTATAGACGCTTCAGGTTACGGACTCTGCTAAGCCAGAAATAGTACCTCGGGTTAAGGACTTTGCTTCAGGATGAGAACAGAAATTGCGCGGTGGCAGTGGCAGGCCCCATTAGCTAAAGTGGTGCTTCAGGTTAAGAACAGTTTCAGGTTAAGAACGGACCTCCGGAACGAATTAAGTTCTTAACCCGAGGTACCACTGTACACAATGCTGACAATATCAGCAGCAAAGTAGGAGCAATAGCGATAGAGACATGTTCTTCTACATCAGGCATGTCCAACAGGTAGATTGTGATCCTCCGGTAGATCACTGGATGTCTGTGGTAGATCACTGGCAGATCACTGGCTCCCCCCCAAAAAAGCTCAACAAATTTGGCTCCCCTAAGAAAAGCTCAACTTTTTTGCCCTGAACCCCCCCAAAACAGGGCTTTCCTTCCTTAAAAAGCTCAGCAACTTTGACCTGAACCCCCCAAAAGGGGTAGATCAATGCCAGTCTTTAACTCTGTGAGTAGATCACAGTCTCTTGGGAGTTGGCCACTCCTGAGTTAGATGGAGTAGCTTCCCACGCTTGATTTTAGGAATGTTGGCCACGCAGCCTAATCAAGAAGAATCCTAAACCAGAGACCTTAGATTTAAGCCACTCCAGTCTCATTAACTCCCATAATGGACTTTCCCCACAACAAAAACAAAGCGGCATGCAAGCACATGTATTGTAACTAAATGCATCTCTCAATTAACCTCTCCTTTGGCACCAAATTACTCATCAGCTCTCGGAATTTTGTTATCTGAAATGCAGGCTACTGGTCTGAGACGGGCTCTCAAGCTAAATCCCTTTTCAACCTTTTAGCCTCTTTGAAACAATGAAAGAATATTGTTCCTGGGTGGGGTATATAGCCAGAAACGCAGACGGCACATGATCAAATATGCCACCTATATACATGTTAAGAAGGCTGAGTGTGTGAATAAAATTGATGTAAAGGTCAACGCAAGGTGCGCAGAATGGAAGCCTGTTCGAGTGATTAGTGCCAAAATTCATAATCACCTAGTTTGGAATGCAAATTAACTCATAATTAGGACTAGAAAAATCAGTCTATTTGCAGTCCATGTCACTTTCAGACGTGTTCTTTCAGAATTCCATCCCATCTCTAAATTAATCTGAATTTTTTAAAAAACAAAAATAATCATTGTAGATATAAAACATATGTGCTGTCAAACTATGCATTTCTAAGAACCGAAGAAGAGCCCAGGTCTTCTTCTATCCCAACAGTGGCCAAGGAAATGCCCATCCAGGAGTAGGCATGTCAGAGAATTCTGATGAAGATGCAACTAGGAGCAAAATACTCACCAGTACCATAGCTTTTTCGTACTTGTGATCACCAGTGACTGGAATCCAGAGTCATATTCCCCCTTATACTGGTGGTAATAATGTAGCCATCATGACCAGTAGCCACTGAGAACCTCTTCATGCATGCATTTGTCCAGTGCTTTTTTTCTGGGGGGGGGGGTATGCAGGGGTACACATACCCCTAGACATTTTGTGAATCTTTGTACTTTGTCCATTTACTAAGGTCCAGCGCTGAGGGCCTTCTGGCGGTTCCCTCACGGCGAGAAGCAAAGCTACAGGGAACCAGGCAGAGGGCCTTCTCGGTGGTGGCGCCTGCCCTGTGGAACGCCCTCCCATCAGGTGTCAAAGAGATAAACCTGACATTTAGAAGACATCTGAAGTTCAGGGAAGTTTTTAATGTGTCACATTTTAATCTATTTTTAATCTTTTTTGGAAGCCGCCCAGTGGCTGGGGAAACCCAGCCAGATGGGCTGGGTACAAATAATTATTTATTATTTATTATTATTATTATTATTAATTTTATTTTTCCTGATTTGAACTATAAAATGGTGATTTTCTTGAGTCAAAATGAGAGTACCCCTAAACATTTTTTAAAGAAAAAAAAGCACTGGATTTGTCCAATTCCTTTTCAAAGTCATCAGGCTGGAGAGCGTCACCTTATCTCTTGGCAACCACTTCTTTGGTTTAACAATGAACTGTGTGAAAAAGCACCTCCTTTGTTTGATCTGAATATCCCATCATTCATTGGATGTGACCCTGGGTATTGGTATTTATGAGAGAGAGGGAGGCATAAAAACATATCTCCCCTCAAATTCATCTTTTAAAGACATTTTGATATGGATGGAGCAGAGGCCTTGTACTAGAGAATATTCAGGAAGTTTAAGTACACTAATTTCAATCGGACTTGCCGATCAGAAGGTCGGTGGTTCGAATCCCCGCGACGGGGTGAGCTCCCTTTGCTCGGTCCCAGCTCCTGCCAACCTAGCAGTTCGAAAGCACGTCAAAGTGCAAGTAGATAAATAGGTACCGCTCTGGCGGGAAGGTAAACGGCGTTTCCGTGCGCTGCTCTGGTTCGCCACTAGCGGCTTTGTCATCCTGGCCACGTGACCCGGAAGCTGTACGCCGGCTCCCTCGGCCAATAAAGCGAGATGAGCGCCGCAACCCCAGAGTCGGTCACGAATGGACCTAATGGTCAGGGGTCCCTTTACCTTTACTCTGAGTAAAACTTACTTGACTACCACCCCTAATTTATTAGGATTAGCTGGCAGTCATAGCATGGACTTCCAACTGCATAGGTTCAGCTTGTAAAACACATAGAGGTTTGAACGAAAGGTCTTCATTCAGCTGAAATGCAACCTTCTAATCAGATAATCAAGTCAACCTTGCAAAGAAGTATTACCATTTAAGCTGCTGGGATGGAACAGGAATCCTCTGCACATTCATTTCCCTCATTCTCCGACGTCCTCTTTGCTAGTCAGTCACAAACAGCAGCGAAACTTGAACGCCCTGATATCTCCTCATTAATCTGCTAAAGCAGGGAGCACTTGTCCATTGTCCTGGCGCTCTGGCAAATGGCATCGTTGCTTCTGTTCGACCCAGAGCTGTGCTCCTTTCCATTCCTGTTCTAGCTGAATACAAACAGCTCCGCTGGTTAAAGCGTGGTGCTGAGGACCCCAAGGTTGGAGGTTCAGTGCCCATAAAGGACAGCGGCATATTCCTGCATTGCAGGGGGCTTGGATTAGATGAACCTCAGGGTCCCTTCCAACTTCATAATTCTATGATTCTAACTACACCAACGCCCAGGAGACTTATCTGTGTCCACCTGACCTTGAACTCTATAAAGTATTTCCTCTGAGGTCTAGACCAGTCCTGGATGATGGTGGGACACAACAGTTCCCTCCCCGCAAGTAATCGCCATGTGCTGCACATGATTGAGGCTTTGAATAGCTGTAAGGCAGGACTCGCAGTTCAGCTGTGTGCTGACCTCATTTGCATCCTTCTGCTGGGATTACTGAGTTCTTTTTTTTGCTTTTTCTGCAGCTTGGACAGATAAAGGGTGTTGGAAAACATTAAAAAAAACAAAAACAAACCACACGCAAATATATATGCAGGAAATGGAACGTAGAATCTGAATGGCATTTCTAACAAATATGTGCCTCCATGGGAAATAGAAAAGGCGAATCGAGTCCCTAAGACAGTTGGTATCTTGGATGCCTCCCTCCAGCAACTCTTGCAGCCAAACTGGTGCCAAATGCTTTCCTTTCCACTGGACCACAGCAGCCCAAGACCTCCATGCACACTGCCCTGGCTTGAGCCCTGTATTAGCAGCACAAACAATGTGGGAGGCAGCAGTTACGGGTTATGAGCTCAACCTGATTGGCGTAAGGACCTTAGGATGGAGGTTGGGCAATTTTTTTATTCATTGCATTTACAGCAATGAAGGGACATGGGTGGTGCTATGGGTTAAACCACAGAGTCTAGGACTTGCCGATCAGAAGGTCAGCGGTTTGAATCCCCATGATGGGGTAGGCTCCCATTGCTCGGTCCCTGCTCCTGCCCACCTAGCAGTTCGAAAGCATGTCAAAGTGCAAGTAGATAAATAGGTACCACTCTAGCGGGAAGGTAAACGGCACTTCCGTGCACTGCTCTGGTTCGCCAGAAGCGGCTTAGTCATGCTGGCCACATGACCCAGAAGCTGTACGCCGGCTCCCTCGGCCAATAAAGCGAGATGAGCGCCGCAACCCCAGAGCCGGTCATGACTGGACCTAATGATCAGGGGTCCCTTGAACTTTACAGCGGTACCACGGGTTAAGAACTTAATTCATTCTGGAGTTCCGTTCTTAACCTGAAACTGTTCTTAACCTGAAGTACCACTTTAGCTAATGGGGCCTCCTGCTGCCGCTGCGCCACTGCCGCACAATTTCTGTTCTCATTCTGAAGCAAAGTTCTTAACCCGAGGTACTATTTGTGGCTTAGCGGAGTCTGTAACCTGAAGCGTCTGTAACCTGAAGCGTTTGTAACCCGAAGTACCACTGCATATCCCACCTTTTTCTCCCAAGAGCTCACATGGCTTACATGCTTCTCCCGGTCTTAATTGAATCTTCACAACAACCCTGTTATGTAGGCAGTGCCAGATTTACGTATAAGCTAAACAAGCTATAGCTTAGGGCCACACTCTCTTGGGGGCCCCCCAAAAGGAAAAAAAACCTGGATGTACATTTCCAAAATATAAGATGAAAAACAATTTTTAAAACCCTACATACAGCAACCGTGTTTTGTGTTGTGTAGGCTCCTATGATGTAAGTAATGGGCCTTGCCTGCTAGCCTGCTGCCTAAAATATCACTGGTTTGCTCCTTTCTATATATAGGGTGCCTACATTCTGCATGGACTGGTTGTATGGCAACATGTGCAAATGGCCTTAGATACCTATTAGGTTGCTAAATTACTATATAGCATATATTCAACACAAAAAACACTGACAATTTGTTGTTGACAAAGGACAGCTGGACATATAAAGGGCCCCATTACCTTCAGTAGCTTAGGGCCTCATCAAACCTAAATCCAGCCCTGGATGTAGGTTAGGCTGAGAGTGGCCGAAGGTCAACTGGTGAGCTTCATGGCTGAGTGGGGAGTTGAACCTTGGTCTCCCAGTTCCTATTCCGACACCCTAACCACCACTCTGGCTCTCATCTGCAGTAAACTGACTCTCATTTATTATTATTAATACTAATAATTATCATTCTGGATAATATTAACAATGGGTCATTTGATGAACATTTTTGGTCTTTAATAGTCTCCTCTGTTTTGATAGTCAAGTATGCAACACTTGTGTATATATATATATATATATATGCTTTCGTAGATTTTCACGGGTACAGGAATGCAGGTTTTGGTGTCC
>JAXCMG010000016.1:4792189-4831126 GCA_034642415.1 Podarcis siculus
ACAAACAAACAAACAAACAAACAAACAAACAAACAAACAAACAAACAGCACTATCCAGCCTCCCCAGAGCTGCAGACTGCAGAAGCACACAAGGCAGGTCCATCCTTTGCTTGGTCCAAATTTGCAAGCGCTCTGCTTTCCTGTTTCATTGGAGAACTCTCCTGTTGTTTTTAAGGACGAGCCCCAGACAATAAGTATTTAGAGGCTGCAGCAGTGTTAGCTGATGGATGCAAGGGGATGCTCAAACACAGAGCTGTTGCAACTTTACAGGACTTCCAAATAATTTTCTTGTGTTGAAACCAACGTCTTAAGGAAGCCTTTATCAGCCTTGTGCCCCATTCCAATGCTCTGGACTGCAGCTCCCATAAGCCCCAGCTGGCAGGGGAGTTGTAGATCAAAACATTTGGAGGATGCCCTGTTGGTAAAAACTGTCCTAGAGCAACATGAGGTTGGGAGAGGCCCCAATTTTGCACTTAAGGCCGTAACCTTAATCAGACTTTTGTAGGATCAAAGCCCCATTGCATCTAATGGAACTTTCTTATCTCATCATCATTTTGATTTATTACTTGCCCTTCACTGTAAGATGCAGGATGCTAATACACAGGAGAGCAAAGGTGTTTAGAAGCTCCCCCCGCCCCCCAGCCTTCAAATGCTCCAAATGCTACTCAGATTTTTTTTGGGGGGGCGGTTCCTGATCACATGGAGAGTTCCTTGCATGCATACCCCTCAACCCAACATGCATAGGCTGGGAAAGAGCCTGCTGCCGAGATCCCCCCATGCCTGCACATTTATTATACACACAAATGTCATCTAAAAAGGGCTTCAAAGCTAAAGGAATCTGCTGCTTTTTTTTTTGGCTTTTTAAAAATTTTAATTTGTGTATAAGGTTTTGTGACTGTTTTTAAGCTTATCATCGTAAACCACCTTGAGCTTCTGGAAAGGCAGAATATACATGGTTTAAATGATTTTTTTGGAGGGGGAAAAAAGGGAAATAATATGCCACAGACTAATGGCCCAGTTCCCAGCCAGGGAAAAAAAGAAGCAGCAAACCCCTGGTGCAATGGAAAGAATTAATACTCAGTTCAACTCTAAATGGATTAGGTGTCTTGATTATGTGCAGGGTTCCGCACTACGGCGTTGTCCCCTAACTCCGAATTGCACACCTAAATAAATGCCAAGACTCCATCTGCTCCAGTTACCTTCTACAGACAAAGCTTTTGTATTTTAAGAACCAGGCCATTGCCCACACCCGCCTTTAGAGGAGCAATTTTGCAAGACCAGCTTCGCTGCCAACATCATGCAGGGTGTCATTATAGGGCTGTTGAAAGCAACGTTCTTGGAATGCTGGTTAAAACAGTTAACAACTTGGCGAAACATGTGAATTGCACCCAGATGTGGTTTCCGGCTGCTTTCAGTACCAAGTTGCTGCAACAGCACCATCCACTGAAAAAACATACCTGTGAAAATATACTTGAGGTAAATAAGGCTGCTCATGTTGCTTCAAACAGTGAGTTGGTTCAGATGCAGTGCTCAACCTTGGCTAGTGCTTACTGTGCAAACTATGATTTGTGTTTTAGGCATACAAGGAAACCAGAGTTTGTGCAATTTCACTTCCCCCTTTTGGACGTTCGCAGATGCTGTCACAAACAGGCATTGAGAGCAGAGCAACACCCCAAACCATGGTGTGTCAGTTCAAACTGTGGTTGAAAAACTAGCATCAAAGTGGATCTTGGTTTGGTGACCGCTTGCAAGCCAGGGTTTGCCAGATGGAGTTGGTTCAGACATCATGGCAAACCATAGTTTAGATTGTGGTGCTGGTTCAGATACCACGACAAACAGTGGTTTGGCGTTACAAACTAGGATTTAGCATTCTGTGTGAATCATCTCAAGATTTTCAGGGTGTGGGTAAACTCAGGCAGGAGAACTGCCAATCTGTTGCATTCCTAAGGCTCTCTCTTCACTTCACAGTACCTTGAGGGACCTTGGGAATAGCCCTGAGTGGCTTGCACCTTAATCCTGTAAAGGTAAAGGTAAAGGGACCCCTGGCCATTAGGTCCAGTCGTGGCTGACTCTGGGGTTGCGGCACTCATCTCGCTTTATTGGCCGAGGGAGCCGGCATACAGCTTCCGGGTCATGGCTTTAATCATCAGCAAGGCTGGCTGTAACCAGTGCTCCACTTTACAGGCTAGTCTGATAGAGAATGCTGAGCAGGCAGAAGAGCCTCTGCATTGCTCAATGGACACATGAGATGAGGTGATCCATCCAGATGCCATCATGGGTGTCACGAAAGCCTTGCCAAAAGTGAATTTATGTTCATGTGCTGTTGCGATTTCATCAAGATGATGCATTAAACCAAAGCCCATACAAATTGCACAACTTGCCCCAGAACTCTGAAGTGCATCCCGCTGGTGGTTTTTCTTTTTTCATGGAAAGGGTGTGGCTGGAAGTGAAGGGAACTTCTTCCCCACACGTGCTGCCTTGGTTTTCTCCATAAGCAGGGCCCCATAAGTTGGGATATCCCTCCTCACCATGCTCTGTGCCAGCCAGAAAGATCTCCCACAGAGCTTGAATCAAAGAGTTTCCCAAGGAAGAGTCCAGTCATGCATGTTCTCCAGTGAAGGACAGGCACCTTGTACTCCTATTCAGGCATTCAAATCCCCCACACAAACAGAAAGATCTGCAAGGGGTGTGCTAGCTGTGACCTGGCACCATCTCTGCAACCTTCCGTAAACCTGAGAGATAACTTCTGAAGCAGGAATCCTGCCCTACTTACGTGGACTCCTGCCCCACCGAGCAATTTAGAAGAAAAAACTCCCACTGCAAAGGTTGTCCCTCCAAATGGTGGAGGTTGACATTAATGGCCCTTGGCCCTGAGACCTTTTCATGTGGGGTAGAGGACTCCACAATAAAGGCCCCCTCTCTGAAATCCTGGAGATGAGCTGCTATATGGAGTACATGCAGCATTGCCAAGGTGGTGCCCTTCAGATGTGGACTCCAGGGGTCTCATCAGCCCCTGGCAGCGTGGCCAATGGTCAGGGATGAGCACAACAGTACTCTCCTGCCTGACAGCATTCAGAGGTGCATTGCCTCTAATATTGGAGTTAATATAGCCAGTGTGGAAAAGTGATTAGAGTGCTGACCTGGGACCTGTGAGACCAGGGTTCAAATCCCCACTCAGCCATCAGGCCCCCTGGGTAACTTTTGGCTTGTTGCTGTCTCTTAGCCTAACCAATCTCACTGAGTTGCGAGAGTAAAATTGAGAGAGTAAAATGGGGAGGGGAAAAGCTAGGGCTGTCCAGGTTTCCGCAGACAGATCTGGGAATTGGGCTGCAAAATGGCGTCTGGGAAATGTTTGGGAAAAGCTCAACAACTTTGACCAGATTTTCACTTTTGGGAAAATGGCAGCCCTAGAAAAGCCATGTATGCCGCCTTGAGCTCCAGTCAAATCAATAAATAAATTCCAATTGCATTCACTTCTATTTTTTTTTTTTATAATAATTTTTATTAGTTTTCCAAACATATAATAAAAACGGACAATACAACAAAACAAGACATACAAACAAAGAAAAAACATGTATAATTTCATAAACTTTTTTCTTTCACCTTGTTTCCCGGACTTCCCCATACCTCCCCTTTTCTGCATCCTTGTTTTTACCTTATCACAGCAACCCTTCATCTAATTAATCAACTCATTTTCGTTATAATTTCCCTGAGTAATGATTTACAGCTGCATTTCTCTGTATCCTAACACCTTGACATCTCAACACTCCTCAATTTTACAACAGTTTTTAAGATATAATTTAAATTTCTTCCAATCTTCTTCCATTGTCTCTCTTCCCTGGTCACGGATTCTGCCGGTCATCTCTGCCATACCCATATAGTCGATCACCTTCGCTTGCCATTCTTCCAGAGTGGGTAGTTCTTGTGTCTTCCAATACTTCGCCAGAAGAATTCTCGCTGCTGCAGTAGCATACATAAAAAAGGTTCTCTCCTTCCTTGACACCAATTGGCCCACCATACCCAAGAGAAAAGCCTCTGGTTTTTTAGGAAATGTCCTTTTAAGGACCTTCTTAATTTCATTATAGATCATTTCCCAAAAGGCTTTAATCTTCGGGCAGGTCCACCAAAGGTGGTAGAAGGTACCCTCAGTCTCATTACATTTCCAGCATTTGTTGTTGGGCAAGTGATAAATTTTTGCAAGTTTGACTGGGGTCATGTACCACCTGTAGATCATTTTCATTATGTTTTCTCTCAAGGCATTGCATGCCGTAAACTTTACACCGGTGTTCCATAACTGTTCCCAGTCAACAAACATAATGTCATGCCCTACGTCTTGTGCCCATTTAATCATAGCTGATTTTACCGTTTCATCCTGTGTATTCCATTTCAGCAGCAAGTTATACATTCTTGAAAGATTCTTAGTATTGGGTTCTAACAGTTCTGTTTCTAATTTCGACCTCTCCATCTGGAAACCTATTTTCCTGTCTTGTTTAAATACCTCATTTATCTGAAGGTAATGCAACCAATCTCGTACCTTGGATTTTAATTTCTCATAACTCTGTAATTTTACACTTTCACCATCTTGTTCTAAAATTTCACAATATTTTGGCCACTTGGACTCCATATTGAGTTTTTTTGTCTCTTTAGCTTCCATTGGTGATAGCCACCTGGGAGTTTTACTTTCCAACAAATCTTTATACCTTATCCAAACATTGTACAATGCTTTCCTTATGATGTGATTTTTAAAACCTTTATGCATCTTTACCTTGTCATACCATATATATGCATGCCAACCAAATCTATTGTCATACCCTTCCAGGTCCAAAATGTCTGTGTTCTCAAGAAGCAGCCATTGTTTCAACCAGCAGAAAGCTGCCGATTCATAGTAAAGTCTTAAGTCCGGCAGGGCAAACCCCCCTCTTTCTTTTGCATCAGTCAAAACTTTAAATTTTATTCTGGGCTTTTTGCCCTGCCAGACAAATTTGGATATGTCTTTCTGCCACTTCTTGAAACAGTCCATCTTGTCCAAAATCTGAAGTGTCTGGAACAAAAATAGCATTCTAGGCAATACATTCATTTTGATTACAGCAATTCGGCCTAACAAGGAAAGTTTCAATCTTGACCATATTTCTAGATCTTTCTTCACTTCTGTCCAACATTTGTCATAATTGTCCTTAAATAAATTAACATTTTTCGAAGTCAAGTTTACACCCAGGTACTTCACCTTTTTTGTTACTACTAAACCTGTTTCACTCTGAAACTCCTCTTTCTCTGCCGTTGTTAGATTTTTTTCCAACACTTTAGTTTTTTGTTTATTCAGTTTAAATCCTGCTACTTGACCAAAAATCTCAATTAGTTCTAATACTCTTTTGGTACTAGCTTCTGGCTGTTGTAAAGTCAATACTAAGTCATCTGCACAATTGCATTCACTTCTAGGTTGGGTGGGCTCCCTGCATCCTATGGGCTTTTGTGCACCACGTACACATATAGGATATGCATGTAAAATAAGGAATGAGTCAAGGCATCTTCATTTTTAAAATCTGTTCAGGTTGGACCAGTGGGGCCACAAGTGCTCAGCCTGCCTCTGCCATCTCCCCCTGTGCTAGCCCCTCTCCAAGGCTGCCCAGACATCGAGGGCATGTTTGGAGCAGCAGGGAAGCCTAATATTGGCTATTGACCATAATAAAATGACTTGTACTTGTTGTTGTTAGAGCGTCTGGCTAGGATCTGGGAGACAGGGTTTCAAAAAACCCCTTGGTCCATGAAACTCACGGGGTGACCTGGGGCCTGTTATTACTTCTCTGTGACCTACCTCACAGGGTTGTTGTTGTGGGGGAGGGGTCGAACGAGGTGGGGGAGGGACCGTGAACACCACCTTGAGCTCCTTGAAGAGAAAAATGGGGTGTAGATGTAATCGATCTTTTAAACAGTAAGGGAATGTGGGAAATGGGAAAAAAAACCTTTCATTTCTCCCCCTTTCCTACATTTGAACACACAAAAGAACTTGAAGGGAAATCAGTGTGATTCTGGATTTTGGCACGCAGACGGGGCCCCCAGATTTTCAATCACGCTCAGTGCCCAGTTTTTCACCCACGCTGCTGAGTTTTCTCATAAACCTGGCATTCGGTGGCTCTGCTACCATATGAATGGGAACAGGAGGCCAGAACCCCTGCTGGTGGCAACTGATGTCATCCCGTGGCGTGCGGAGAGAGCTCTCGCAGCATAGACCGACTGGGGGGAATCTGGCAGTGTGTATCCAAGCATGACTGGGGAACAACCTCGCTGCCATCAGGTTTCCTGAAATGCCTGGCTCTTGAGTGCAAACAGTATTCTGTTGGCAGACAGGTTCTGCAGTGACTTAGGGTGAATTCAGACTCTTCCCCCCCCCTCCAGCCTCCCGCCCCAGCCTCCCTGCTTTCCTGCATTGTGACAGCCACCATATGGTGGATTCTCCCGAGGTCTGGGTTGGAACTGAGAGGTTCCAATGTGTGATGGTGAGGGAGCCCTTGCCAATAGCCTGGTGGCCACAGACGTTAGGCGAGCTGTTATTTAATCAGCCTAAGCCTCCCGTGCGCAATATGGATATAATAATATTCTGGTCATCCCCGGCGACACCATGCAGCACAATTGGGCAGCTCCCTGGACCCTCGCAGGGCTCATTGCTGATGCTTGCCCTGTACTGCCATTAAAATACACCCTCCCCCCTGCATTCCAGTGAGCCTCAAACAGCTGAGTCCCTCATCCACCACCATTTACATTTCCCACAAGGCCCTAGAACTATGTTATGACAAGGGCATTGTGGGAAATTAATCTGGCTGCGGCTTGCCGGCCACCCACCCAGTGCGCACTCCTGTTGGGTGGGATGCTGATTATTGATGACTGATTGAATTGCTGATGTAGAAGGAGGACCACCAGAGAGTGGTGGGGGTCACCTCAAACCTAGAGCCCTTACAATGGTCTACCTGGCAGAGTTGTTGTGAGGGAGGGGCAGAGCTCAGTGGCAGAACACAAGTTTTGCACACCTTCCAACTTTTTTCAGCACAAAACCGGGATGTGAGTCTTTTGGGACGTGCTCCTGGGTGAATCATGTGACCTACGCCTTGCCCTTGCCCCCCAAAAGTGCTTTTCTGGGGGCAAGATATTGTTCCTGGCTTCCCCCAAAGTGCTTTTTGTGGGCAAAAGTATGCAAGAGCGTGGCACCAAAAATGGCAGCCGAGATCTGGTGAGAAAGAAATGGGCTGTCCCATTTTTTTCCAGGCACTTGGAAGGTATGGTTCTGCATGCAGAAAGAGGGGGCGTAGGTAGCAGGACTAGGAAAAGCTGAAGTCTTGGAGAGCTGCTGCTAGCTGGAGTACTTTGGCCCACTCCTAGACTTACACATGCACATACCTCAGGTTACAGACGCTTCAAGTTACAGACTCTGCTAACCCAGAAATAGTACCTTGGGTTAAGAACTTTGCTTCAGGATGAGAACAGAAATTGCATGATGGCAGCGTGGCGGCAGCGGGAGGCCCCATTAGCTAAAGTGGTACCTCAGGTTAAGAACAGTTCCAGGTTAAGAACGGACCTCTGGAATGAGTTAAGTTCTTAACCAGAGGTACCACTGTACAAGCATGCTACACACACACACAATGTTGTTACAGACATTGAGTGCCACCCCCAATCTCAGCCAAGCCATGGTTCTAAGCACTCACCCAGGGTCTATGTTCCTTTGAGAACCAAGACACGGTGGGTGCTGTCGTAGCTTTAAGAAATCTGATTTATTCACATACTTACTCCTGAATCTCGATGGAGGGAAACCAGATCTGACTGCATGGTCATCTCAAGAGGGGCTTTCCTACCCACAGCAGTGCAGCACTGGGGTCCAAGGCACCTCTCCCCTGCCCAAGATGGATCCTTGGCTTTGTTCTCCCTCCACTTTCCCAGCACACCTTGCTTAAAGACACTCTTTTCTTGCCACCTCACATGCACACCCTGTCACCTTGGCAACCTCTGCCTGCCCAGGCCCAAGGATTCATCAGCACCTTGTGTCATGTAGTCCCAGGTGAGGCCCTGGCTTGGAATCTTCCCTTCAGTACTCTAAATATTAACTAGACTCTTGATATTCATGAGTTTATTGGGTGGGGGGAGTCTCTCTCACCCCCCAAATTCAGAACAACATTTAAAGCACTCTTATACTAATTCCCAGTTGTGATAGTTATGCTCTGCCTTCACGGCTGGAGGCAGCAGTGCTTCATAATACCAGTTGCTGGAAACTTCCGGAGAGGAGGGGGCCCTTGCGCTCAGATCCTGCTTGTGGCATCTGGCTGGCCACTGTGAGAACAGGGGTGCTGGACGAGATGGGCCATTGGCCTGATCCAGCAGCCTCTTCTTATGTTCACGTACCACTTTAACAGTCAAGGAGACCAGGGTTCAAATCACCACTCAGCCCTGAAGCTCCTTGGAGAAAAGATGGAATAGGATTGTAATAATAATAATAATAATAATAATAATAATAATAATAATAATAATACAGTGGTACATCAGCTTACATACACTTCAGGTTACAGACGCTTCAGGTTACAGATTCCGCTAACCCAGAAATATTACCTCAGATTAAGAACTTTGCTTCAGGATGAGAACAGAAATCGTGTGGCAGCAGCGGGAGGCCCCATTAGCTAAAGTGGTGCTTCAGGTTAAGAACAGTTTCAGGTTAAGAACAGACCTCCATAACAAATTAAGTTCTTAACCTGAGGTACCACTGTAATAATAATACATTTTGATTGGTGCCCATCCATAGCCTTTTCACACATGCACACATCCATCCACCCCGCAACTGTCCAGTGGAACTCTCTACCACCAGACACTGTCATTTCGTATCACAATTAAAATCTATAAAAGATTATTCGGAGTCACATAAGCCAGGAATCCCACCAGCTATTAGGGAAAGCATACCCTCCCACATTTCTTCGATGAAAATAGGAATGTCCTATTCAATCATCATCATCATCATTTTATTTATACCCCACCCATCCGACTGGGTAGCCCCAGCCACTCTGGGCAGCTTCCAACATATATAAAAACATAATAAAACATTAAACATTAAACAATCTCCCCTGTTCAGAGCTGCCTTCAGATGTCTTCCAATGGTTGTATAGTTACTTATCTCCTTGGCTCAGGGGTCGCATGACTCCATACCCTCCAACATTTCTCTGATGAAAATAGGGATGTCCTGAGGAAAAGTGGGTCATTCCGGGATCAAATCAGAAACCAGGACAGTTTCTGTAAATCCGAGACTGTTCCTGGAAAATAGGGACACTTGGAGGGTCTGGAAAAGGTGCTCAGAGCTTTCTTCACAGTGGTCATGTTTCCCCCCCCCCCTCTATACTAGAAGAAGAGAGAAGTTGGTCAGTGAGAAAGAGATGCTGGTTTGTGGAGCGACCTCTCTGCCAGATCTCTGAGGATCTAAGTGAGGCTGGCTCATTGGTCTGAGGGCCACTTTGGCTCGGCTGCTGCCCTGCTCCTTGTGCTAGCAGCATCTCAGGACTGCCTGAAACGCCTTTGTGTCATGTGGCCCACGGGCTGCCAAAACTGCCATCGCAGCTGAGCGGTGCAAGCCCAACACTGAACAACCAAGCAGATGGAGCGCTCGAATACAGGAGGCCCTTGTAATGGAAAAGATGAATAATTCCAGGAGATATTCTTATGCCAGCTTTCTGAACACTTGGCTTGCTGGAAAGATCCAAGAACCTGGAGTACTGCCTGACACCGGATGGAATCTTAATCAGCAATGCCAGCTCCCACGCAGGGAAAAAAAGGGAAAAAGCAAAAGCAAAAAGCCCGAGGACAGAGAGAGAAAGAGAGAGGGAGGGAGAGTGTGCTGGAGTGGGGGGTGTTGGAGGTGTGAAGAGAGATAAACTTTTAGCAGGGAGGCCGACTCCAGCAAGACTCAAATTCTGCAGGTGGAACTTTATAGAGTAGGCACTGCTCTGGCCCCTTCCAAATGAACCCTAAAGGGCATTTAACCTGAATGACAAGGAGGCTTGGGGGGAACATCTGAAACTGCCTTATAATGAGTAAAAAGTTGGTCCATTCTGCTCAGTATTGTCTACACTGACTGGCAGCAGCATTCTAGGGGTTCAGGAGACGAGTCTCTGGACTTCCATTACCGCAACATCTCCTAACTATAGGTATTGCTATAGGTATTGCCACCATCTACACATGAATATCTCTGACTGACTTTGTCACATCCTTTCTGGCTCGGCCAAAGATGTGATTTGATCAAACAAAACTTTATTACAATAGTAAAAGCTGGATATTACAATAGTAAAAGCTGGATATAACAGGTTCTTGTATGCTTTGTTTTTAATAACAGTGTTTAGAGATTTTGTATCATAACATGTGCTTATAACGCTATTGCTATCCTATCATGCTTACTCCTCAGCACCCACAGCCGTCTCCCACTCCCTCTAAATCCAACTTTTCTTTTACTCCCCCCCCAGACCTGTTCTGTCACCCTTCACCCTCAGCTAGCCAGCACACCACACCAACCAACTCTCCCCACCTTGCACTCATCTCCCCATATATCTTACAAATACCTCCCTACATAACATTTCCCTTATCTCTCTTAATACGCAAACCTGTACCAGCCAGCTACAATGACAAACACCATGAGCTTGTCCACAAATCGCCTGCTTTTAAGATAGGGTCGGTTAGCGCTCCTTTCTCAAATCAGGGGATGTCTCTAAATTGCAAACTATCACTTCGCCCTGGCTATCGGTGGAAAACTTCTGGGGAGCACAGCGGAATGCAAACACTCCGGTGTGTGTGTGTGTGGTTTGCAATGCACAGGCTCTTTGGATCCCAGCTGCTGAAGCAGTAGCAGCAGGAAATGGCAGCCTGCGAAACTTATCTTCGACATGTACGCATTTGAGTACTTTTGTGTTTGCCTGTTGTGTGTGCTTGTGTGTGCATGGAGAAAGGGAGCTGCTGGGTAATGGTGGGGGGGGGGTTAACCTAACCAAAGAACGCTTCCTTGATCCTATTTTAATCAGAGAAATGAGGCAGCTGTTAGAGCGAATAGACCCTGAACTAACGCAGATGTCTTAATATCCTTGTGTAGAGGAGGTACATTATGATTCATTCTTTGCAACCCTATTACTCAGTGTTTGATAGGGGCTTACTTGTCTCAAGTGCTTTTCATTATTGCCCTAATGCTGTCTATTAACATACTGGATGGAGGCTCTTTTCTCATCTGAGGCATGCATCACAGTGCTTTTAAAGATTATGGGGCTTGTGAATACATAACGCTTTACAGCCTTGCAGATGCAATTCGCCGAGAAAAATGATAATACATGCACACGGATAGGTAAATATGAAAACAAGCAGAGCTCTGCTGGATCAGACCAAAGACCTATTTGGTCCAGCAACCAGTTTATTCACAGTGGTCATTTCTCAAACCAGAGGTCTTTGGGAAGCTCACCAGCAGCAGGGCAAAAAGGCAGTATCTCTCACTGGTCGGTGCTTCTGATCCTGGAGGAAGCATGTAGTTATCATGTCTAGTAGCCAAACTATTGATACCCCAACTCTCTATGAGTGGGTCTAATTCCCTTTCTAAACTGATGGCCATCACTATATCTTGTGGTACAAATTCCACAGTTCAGCTATACTCTTGTGTGAAGACATCTTTTCTTTGTTGTGAATGTTCAACTTCCCTCGATGACTCTGGGTTCTAGTATGAGAGAGAGAGGAGAGAAAATTTTCTCTGGCTGCTTTCTCCATCATGGTTCTCCTTACTCATCTTGCCCACCCCAGTCTAAAAAGCCCCAAATGTGGCAACCCTTTTGTATAGGGGAGTTGCTCAAGCCCTCAAAATTTTTAATGGGACAGGTCTTGAAATTCTGCCTCCCCCCAAACTTCTACATACAAAGGAAGACAAAAGAAAATGGGTTTTCTAGCTGTGTTACTGGAGGGAAAGGGCAGGTGAGGTTTCTTGGAACTTTATCAGGGTTCATCAGTGATGGCATCAATAATGTCAGAAGAGCAGCAGTCACCACTAAAGATACTCCATTGCAAAGACCCCAAAGGCTTGAATTAATGGTGCAAACCTAGAACATGCTGCAGAATTCTTGGGGACACCCAGAAACAAGACACTCTTTCTCGGAGCCGCAGCTTCACTCAATAAAATGGAGATAAACAATAATTGTAGCAGCATCTGTCGGTGAGCAAAGTGTTTTCTTGAGATCAAAAGCCTGAAAACCAGTATCACGTACTCTTGTTTACTGGAGAGACTCTGCTTTTTTAAAAAATTGCTGCCCCTTGTGGGGATCACTGCTCTGATTTAGGCCCCCTTGATCTTCTGTTAGCAGCAAGTATTGCAAAGCTGTCCTTCTGGATCCAGTATTCTGTTTTGAGTGATGGCATTAGCAGCACAGGGGTTGGGATCCAAGATACAGCTTTTCAGGTTTGGAGAAAAAAAGAACAAAGTGAGGCAAGGCAAACTAAGCCTAGAACTAGGGCAAGGCATGGCTTTTAGGATTCAGCAGCACCCTGGACAGCTCCATGCAGGGCTCAGGCTTGAGGCTCCATAACAGCAGAGCTCATATGTTGGTTCAACCTCAAGTTAATAATAATAATAATAATAATGATGATGATGATGATGATGATGATGATGATTTATACCCTCCCATGTGACTAGGTTTCCCCAGCCACTCTGGGAGGCTCCCAATAGAATATTAAAAACATGATGAAACATCAAACATTAAAACCTTCCCTAAACAAGGCTACCTTCAGATGTCTTCTAAAAGTCAGATAGTAGTCTATTTCCTTGACATCTGATGGGAGGGTGTTCCACAGGGCAGGCACCACTACCAAGAAGGCCCTCTGCCTGGTTCCCTGTAACCTCACTTCTTGCAGGGAGGGAACCTCCAGAAGGCCTTTGGAGCTGGACCTCAGTGTCTGGGCTGAACGATGAGGGTGGAGACGCTCCTTCAGGTATACTGGGCTGAGGCTTTAAAGGTCAGCACCAACACTTTGAATCGTGCTTGGAAACATACCAGTGCCAATGTACATCTTTCTGGATCAGTGTGATATGGGCTTTAAGCCTTTAAGAGGAGTCACAGCACTGCCTCAATAGTTTGCTCGGCATTCCATGTGACCCTTTTAAATGGTACCCAGCCCTTCCCAGAAGTTCTGAGATGATCTTTGGAAGCAGAGCAGGGCAATGCAACTTCCTTGAGCTAGAGAGGGTACTGATGCAAGTGCTTCTGGTTTGGCAAGAGGATCTGAGGCTGGTCCCGAGGGCAATTGCCTCCCCCACTCCCAGGCCTCATCCCCTGAAGATTATTCCTTATGTATTTATTTAGAGCATTTGTACCCCATTCTTCAGCCCAAAAGGCTCATATACAATCAATTAAAATAAGGCAGTCCTTGCCTGCAGACTTGCAATATTTTAAAGCTGTTGTCTTTTAACTGCTTTCACCAATAATTTTAAACACACATGCACAAACAAGCAATGTAAAGATTTATGGAACAAATAAATAGATAACATGACAAAAGGAGAAATGGACAGGGAGGGAAGAGGAAAAACAGGAGTCTGACCCCAGGGTCATGACACTTAGCTTCTGCTCCAGACTCTAGTAGTTTATTTTCAGTGTGGTATAACCTTGCTTTTACTACACATGCATCTAAATGGAGGCACAGTGTGATTAAGGTAAGGTTATGAGACATCCCCGTTTCCTGGGGACAGTCCCCAGATTTACAAATCAGTCCCCTGACAAAATCCTATCATTCCGACTCATTTCAATGAAGTGTCCCCAGATTCATTGAAAAAAACCTGGTAGCCTTAGATTAAGGCTCAATGAAGCTTTTTAACCTGTGAAAATGCCATTTGAGCCTTGCTTTGGCAATTCACCCTGAAACAAAACAGACCTTTTTAAGCAGTTTCTTTCTTTCTTGAGCTGCCGTTTGCAGGGTATGAAGTAAATGGTTTTAAATTTTAATTCCTCCACCCACACCGCTCTGACACCCGCCCCCCCCAAACCAACTCATTTAAAAAACTCGAGGCAGCTTACAAAGATAAATAACACCACAAAGTCATAAAACAGAATAAAATAATAATCAATAAAAGCTTCCACTCGGTGCACGTTTGAAGGGAAAAAGGAAAACAGTGAATCCCCGGGATTATATCGACCTTCAGAAGAAGCGGTTCCCTAAATGATAAGGTTGAGGCTAGGTAATATTCCTTGGGCAACTTGTTTCAAAGAAGGCAGCCGTTCCTTTCAAGCTTTATTTTGTAATGATGACTAGAACCTTTGTTTTATTGATGACAATGCTCACCGCCGTTATGGTGCTTTAATAATAATAAAGTGTTCAAATGGCTTCACATATCTGTGATTCCCCAGCAAGGAAATACGTTCCCTCAACCCCGCAAGGCAGCTTACCTACCACCAACATTTTTATCTGGACAAAGCCTTTCATGCACTATTTTACCAATCCAAGCATTTTAAATTCTGTTTGTGACGTATGAGAGTACTGCTGCTTGTTCTTCTGATCTGCCGTTTAATTCCGTAGTGTATTTTATCACTGTGGTTTAACTTTTTTTTCTAACCCTGGAATGGAGAAAGGGCAGCATTTAATTATTTCAACTAAATAAATAAGTGCATTATTGATATTCTTACAGCACCCCTGCAAAGTAGTCCCGCATTCTCTGATTTATTTAAAATATTGGTGCACCACTGCTCCGTCCTATAGCAGGCCTCCACGGCATCTGATGAGTAAGAGAAAATTGTTTTAACTTGGTGCCAAATGCAACCCCTGTTAATCGAAACGAAGCATTTTATTTGCTAATTAATGATCGGTATTTATAGGTCTCCCTATAACAGGGTTATATATTAAAAAAATGAAACAGATTAAGGCTTGCAATCCTATATAATCTACTTACCTGGAAGTAAGTCCCATTGAATGCAATAGGGCTTTGTGCCTGAGCAGATATGTACAGGCACCAATAAGAAAATATCCCATAGCATAAAAACACCAGAAGTGGAGAGTTTAAAAGGCATAAATGGCCTAGGACCCACATAACTACGGGACCGCCTCGCCTGGTATGCCCCGTGGAGGACCTTAAGGTCCACAAATGACAACATTTTGGAGTTCCAGTTACAGATGTATCTGGAGAAGTGTGCATGCACACAAAAGCTCATACCAAGAACTAACTTAGTTGGTCTTTAAGGTGCTACTGGAAGGAAAAAAAAATTTGTTTTAACATTTTGGAGGTCAGTTTTGCCAGTTCTGCATAGTCCATCAACTTTTCTTGCCATGATTCTTTAGTTGGGGTTTCTTCAGTCTTCCATCTTTGTGCTATTAGAACTCTTGTGGCCATTGTTGCATACATGAAGATGTTTTTCAGCTTTTTTGGCAGATCTTTCCCTACAATCCCTAACAAAAATGCTTCAGGTTTTTTAACAAATGTTAAATGGAACATTTTCTTCAATTCGTTGTATATCATTTCCCAAATTTTTAAAATTACATTACAATCCCACCACATATGAATGTCCCCTCCTTTTCCTTACACTTCCAACATATATTTGAACTAGTTTTATACATTTCCCCTAACTGCACTGGTGTCTTGTACCATCTGTACATCATCTTCATGTAATTCTCCTTCAATAGGGAACAATCTGTAAATTTTAAATCAGTTTTCCATAATTTCCCCCAATCTTCCATCATAATATTGTGACCTACATCTTGTACCCATTTAATCATAACTGATTTTACCTCTTCATCTTTCATCTCCCATTCTAATTAGAATGGGGGGGGGGGTGAATTTTCTTAAGAATAGCTCAAAAACTTTTGTGTCCGGTTGTTAATAGGTCTGCTTTGAGGAAAAGAAGAAGAAGAAGAGTTTGGATTTGATATCCCGCCTTTCACTCCTTTAAGGAGTCTCAAAGCGGCTTACATTCTCCTTTCCCTTCCTCCCCCACAACAAACACTCTGTGAGGTGAGTGGGGCTGAGAGACTTCAAAGAAGTGTGACTGGCCCAAGGTCACCCAGCAGCTGCATGTGGAGGAGCGGAGACGCGAACCCGGTTCCCCAGATTACGAGACTACCGCTCTTAACCACTACACCACACTGGTAGTTGAAAGCACCCCGGACCTGGTGCAAGCAACTTCCCTCCCATTGAAGAAGTTCTTCCTTTCTCAAAATCCACCTCACCTCTCATTGCACCCACCCTGAAATGGCACCAACAGATCAAAGCCTCCCGCCAAGCTGTTTTGGGGTTGTGTGTATATATGTATGTGTGTGTGTGTGTCAATACACACCTACACCTGAATACCTACAGGATATATTCCCTGCATTTTGTAAAAGGAGACTGCCTGGTGCTGGCTCCTAGCGCTGCTTAATCCTATCAACCTTCGTAATTTTATTCGATCAGCCATCTTGTTGCAACATACCAGATGCCGGCCTTAAATGAATAGCACTGGGATGTTCAGGCGGCAAGTTAGCAGACTATTGCCAAGCACTCCCGACAGCAGGAGCACTCTGTAAAATCTGGGACTAAGCTGCGTTGGAAGGAGAGGTGGCAGGGGGGGCAGCGGGGGGGGGGGAGATACGCTCTAGGATTGGGGGGGCAGGAAGCGAGGTGTGCAAGCTTGGAAGGATATCGTTTCTTCAAACAGCCTGGCACAGCATGAGGCTCAGGTATCTATGCAGAAATTTGTCCGGCTATATAGCTATCTATCTATCGAAGGCTGGATATGCTACAAATCCTTCTAATGGGATTAAGGCTTAATGCTGTGAGTAGAATATGGAAAGAGAGAGAGAGAAAGAGAGATGCTTTCTCTCTGAGCTGTACAGAAAAGCAAGGGGAGAAAGTCCCATTCTGCCAGCTGGATCGGTTTCTCGGAACTGGTGGCAACGGCTTAGTCAATGAGACAGAACGTTTTAATGATGTTGTGACACAACCTGACACGCAGTGTCATCTGATGGATTCCTTTATCTTGCTTCTTTTTTCCCTTTTTTAAAATGTCAAGTAACCCCCCACCTCCCCCCCCAATCAAAAGGGAAAGGAAGTTGTGGACCCTCCTCACTATGTGATAGAGACCCTTGTGACGTTCTGTTCTGCAGCCACAGGAGAAATTGTCTTCACTAGCGATGAGTAGGGGGAGGGGGGGCAGTGGTAGGAACGCAGACACCTGAGTGTCTTGGTTTCTCTTTCTCTTCTCCCCCACCCAAGTTAAATTCAGCCTGCCACATTCCCTCACTGGTTTGCTCCCCCCCCAAGTCCTCATGAAAATTCACCAGCATTTTAATGTACATTATTCCTAATATACCTATTTTTATATGCAGTTTTGCCTAACATACACATTATCCTTAATAGAATGCAATTTTTTTTGGTATGTGATTATCTCTAATGTATGCATTTTAATGCAAACTCTTCCCTGCATTTGTTTTGGTTGGAGAACTGTGCGGTTTAGCAATCTCTAACAAGCCATCTCTCAGTGAAACGCTGGGAACTGTAGCCCCTGCGAGGGAAATATAGGGGTCTCCGAACAACCCTCAGCACCCTTAACAAACTACAGTTCCCATGATTCATTGGGGGAAGCTGGGACTGTTTAATGTGGTATGATACTGCTTTAAAGGTACTGTATAGCTCAGATGACGCCTAACAGTGGGCCAGAATGGAATGGGTCCTTTAATTACAAAAAGTGAATGTGATATGAAAAGAAACAGAAACCCATGACCTTGAAAAATAAATAAATGCTGAGAAGTAGCAAGGGAAGGTCTCCTGCCTTCACCCTGCCATCTCACTTGGAATACACTACAGTATTTGTCAATCTGCTGGTGTCTCCTCCCCGCCCAATACACGTGTGGCCTGCACACTGTTTGCACTGCCCCACAGGGCAAGGGCCTGCACCCAAGGCTGATGCCACAGTGGGAAGCAGCCACAGCTCTTGTGCAATGCCTCACACAACACCTCACCCTCCTTCCTAGGGAGCAACTGATGGGAAGAGTTTCATCAACAGTTAGCATTTGGAGAGAGAAAGAGATAGTAGTAAAGATAACAGGAGGAACAGAAAGAAAGGGAAAGGAATTGGCACTCAACAGGCAACGCTCTGAGGAGGAGGCAAAAGTGTTTTTCTTCTCATCCCCTGGAAGCTCAGTGCGTTCTTATTTTTTTTACGTTGGAGGGAAAATTGGGTCTGTCCTGAGGTAAGAAGTCACTTTTGGGACAGGAGTCAGGAAACTGAGGTCAACTGCGGCTGTTCACATAAGAGACCTCAGAAACTGCCTTATACTATTGGACCATCCAGCTTCAGTCTTGTCCACACTGACTGGCAGCATCTCTCCAGGGTTTCAGACAGGAATGTCTCCCAGTCCTAATTGGAGATGCTGGAGATTTAACCTGGGACCTTCTGCATGCAAGGTAGATCCTCTACCATTGAGCTGTTGGCCTTCCCAAATTGAAGAGTGTGGATTCAGACACCAACATGTCTTGGCCCAGGTTTGCTGGTCCTTCTTACAGACCTTCCTCCACCCCACATTTGCAAGTGCATCTGGACCAGAGGTTACCACCATGGGTACCAATGGGTCTGCCTGTGCCTCCACTGGGGTTCATGAAAGGGCTCAGCAAATACCCCCTTAAAAATCCACAAAATGTGAGAGACTGTTTGCTCCTCCTGCTCAGTTCCTGTTTGCAACGGCTCAGCCTCTCCAATCTTGAACTCCTCTGTCTAAACATGCCTACCTTTCAAAAAAGCCAAAGGTTGAAGACCTTCGATCCAGCCATATTTAGACAACACGTGCTTTGGTTCTGGGCTAGCCCAAGGAAGTTTGTCACCTGAGGCAAAGGAGACGATTCTGTCTCCTTGCCAATATTCCATGGACCTTAGCTGACTGGACTGGAAGCTTCCCTTCAGTACTGACCAGGGGGCTGTGCCCCTGAAGGTGCTCACTTAGGGGGCACATCAGCCTCCAACATGTCATTCCTGCCTGCTCCCCTCCCTCACCTCTGCTGGAGCCTGAGCTGCGTGTCTGAGGTCACATCCATCTAATACATTCAAAGCAATTTCACTCCACTTTCACACCTGTGGTTTCCACCAAAGAGAGCCACTGTTTGTCAAGGGTGCTGGGAACTGCAGCTCTGTGAGGGTTCCCCCTAACAACTCTCAGCTCTAGGGTTCCCAGGTCAGGAGCAGCTCAGGACCTGAGAATCCAAGGCCCCAAACTGAGACCTAGTTTTGGGAACAGGCCCTGGAGATGGAGGTTAATTGGGAGAGAGGAGTGGAGAAGGACAGACCCCCTTGCAAGTGTCTGTGCTATAATTTGCAGTCAGCTCCTGCTGGGCTGAAGCTTGCAGGGTGCATGTACAGTTTTCTGAATAATTTTTTTAAAATTGTTAAAGGCACTGCTGCCCATCTGGAGATTCATGCCCTGCTGCTGCCCCCTGGAAGGGGCCAGGCAAACCTCCAGTGTGGTGTAGTGGTTAAGAGCGGTAGACGCGTAATCTGAGGAACCTGGTTCGCATCTCCGCTCCTCCACTTGCAGCTGCTGGGTGACCTTGGGCTAGCCACACTTTTTTGAAGTCTCTCAGCCCCACTCACCTCACAGAGTGTTTGTTGTGGGGGAGGAAGGGAAAGGAGAATGTTAGCTTCTTTGAGACTCCTTCAGCTGGTGATAAAGCAGGATATCAAATCCAAACTACTCCTCCTCCTCCTCCTCTTAGAATCATAGAATCATAGAGTTGGAAGAGACCACAAGGGCCATCGAGTCCAACCACCTGCCAAGCAGGAAACACCATCAGAGCACTCCTGACATATGGTTGTCAAGCCTCTGCTTAAAGACCTCCAAAGAAGGAGACTCCACCACACTCCTTGGCAGCAAATTCCACTGTCGAACAGCTCTTACTGTCAGCTCTTACTCTTCTCCTTCTCCTTCTCCTTCTCCTTCTCCTTCTCCTTCTCCTTCTCCTTCTTCTTCTTCTCCAGGTCAGACCTGGAGATCTGGTAACCCTTCTTAGAACCCTTAACAAACTATGCTTCCCAGGATTCTTTGGGGGAAGCCATGAATATGAAGGTGTCCTAAGAGTGCTTTAAATGTATAGAATCATAAAATCAGACAATTGTAGAGATGGAAGGGACCTCAAGGATCATCAAGTCCAACCTTCAATGTGGGAATTTCAACTAAAACATCCATGACAGATGGCTATCCAACCTCTACTGAAAAACCTCCAAGGAAGGAGAGCCCACTACCTTCTGAAGGAGACAGTTCCACTGTCGAACAGCTCTTACTGTCAGAAAGTTTTTCTATATGTTTAGTCAGAATCTCCTTTCTTGTAACTTGAAGCCATTGGTTTGAGTCCTACACCCCAGAGCAGGTGAAAGCAAGCATGCTCCCTCTTCTATGTGACAGCCCTTCAGATATTTGAAGATGGCCATCATATCTCCTCTCAGTCTCCTCTTTTCCAGGCTGAACATGCCCAGCTCCTTCAACTGCTCCTCGTAAGGCTTGCTTTCCAGACCCTTGATCATCTTGGTTGCCCTCCTCTGCACATGTTCCAGCTTGTCAACATCCTTCTTAAATTGTGGTGCCCAGAATGGGACACAGTATTCCAGGTGTGGTCTGACCAAGGCAGAATAGAGTGGCACTATTTACTTCCCTTGACTTGGACACTACTGTTGATGCAGCCTAGAATAGCATTAGCTTTTAGAATATAATTATATGGCAAACAGGGTGAAATATTTATACAGAATAGCATGATATGGTGTGGATGTGACCTCACTCCACCTCATAGCAGGCTGGCTGGGCTCCTGTCAAAGAACAGGAATCTGGTTTCTCCCTCCCTCCCTGTGGAAAGATCAGATAAATCCCCATCATAAAATTACTTGCAGATGCCTTGGAGCAAATCTGGATCTCTTCCATTGCAAGGACACTGGAGGGTGCTCTAAAACTTCCAGCATGGTACAGAAGCCAGGCTCTTTGTCAGAAGGAGTTGGGGAATGGCTTAAGAATGATAGCTGTCTGCATCTCCTTTTCCAGCCTCTGGCTTTGGACAGGGCTTCTCTAGCATGGATTAGCGATGCCTCTTACAGCCTAAGATGCTTAGCAAGACTATTTCATTATTTGCGGTGTACTCTTCTGCCTTGATGTGGCACGGCAGAAGGAGGCAAACAATCCACTCCCACACAGAAAGCGAAGGTTATCCCAATGGGCATAGGAGCTTGCTCCCAGCAAGATTGGGGAAGGGGCATAGGCAGAACTGGTGCCAGGACCTGGCATCCTTGGGCAGCTGCTGAGACCACAGCAGATTCTACTGCTGATGCCGATTCTGAGCTCTCCATTTAAAAATCGCATGGCCAAGCTTGTAATCCGTGCTGGGGAGCTGAGGAGAGCTGCCATGTTTATTTCCTACAATAGCACAGGGGTTGCCATTTGCCCCTCTCTTCCTCCAGTGTGCACCCCATGCCCTCCTCAATCTGCTCCAGAGTGTTGTGGGTGGTGGTGGGAACCCAGAACAGATTTAGAGGCATGCAGGGTGCAAGGAGGAGGAGGGAAAGTTCTGTTGTGCAAGTATAAATCCTTGCACTAATGGAACGAGTTGTTTAGTGCTATGTTCCGGAGGCTTCCTCCCAGGCCAGCATCTTGCCTGATGAAACCAGAGAAAAATGAAGAAGTGTAACGCGAGGAGCACCTCTTTCATATGGGAGGGGAACTCAGCCCAATCTGATAATTTATGTTTTCTCTGCGCGCTTGTCAGATCTGACGCCTGCAGACAAAAGCCGTTGCTCTGCCTATTTGGAACTTTTCTGTGGTTCTTATGGGCTTTATTGCCTCTTCTCTTCCATCTTCCAAAAGATACGATGCCAAGAACTGGGGAGAACGAACTGCATGTGCTTCAGCCTTCTCAAATTCTCCCTAAACCATTTTCCTGTGTGCATCTGGAAGCAGGGATGTCTTCAAAACACCCCTGTTTTTATCCCAACCATCTATGCAAGACCCATCACTTTGCATAGTTCTGAAGGCCATTCATTGTATGCTGTATGCTATACAGGGGTACCTTGGGTTAAGTACTTAATTCGTTCCGGAGGTCTGTTCTTAACCTGAAACTGTTCTTAACCTGAAGCACCACTTTAGCTAATGGGGCCTCCTGCTACCGCCGCGCCGCCACTGCACGATTTCTGTTCTTATCCTGAAGCAAAATTCTTAACCTGAAGCATTATTTCTGGGTTAGTGGGGTCTGTAACCTGAAGCGTATGTAACCCGAGGTACCACTGTATATATATTCCTAGCAATAGACTGGTCCTCTTTGAATGAAAAAGCAAAGTGTATGGTGCATGTTTCTTTTTTCTTTTTACTTTGCAGTTTCTCCTAATAGTACAAATTTTCGTATGTTTTCTGTGCACGTCTCCTCAATATATGTGTTGTTGTACACCGTTGTTTGGTTGGAGAGCTGCATCACAAAATTCAGAGAGGAGCAAATTTTGAAGAATAGTTGCATTTCCATTTGCATCATGTTTCAAGAGCCTTTGCGAAATAACCCAAATTTCTCCTCGATCTCTACCAGTCGTGTGTATAAGGGGCATCTGAGAGACTTTGGGAAGAACAGCAACCCCAGCAACTCACAGTAACAAAACTTTAATGGCTTTAAAAGATGGCTTTAAAAGAGGATTAATACAGTGGTACCTCAGGTTACATACGCTTCAGGTTACAGACTCCGCTAACCCAGAAATAGTGCTTCAGGTTAAGAACTTTGCTTCAGGATGAGAACAGAAATCAGGCTCCTGTGGCGCAGCAGCAGCGGGAGGCCCCATTAGCTAAAGTGGTGCTTCAGGTTAAGAACAGTTTCAGGTTAAGTACGGACCTCCGGAATGAATTAAGTACTTAACCTGAGATACCACTGTAATAATAATTTTATTACATATCCTCCAACATTTCTCAGATGAAAATAGGGACATCCCGTTCCATCACAAAAATTTTACTATTTATACCCCACACATCTTACTGGGTTGCCCCAGCCACTCTGGGCAGCTTGCAACATATATAAAAACAAAATAAAACATTAAACATTTTTTAAAAAAACTTCCCAATACAGGATTGCCTTGTGATGGCTCGGGGGTTGGATCATTCTATACCTTCCAACATTTCTCCAATGAAAATAGGGACATCCTAAGGAAAAGTGGGACATTCCGGGATCAAATCAGAAACCGGGATGGCTTCTCTAAATCAGGGACGTCCCTGGAAAATAGGGACACTTGGAGGGTCTGTTATTATTTGTACTTTCTGAGGCACTGTTAGTGGGTGGTTCTCTAGACCAGATGGAAGGGAGGTTGCCTGTTCTGGGTGCAGTTGGACTCCATCTGAATGAATGGGTTCATAGCTTGGGGGTACTTTTGGCTCCACTGCTGTTGCTTGAGGCTTATGTGGCCTCAGTGGCGTGGAATGCCTTCCCTCAGCTTCAACTGGTGGCCCCATTACACCCCTCTCTGGACAGGGGTAGCCTAACATCTGTCATCTACACTCTCATAACCTCTAGGTTAAGGTAAAAGGTAAAGGTACCCCTGCCCGTACGGGCCAGTCTTGCCAGACTCTAGGGTTGTGCGCTCATCTCACTCTATAGGCCGGGAGCCAGCGCTGTCCGCAGACACTTCCGGATCACGTGGCCAGTGTGACAAGCTGCATCTGGCGAGCCAGCGCAGCACACGGAACACCGTTTACCTTCCCGCTGGTAAGCGGTCCCTATTTATCTACTTGCACCCGGGGGTGCTTTCGAACTGCTAGGTTGGCAGGCGCTGGGACCGAACAACGGGAGCGCACCCCGCCGCGGGGATTCGAACCGCCGACCATGCGATCGGCAAGTCCTAGGCGCTGAGGTTTAACCCACAGCGCCACCCGCGTCCCCAACCTCTAGGTTAGATTACTGCAATGCATCATACATGGGGCTGCCTCTGAATAAGCTCTGGAAACTTCAGCTGGTGCAGAATTCAGCTCCAGGTTGCTCAACATGGCAAGATGATTTGAGCTTATTACACCAGTCCTGGCATGACTGCACTGGCTGCCAGTCAGTTTCCAGGCCCAAATCAAAGTGCTAGTTTTGACCTAGAAAGCCTCAGGAGCACCTCTCTCACCATATGAATCAACCCAAACCCTGCGATCAACATCTGAGGCCCTTTTTCGTGTGCCTACTCCATGAGAGGTCCAGAAGGTGGCAACATGAGAGCAGGTCTTTTCTGTGATGGCTCCCTGTTTGTAGAATGCTGTTCCAAGGGAGGTTCTCCCGGCACCATAATTATATATCTTTAGGCACCAGGCAAAAACTTTCCTCTTTAACTAGACCTTTGGCCTTTAACTATCCTGACCTTTGAGAAGTGGGAGAGATGTTTTTAATGCCTTTCTTTTTTCCGTGTTGGTTTTCATGTACCCGTATGGGGGCTTTTGTCTGTCTCTTTGGTTGTTTTTAAGTCACCTTGGGTTGCTCTGGGCAAGATAAAGTGACTAACAAATTGAATTAGTAGTAGTAATAGTAATAGTAATAGTAATAATAATAATAATAATAATAATAATAATAATAAATTATTTGTACCCCGCTCATCTGGCTGGGTTTCCCCAGCCACTCTGGGCGGCTACCAACAAAGATTAAAAATACATTAAAATGTCACACATTAAAAACTTCCCTGAACAGGGCTGCCTTCAGGTGTCTTCTAAATGTCAGGTAGTTGGGAGAGCGTTCCACAGGGCGGGCACCACTACCGAGAAGGCCCTCTGCCTGGTTCCCTGTAACTTTGCTTCTCGCAGTGAGGGAACCACCAGAAGGCCCTCGGTGCTGGACCTCCGTGTCCGGGCAGAACAATGGGGGTGGAGACGCTCCTTCAGGTATACTGGGACAAGGCCGTTTAGGGCTTTAAAGGTCAACACCAACACTTTGAATTGCGCTTGGAAACGTATTGGGAGCCAATGAAGGTATTTCAAGACTGGAGTTATGTGGTCTCGGCGGCCGCCCCCAGTCACCAGTCTAGCTGCTGCATTCTGGATTAGTTGTAGTTTCTGGGTCACCTTCAAAGGTAGTCCCACGTAAAGCACATTGCAGTAGTCCAAGAGGGAGATAACTAGAGTGTGCACCACTCTGGCGAGACAGTCTGCGGGCAGGTAGGGCCTCAGGCTCTGTACCAGATGGAGCTGGTAAACAGCTGCCCTGGATACAGAATTGACCTGCACCTCAATGGACAGCTGTGAGTCCAAAATGACTCCTGGTCCTTCAGTAGTAATAATACTGAGAGAGGAAGGGCGAAGGCAGAGGGACCCCGGCATGGTTAGAACAGCAGAGCCAATCTGATAGCCCAGAAGCTGTGCCCATTGAGTTTTGCTTCTCTTTCTCTCCTTCTCAAGTAAGTGGCAGCAACACTGTGGCATTGAGAAAGCAGGCCAGCAGTGCAGTCCCACTTGCCCTGCTGGGCACTACTGCACTGGACTAGTGGGCTGTGAGCCTGATCCATCAGGCCTCATCTTACGTACTTATGATGGAAAAAGGTCTTTGTAAATGGAGACTGTCAAACAGGGGCATTTGGAGGACACCCCTGTTCTTTGTGGGAAAAGTCCGATAGGCTTCCAAACTGGGCTTCCATTGCTAACACACCCAGGGAAGGAGACTCCACAGAGCTGAAGGTTATTTGCCTGTGTATTAAAAAAAAAGAGGTTAAGGTTTTAAAAGGTGATTAAAAGCAGCTGGGAAGCGAAACATGCCGATGTCTCGGAGTAACCTTGTAGCGGGTTGATTTATGACAGTCCAGTTCCACTCGTAACAAGATTATAGCTTCTTCACATCAGCCATTGTGATAAATACCAATTACCTACTTGAATATTGCCATTAAAATTTGCCTAAGTAAGGAGCAGAATCATACATCGTGGTTGATTACATATCAGTGATGCTGACGGAGGGTGTGCAACGTCTCGATCTGCTTAAAGATATGCCGCCCTGATTTAGACCGTGATTTGCATACAATTTTCCCATGCAGCCTAAACTTCGAAAAGTATAATTACTTTTTTTTTTTAATATTCTTCGTTCTGATTTGAATGTTAGAAAAGGCCATCTAATGAATTACTCAGGCTAATGAAGACAAACACGTACCATGGAAAGGCACGGCAACAGCTGCTTTGAACCTTGAGACAAGATGCTGGCTGTTGTGTAGTCTTATTGCTACTGACTGACCCATTAAAGATGAATCTAGAGATATATGCAGATATATCCTTCTCTCCACTGCCCCACACAACACACACACACACACACACACACACACTTTGTGCACTACAGGCTCCTATCGCAGTGAGAGTTAGGGCAGTGCAGGTGTTAGAGTGTTTTACTAGGACCTGGGAAACCAGAGTTCAAATCCTACTCAGCCACAGCCAAATGGGATGCTTTTTACTGGTCCTAATTCAAGGAAGGAAACTTGCAGCTGGCATAGTTGGTACATACAAATATCTTTCAACTGTGGGGAAAAGAATGGGGCAGTGCCAGCCATGCAGCTGAGAGCCAGCATGGTGTGGTGATTAGGATGTTTGTTTAGGCAGTGGCAGAGCAAGCCGTTCGGGTGTCTGGGGCGGGGCCAGCCAGGGGAGGGGCTAACCAGGGCAGGATGCTCTGTGGGGCCTCAGAGGAGTCTGCCTGCCTCCTCCCACTCAGCCACCCTACAGCTGAAGGGGAGGCGGCAGGCGGACCGTTTGGGGCAGCTCGGAGCCTGCGGGCGCCCAAGCCACCGCTTCACTCCCAGGAGAGATGCGTGGCTTGGGCGTGCTGCAGGCCCCGCAGTGAGTGCCACCCGCCATTTTGTCACCCCCCCTCAGTGGTGACACCTGGAGCGGCCCGCCCTCACCACCCCCTTCCTCTGCCCCTGCATTTAGGACCTCGGATGACCACCAAGTCACAATGGCTCCCCACCACCACCCCAGGTGACTCTGACCAGGAAAAGCATCTCTCAGCCTAACCTACTGCCTAGGATTGCTATGAGAATAAGATGTAGAGAGGGCGAAAGGTGAGATATTAATGCAATGCAGCAAATAAAATATTCCAGGTTGTGGATTTAGTGAGAGCACGTTTAGGCAGATATATGCTCCTTATATTTCTATTGGATTACTAGTAATTGGGAAGCAGGGGAAACAATTGTTTTAACCCTTCAATCCTTTGGTTTTTTTCATTTGGCAAGTCTGCATGTGAATTCCTTTGTTTAAGGAAATGTCTACTTCCATGGAAAATATTGTAACTGTTTTATCTTCTCCTGCTGGATCTTACATTACGTACAATTTTAGCGCCTTTTTTAGTGCAAGCAAATCAGGTCCTGTCACGTGTTGCAATAAATCTATGTTTCGCTTTATTTTTAAATTTTATTTTATGTTTTAGTGTTGCTTTTATTTTAAATGACACCTGTGGGAGGCACCACAATCTTAGGGTCTCTAAAGGCCTTAATTGGCCCTGAGCTGAGTGTTGAAAGATTCAGGGCAGACAAACGAAAGTACTTTTTTTTCCACAGCTCCAACTACAGAATTCGCTCCTGTAAGAGATGGCCACTATGAGAACAGAGTGTTGGACTACGTGCTTCTTTGGCCTGATCCAACAGGACTCTTCCTATGCTCCTATGATTTTCTTACATTTTATAAGCAAAAACCCACACAGGCCTGACACTTAATTTGAAGGGGAAAAACAGTGCCCACCTTCCATGACATGGCAAATTGCTTCTAAGTAAACATGGACAGGACTGAACTAAAAGCGTTTTGAGACCCACCCTGTGTGCGCCCACGGAGGCAGATGGGGCTTAGCATGTGCTGTTCCTATGCTTGTGAGTTCCGCTTTTCGTGGGTATGTCATGTGCTGAGAATGTTATGAGGTCAAAGCAGCATGAGGCAAGGACGACCTCCAATGAGCTTATGGAGAACCCCACCCAGAAGATACCAAGGCACATAAGCCATAGAGGAAGCATCTATGAGGCAGCCAAGCCTGTAGCTTCAAATTAAGCTATGAACTCAGAGGAAAGATCAAAATAATGCAAGGGTGTTTCCTGACTGGTGGAATTGCATGGTGAGGTTGAGTATTGAGCCTGTTTATAAAAGTTCCCCAGATTATCCGTCTGTTTCCTGTAATTTCCCCCATTTCCTTTCTTTCTTTTTAAATTAATTGTTTGTGTTTTAAAATTTATAGAAGTACATATGCTGCAACAAGGAGAAGGGGACGACAGAGGACGAGATGGTTGGACAGCGTTCTCGAAGCTACCAGCATGAGTTTGACCAAACTGCGGGAGGCAGTGGAAGACAGGAGTGCCTGGCGTGCTCTGGTCCATGGGGTCACGAAGAGTCGGACACGACTAAACGACTAAACAACAACAACAACATATGCTGCAACACAGCAAAACAAATAACCAACATGGATAAGAGAGCATGCCATAAATATGAATGAAGTTATAACCCCCCCCTCAAGTTTAAAAGTTAGATTATGGCACAATTACTATCATATCAAGGGTTGGATGAATTTGTCAGTTTCAGCTTCTCTCAGTTTCTCATTTTTCCAGTCTCAAGGGTAGTTCTCCACATTTGTACATCAGTTTTAAACTATTTTAATTCTAAAAAGTTCTCATGAAAATTCACCAGTATTTCAGTCCAAATTTCTCCTGATATACATATTTTGTGTGCAATTTTGCCTAGTGTTACATTTTTTTGCAAAGCAATTTTCCCTAATAGAATGCATTCTTGTTTGTTAATTTCACTGATCTATTTTTATGCACCTTTGACTATAGTATATACATTTTTGTGCACATTATCTGGTCAGAGAACTGCAATGCAAATTTCAGAGAAGTTGAATTTTGTAGGACTGCTTTGTCTCAGTGTGAATTTTGAAGGGTGAGTGTGTTTTGCTTCGTGTATCAAACAACAACCTGTGAATTAGCTAGGTTCACCTTTAAACGCAAACTGACTCAAATCCCCACCCGCCCAAATTAAGTCAGATAAGTTTATCTTTCCAAAAAGATGCTAGAGAACAGAGAACAAACACCTGACACTCAGGTAGGTCAGTCCATGCCAAATTGAGGCAGTCCAGGTGTGTTGGATTATGACTCCCACAGCCCCAGCCAGCACACCTGCATTGGCTGAGCTTGATGGGAGTTGTAGTCCAAGACATCTGGAATGTACCAGATTGGCGAACGCTGATGCAGATCAAAGGAAAACATGCTTCAAAGCAGGAGACTTCTTTAGCGGCACCTCCTCCTGGTCTACCTTGATGGGCTAACTTTTCAGACAATGCCCAGAAACAAAATTGTGTTCTGGATGGAATATCCAGAAGAGGTTTTCCAATATCTAACATCTTTTCTTCTTCTAAATCCTTCCTGAAGACTGAGCAGTGCAATACAGATAGACTGGGACTTTAGAAATGGAAAAAAGAGCAAGCCCACCTCCCATGACAATGTGATTTGCTTCAAAAGGGAGAAAAAGCAGTGATTCTTCCCGTTGCAAGGAACCCCCGTTCCATCCACACCCTAAGTGGGAACAGAATGTTTTGTTGCTGCTGGTGCTACCGCAGCGTTACGACGAAAACCTGTCAATTTTTGTTGTTGCAGGGAATCTGGAAAGACTTTCCAACAGATCTGAAGAAGCCGTAGTTTCAGCAGATGGGAGGCAGATGCCTTGGCTGGAGCGCCTTGCGAGGAGGGAGTGCATGATGGCCGGCAGCAATTTCCATGCCCAGGCAGTCTGACACCGCACACGAACGGGCCAAGATCCAGGCATCCCCTGGCAGCGACTTGTCCATGTTCCCCGGGAACGCTGTAGAACAACGGGCAGAGAAGGAGTGAGGCAGCTAACGACCTTACCTGATGGCTTCACCTTTCTCATTCCTCACGACACACTTGGCTGCCCAATTTCCTTGTTCAATTAAAGTGCAGCATTGTTAGGCAATTAGTGGCTTTGCGGGAGCTGCATTTCTACCGAAGGTTCTAGCCCTGCTGTGGCTGGAAATTTTTCGTGATTTGCAGGAGCAAGAGGAGGGTTTAAGGGCCAATTGAGACATGATAGTGCAGCCATTCTGGTTGAACCAAAGGGGGCCAGATCAACAGGAGAAGTGGAGCTGTGCTCCACCAACCTCAGTCTGCCCTCAGCTAGCCTCCAGCCACCTGGCTCCTTGCTTACAACAACACCAACTTCTTACTTACTTACAAGAAATTGCACTGGGTGCAGATTAGCTTCTGGGCCAGATTCAAGGCGATGCTACTGGTGTACAAAGCCCTATGCATCTTAGGGCCAGGATAGCTAAAAGATCACCCCGCCCCCTGCATATCCAACCAATCACTGCGTCCTGCAGGTGAGAGCATCCTGTAGATGCCATCCTATTAGAAGGTCCATTCTGCTCTATGTCCGAATTGAGCCTTTTGTGTGGTGGCACCTAGCCTTTGGAACACCTTCCTGCTGCGTATCAGACAGACACCTTCTCTATTGTATTTCAGGTGCCTGCTTAAAGAAGTCCGTCTTTCAGTTGCAGCCTCAGCCCAGGATATCTGAAGAAGCTTCTCCATCCCCATCACTCAGTCCGGACACTGAGGTCCAGCTCCGAGGGCCTTCTGCCAGTTCCCTCCCTGCAAGAAGTGAAGTTACAGGGAACCAGGCAGAGGGCCTTCTCAGCAGTGGCGCCCACCCTGTGGAACGCCCTCCCATCAGATGTCAAGGAGATACAGAACTATCTGACTTTTAGAAGACATCTGAAGGCAGCCCTGTATCAGGAGGTTTTTAATGTTTGACGTTCTATTATGTTTTTATCTGCTGGAAGCTGCCCAGAGTGGCTGGGGGAACCCAGCTGGATAGGCGGGGTATAAATAATGAAATAATAATTATTATTTGTAGGAATGTTACAGATAGGTAGCCGTGTTGGTCTGCCATAGTCAAAAATTTTTATCCTTCCAGTAGCACCTTAAAGACCAACTAAGTTAGTTCTTGGTATGAGCTTTCGTGTGCATGCACACTTCTTCAGATACACTGAAACAGAAGTTGCCAGATCCTTCTATATAGTGAGAAGGTGGGGAGGGGTATTACTCAGAAGGGTGGTGGGAATGGGTGATTGGCAGATATCTGTGATGAGCCTGTTGACGACTCTTAACGACTGCAATAGGTCTTACAGGAAAAAGCAAGGGGTGAGAAGGTGAAAAATGGCTTTGTCATGTATAATGAGATAAGAATCCAATGTCTTTGTTCAGACCAGGTCTCTCCATGGTTTTAAGTTTGGTAATGAGTTGCAATTCAGCAGCTTCTCTTTCCAGTCTATTTCTGAAATTCCTTTGTAGTAAAACAGCTACTTTGAGATCTTGTATAGAATGTCCTGGGAGATTGAAGTGTTCTCCTACTGGTTTCTCTGTCTTGTGGAGAAACCAGTAGGAGAGACAGAGTGTTTGGTGTTTATTGCCGCTCCCTTCTCATGCCCTGCCCGCTGGTTGCAGCCAGCAGCACAAATGGCACCAAAGCACCAGCTCTTTCTTGCATTCAGCCGGAGCATATGATGCATGCTAGTCTGCAGAGCAGAACCTGAATCGCAGTTTGGGCAGAGTGCCGAAATCTGCAGCGGGGGGCAGGGTTAACCTTAAAAGACAGCTTGACGAATGTCTGGGAATCAGCCAAGTGACTGCCAAACCTATAGATTTTGGAACAGGAACTCCTGGGTCTAGCAGAGTGAAAAGGGGACTGTTAATGAGGCTCATGAGATCTGTTAATACTTAACCTAATGCAACACCTGCCAGCCTTGCCAATAAATCAAAAGGGTCTGGGGTCACTGCTCTGCTCCCATTACTGCTGATGGGAATGCCCGCTGAGGCCTTTGTGGCCTTTTATTTTTTGGCTTTGTTGCTTTTCCTCTCTAAAAGGCCTGGCAGAGGCTAGGGCTGCCCGAACCAAGATGCAACCCCTGCTGCTTCGCACAAGGCATTTCCGAAAAGGCCAAATGGCCAATGGTGCCAGCTCTGGGAGATCACAAGCTCAGCTTTAGCGAAGCACAGGAGTGTGAAAAGTCTCTTTGGCCAGCAGCCGGGAGCAAGCAAATGCAACACTAGCAACAGCTTGACATTCTGACTTTTGAACACCCGGGAAATCTGTCTTCAGTTTATTCCATAATGATTGATCTGATGAAGTGGACTCGTGAAAGCTTATAACATAAAAGATCTTTAAGGTTAGCCTTTGTTGTTTTTGCTGCTACAGTCTAACACAAGTTCAGCTCTGGTAGGGATGAAAAAAGGCGTCACTTTCCATTTCACCCTGTGCTCACTGCATGCAGCGCTGTTTCTGTTCTGCTACAGTTCAGCTTCTGCTAAAAAATAACCCCTATGTTATTCATTTCACTATCCACTGTGGTAAAATTACACAGCTTATGTGATTTACGCAATTAATTACGTAAATTAAAAATTACATCATTATTCCATTTTAATGCAAATTGGGGTGGGGGAGACACATAATCAGTCATGGAGCATATTCACTGCACTGATTTCCCTTCTGGACATGGGATGAGTCAGTGAACTTTGGCAATTCCTGCTGCCATTTCTGTTTCTGTCGGAATCCTCCAACATCTCTTGTCTTGAGAAGTTGGTTTCGTAATGATGGGCTTTTGCTTCTGAAGCAGCAAGGAGCTAAGGGATGAACTTTGTGCAAGGGCACAGCACTTGGTTTTGGAGAGATATCATTAGGGCTGACGAGAGCCTCGTTTTCCCCTTTCTCCACTCTGCATTCATTCACATGGAAACCAATGTGAGCACAAGGAGGAGGCAATTCTTCATATGTCGTCTGATCCACCAAAGCGGTATTTGACTGGAAAAGAGAGAAACCAAATCTTGACCTGTTTTAGCAAGATCCTGCAACTGGGCAGGATTGGGCCACAGTCTCCAATGGGCATGAGTCTGAATCTGTTCTCAGTTCCCTGGAAGAAATGTGGTCTAGGTGACACGCTATATTTCTCTAGTGGTTTTTGCAAAAAAAATTGCATGCTTCCCAATAAGGAAAGTGCACACCAAACTGGTGAATCTTCCCCTGAGTCTTTCTGACGGCAACAGTGATTGTCATTCCAAACTGAGTTGAAGGGAGTTTGCACACCACTGGAAGCCGCTAGTAGGAAACAAGGAGAGGAGGCAGTGAAGTAGGCACTGATGAAAATCCCCATGAAGATGAGGATCTAAGCAAGGCAAGCCTTTCAAGTTGGAAGAAAATGGTCTCCTCACCCATGGCGCAAAAGGCAAAGGTCAAAGGAAGTAATGGAAGAACATTCCCCCCGAAATTCAGAATGGCTGACGAGCAAGTTGTTGCTTCTGTTGGGTTGACATTTTGCACAGCGTGTGGAGCTTTTCTGGGTGGATGGAGGTCTTCCCCAGATAGAAATGGAGGAGAACCTTTCTGAAACAATATGCAACCCGAAACATAGCCATCCATCAAGATTCGCACATATCTGAATTTTGCAGCTCATTTCTCCAACCGCCGTTTACAAAAATGTACATCTTGGAGGAAAGGTGAATAAAAATGAGTTGTTGTTTAGGCGTTTAGTCGTGTCCGACTCTTCGTGACCCCATGGACCAAAGCACGCCAGGCACTCCTGTCTTCCGCTGCCTCCCAGAGTTTGGTCAGACTCATGTTTGTGGCTTCGAGAACACTGTCCAACCATCTCATCCTCTGTCGTCCCCTTCTCCTTGTGCCCTCCATCTTTCCCAACATCAGGGTTTTTTCCAGGGAGTCTTCTCTTCTCATGAGCTGGCCAAAGTATTGGAGCCCCAACTTCACGATCTGTCCTTCCAGTGAGCACTCAGGGCTGATTTCCTTCAGAATGGAGAGGTTTGATCTTCTTGCAGTCCATGGGACTCTCAAGAGTCTCCTCCAGCACCAGAACTCAAAAGCATCAATTCTTCAGCAATCAGCGTTCTTTATGGTCCAGCTCTCACTTCCATACATCACTACTGGGAAAACCATGGCTTTAACTATACGGACCTTCTGTATAGTTAAAAATGAGTACATTAGAGGAAAATAAATGGCAAAATACCCCTCCCCCCTCTGGCTTCAAAAGGGGTCCATGTGGGAGTGCATCTGCACCAGAAGCTGTCAAGTAACAACAAAGAAGGGGGGGACGGGTGCAGGTTTTTAACTGGTTGACATAGTGGGGCAGAGCAGGAAGTCTTTTGTCCTTCAGAGGACTTTTTTTTTTGCCTGCTCCACCCTGTAGTGTCGGGTAGGATCAGCACAGGAGAATTAGGTTGATGGGTTTTAATTGGCTGTTGTCACATGTCAAGTGTGGGTGGGGGAGGGAAGAGGCTGAAACTGAGGCCCATTTCAGGTGAACAGTGATGCCAGAGAATTGCACATTCGGCATTCTGACCCATGGGGCAGGGTATGGATCCCTTTTGAGGTTAACACAAACACACCCCTCACTCACTTGGAGCTTTGCATGAATCAGAAAGACCTCCCTCGGTAGATCATGAGACTTTTAATCTCAGGGTTGTGGGTTCGAGCCCCACGTTGGGCTAAAGATTCCTGCATTGCGACTATGCAGAATTAGATAAATTAACAGGAAGAATTTGAAACCTGCGGGACCAGAGATTCTTAGAAGACTGGAGTAAATATATGAACTATTTGAAAAGTAACTGTAATGAACAGATTACGCTAGTAGGACTGCAAGAAGCTTTGTAAGGAGGACTATTTGAAACATTGCAAGAAAGACTACGAGGAGAATTATTAGTTAATGATAATTAAGAGTAATAGAGAAATTAAGAAATGCAGAATAAGTGATAAAGAACGAAAAATCATCAGAGGTGTTGACGGAAGTCTAAAACATTGTATAAGATAAGAAGCTATGTTATATGATTGTTGGAAATGTTACATTAAAAAAACCAATTAAAATGTATTAAAAAAAAGATTCCTGCATACCAGGGGGTTGGACTAGATCAGCGGTTCTCAACCTGTGGGTCCCCAGATGTTATTGGACTACAATTCCCATCACCCCTAGCTAGCAAGGCCAGAGCTCAGGGATGATGGGAGTTGTAGTCCAACAACAACTGGGGACCCCCAGGTTGAGAACCGCTGGACTAGATGATCCTTGTGGTCCCTTCCAACTCTGATTCTATGGTTCAAGCTCACTGGGGGGAAAGAGTTGGCATTTAAGGCCAACTTGACGTCCTGCTGGGTAGGCTAACCCAGTCAACAGGCTTAGGGGCCTGATAAGAGTCTGGGTATCTTTCTTGTGCATGGTTTCGTTTCTCCTCCTATGCAGTTGCAGAGGTTCGCTATGTTCTTATGTTATATTTAATAAAAGTATTAACTCATACTTCCAACTTGGCTTGTTATTTCAGGCCTCCTAATGCGAATGCATTCTGTTAGGAGAAATGGCTCGCAAAAGTGTGTGCTTTAGTCAGAACCGGATTAAAATGTGTTTATTAGGCGAAATTCATACTAAAATGCAGAGGAATTTTCATGAGGATTTTATAAAAACCCCCAATAATAACAAATCGCTGCTGAAATGTGGAGGACTGAATTTAATAATGGAAAAGAGGAGAAACCAAGAGAACAAACATTGATCAAACCTCCCCTCTCTACCTCCAGGTGACCTGTTTATTGAACATTTATCCTGATTTGCTTGCACAAAGTTTACAGGGAGGGTAGACTATGACTGCTGTTGATGGAGCATTCATTCTGATTTGTTTGTAGGAAGGTTATATGGCAATGAGCATTCATCCTGATTTGGTTGCAGGGTGTTTATGCATTATCCTTTTAACCATCCATCCATCCATCCCATACTTTTCAATTAATTCCCTGCTTGTTCCTCATGTAGATCTTCATTTACCCTTTCTTCCCTGCCTAGGGTGGGGGCACCATTTAGTGGTTTGCCTCAGGTGCCAAAATTTCTTGAGCCAGCCCTGCTCCAACCACATCTGGAACTTCCCACCTGCCTTACCTGACGAATGCGTGGAGATCAGAGGCAGGTGCGGCCCTCTATATGTTTCTTATATGCTCGGGGCTTATATCTCATGTTGGCAAACAAATGCATCTCTTTTCATCTGACAAAGCCTCTCCTCCTCCTGGAGGGGAGGGGTTGTGATCAGGAGCCTTTTCCCGCACTTCGCAGGGGGCGTGCCAGCCCCCTGCCCGTCATCTATGCTGTCGTGCCCCGCCCCGTCAGTCTTCCAATTGGCAGGGAGCCCGGGGGCGGGGTATTGGCAGCGAGCCTTTTGGGCTCGGGTGGCGGTTAGGCACTGGAATCTGTGGTTGGTGTATGGAAGGGCAGGGTGTGGCCATCGCCTACCCCTTCCTTATGGGTATTCCGTTAAAGGAATCCGGCAGTCGTGGATCCTGTCCGATGTCCTGCTGTGGCTGGGGGCCGTGGCACGACCGCTGGTGACATCAGGGGAGAGCTTACAGTTGTATTTGCATCAACAGGCGCCCCCTAATGGTGGATAACCCCTGATAGACTCGCCCCTCCCTGAGGGCGGAGTCAAATGTTGGTGTTCTTCCAATGCCTAAGCCAATACCTCTCACATGCTGTAATCAATAAAGTTGTGGCCTTTTCTAGCCCATTAACCTTTAAATCTGTGTCCGTGTCTTTCTTATCCACAAGCGTGGGGGGAGGGTCCTCAATTCGCAAACATAGTTTTGAGACCATGTGATTTTAATGTAACTGGGTGGTGGGCAGGTCTGCAAAAGGGACGGGTGCAGAATGTTCACTCAGTCTCATGTTCCTTCTCCATCTCCCTCCACAAAGGAATACATGGAATACATAACACTACAATATGGAAGCCACGCCATTGATCCCATCTAGCTCAGTATTCTCTGCATTGACTGGAAGAAACTCTTCAGAGTTTCCAGCAGGGGCCATTCCCAACCCTACCTGAAGATGCTGTGGATTGAACCTGGGGCCATTTGGAGTATTATGATTGGATATATTAATTGGATGTTTTTTATTGGAAAATCAATGAAAATGATTTTAAGAAAAGAAAGAACCTGGGGCCATTTGCATGCAAAACAGATGCTCTGTCACTGAGCTACAGCCCTTATTCATTTGCACACACACACACTTTTGTAAGCACACAGAAATGGTTGTTAAGGTTCCCCCCCATCAGCTGAAGCCCCTCCCCACTGAGTTTCCTAGGTACTCCTTGCTTTTGCCCCCATCTGCAAGCTTGGCAGTGGTGGCTCCCGATCAGCGATCTTGGAGCTCGAGGACCCATAATTCACAGAGGCACCATTATTAAAGAAACACTGTGTGAATCAAGGGCATAAATCACAGCCTAATGCATGCAGGAGAACAGCATTGATTGAGTCCCACTTGTTCAATTTACACCACAGGTAATATGAGAACATCCTCCTTTTCTCCAGGTTAATTGATCCAGAATAACTGCTGCCACCTGGACCCTCAGCAATGGAACCATGATCGGGGGGCATAATTATGCATGCTTGAGAGGGCCGTTGTGCTCTTTTTAATAAATAAATAAACGCAGAACCGAACACTGTCCCTAAAGCCTTATGGCTTCTCAAAGAAGGAGCTGGAGGGAGGGAAGATAAGGTATTGATGTTAGTACTCCTTAACACAGCAAGAGGGCTGGATGAGTACCAACAGGTAGAAATGGCAAGGGAGAAGTTTTCTTCAGCCATATGTATGTGAGGAGAAACTTTGAAATAGCAAGAGTTGTTTGACGGTGGAACAGGCTCCCTGGTGGCTGTCATCATTGGGACCAAGGGGACAGGATGAAAGGAGTCCAAACTGTAGGTGGAGCCAAAGCCAATGACAGCCAGAAGCCATTTTCATACCACTTGAAGCACTTGCGGCTTACCTCAAAGGATTCTGGGAGCTGTGGTGTGTTAAAGGTGCTGAGAGTTGTTTGGAGGCCCCTACTCTCCTCACAGGGAGGGACATGGGTGGCGCTGTGGGTTAAACCAGAGAGCGTAGGACTTGCCGATCGGAAGGTCGGTGGTTCGAATCCCCGCGATGGGGTGAGCTCCCATTGCTTGGTCCCTGCTCTTGCCAACCTAGCAGTTCGAAAGCACGTCAAAGTGCAAGTAGATAAATAGGTACCGCTCCGGTGGGAATGTAAACAGAGTTTTCGTGCGCTGCTCAGGTTTGCCAGAAGCGGCTTAGTCATGCTGGCCACATGACCTGGAAGCTGTACACCAGCTCCCTCGGCTAATAAAGCGAGATGAGCGCTGCAACCCAAGAGTCAGCCATGACTGGACCTAATGGTCAGGGGTCCCTTTACCTTTTTATTTATTTATTCCCCTCACAGAGCTCTAGTCCCCAGGGTCCCCCTGGGAAGAGTGATTTATCATTAAAGCACACTTGGAACCCAGTGCTCCGAAATGCTGCCCTTCAGTGACAGGATGGGGAGCCATTTTCAGGGACTACATTCCCTCACAGGCAACCCCCTGTGGCCACATAGCACTTGTGGATGTGGCCAAGAACTCAGGTGGCCAATCATCCAGGCAAGGAAGAGGTGCTATTGCAGTTCAGGGACACATTCCAGCCACTAGAGGGGGATGCAGAGCAGCAAAAGTGCAGGGTACAACTTGGGGAAGGGGCATGGCCTGGGCAGTCCCAAGGGCCAGATAGAGGGGCCACATTACAGCCAGGGAGTTTGAGGTTCCCACCCCCAGAGGTGTCTAAGAAAAGCACAGGGTAATTGAGAGGACTGCTTTGTTGTGGTGAAACAAAGGCAAATAAAACCATTGCATTTTCATTATCTATATCTATCTATCTATATCTATCATCTATCTATATCTATCTATCTATCTATATCTATCATCTATCTATCTATCTATCTATCTATCTATATCTATCTATCTATCTATCTATCTATCTATCTATCTATCTATCATCTATCTATCTATCTATCTATCTATATCTATCTATATCTATCTATCATCTATCTATCATCTATCTATCTATCTATCTATCTATCTATCTATCTATCTATCTATCTATCTATCTATCTA
>JAXCMG010000016.1:4831136-4857359 GCA_034642415.1 Podarcis siculus
ATCTATCTATCTATCTATCTATCTATCTATCTATCTATCTATCTATCATCTATCATCTATCATCTATCTATCATCTATCTATCTCTCTATCTCTCTATCATCTGCTGGTGAGGCCCATGTCCCTTTAACAACAGCATGGGAAGCAAATCCAGCAGCTGTAAGGTTTCCTTGCACAGATATGCAGTGATGGGAAACTTCACCTGCTAGATCCCTTATCCAAATGCTCAAGGCATAGGAACCCTGCCAAGGGGAAAAAACCCAAAACCAAAATGAAATGAAACCCAAACCTTTGGCACTTAGTCATATTCATACATTGCCTATTGTCAAATGCTGAAGCTCAGCTTTTAAAGAACAAAGGCTGCTTTTCAAGGAGCCAAAGGAGAACCTGACTCCTCGGGCTACTGCCATAGGGATGTCCCCTTGAACTCAGATGTTCCCCGGTTTTTACTTTTTTCCAGCACACTCATGGTGTGCATTGGAGCTAAAAACCCAACCCAATATCTTCAGAGAGGGTGAAAGCATTGGGCACAGCGGTGGGAAAACTTTTAAAGGGCCACATGCCAGTGGTGGGCGGGGCCTGAGGAAAATGTGGGTGGAGCAATAAATGCAAATTTTACCTTTGTACAGTAGGTTAGTTTCTACACACACACACACACACACACACACACACACTACCTCACCCTCCTCTCTCCTCCATTGAGACAAGCATTATCCTTTATAAAAACTTCAAACAGATCTAGGGTGCTGCTCCAAAGTATGTGTCGCCCCCTTCAAAATATACACTTTTTGTAAAAGAAAAACACCTATTTTGAAACAGCTTTTCAGCCGGAAATGAAAGCTGGGTGAAAAATGAGTTTCAAGCTGCACATTAGTCTGGGTGCTGTGGATAAAATCATTTTTTAAATCAAAATCTTCGCAGATAAATTTCCTCAGGGGTCCCTACTCCCAGTGCCCTTATTCTCATTCCAAGGATAGCTTCCTGAGCCCCTGTCTCACCATCACACTGTGCTGTTTCAAACGAGGTGTGTAGCGCAGAGAATCCTTTTTGGTGGTGGCTCTGCGTCTGTGGAATGACCTTCCCACTGTGATGCGCCTTGCCCCAGGCTTTGTATTCTTTCAGACGCCAGGTAAAAACCCACCTTTTTGGCTGGGCTTTTAAGTGGTTGTTAAGTTATTTTTTATGCTGTTTTCAATTATGCTCATGATGGATTTTATGGGACTTACCATGTAATATATTTTATATATTGCCACTTTTTAAATATATAAACTGCCTGTGACTGTTTTTGCTGAAGGGTGGGATAGAAATCTTTCTCTACACACACACACCTGAAACCTTGACTCCATCTGCTCTATGACATGGTTGCAAAGGGCTATGGCTCTGTGTAAGAGCGCCTGATCTGCCTGCAGAACATCCCAGGTTCAATTGTGGCCATTTCCAAGCAGGACTAGGAAAGACCTCTGTCTGAAATCTCAGAGAGTCAGTGTAAACCAGGGGTGTTAAGTTGTGGGTGAACATATCAGACAACACAGTGATTCTTCAAACAGCTCTTCTTTATTCAGATTCCAGAACAGAACTGAACTGAAGGGCTCAGTCAGCCTGCTTATATAGAGCTCCAGTACCACGTTACTGTAACAACTTTCTAAAACTATCCAATCACTGGACATCACTTTCGATCCTTCATTTGCATAACTATCTACAGTATCCATCCAATCACTGAACGTCACTTTCGATCCTTCATTTTGCATAACTATCTACAGTATCCCCCTGCTGGCCCAGGTTGAGAACTTCAGTACATAGCAAGGGGTGTCCAAACTTTTTTCAAAGAGGGCCAGATTCGATGAAGTGAACATGCTTGAGGGCCGACCATTTTAGGATTGAAGTTGGTGACCTTTTTTTAGGATTGGAATTGTGGAGCAGGCAGAACAGTGAGCAAGCAGGCCAAGAAAGATGCTAGATTGTTTTTGTGTGCCACAACTGCAGCAAGAATTTTGTTAGCCAACAATTGGAAATTACAAGAAATACCAACAGTGGAGGAATGGCAGATGAAGATGATGGACTTTTTGGAGCTGGCCGACCTGACCGGAAGAATCCGCGAACAGAAAGAGGAGGAGTACCAAGAAGAATGGAAGAAATTTAAAGATTGTTTAGTTAAATATGCTAAGATAATATAAGTAGAATTACTTGTGAGTACCAAATTGGCCTAGGAGTTAAATATGTTAAATTGCATAACACTATGGACAGAAGTTAATATGAAAAGAAAGAAAGATGTTAATTGACTAAGTTAATTTTATTGGAAGATAGTATTGGAAAATGGCTACAATGAGTTATATGGAAACTCATATAACAATGGTAACAAAAGTGGGATTATAACAGTTAGGATAAATGTTTGTTTGTTTTTTATATTGTAATGTTTTTCTTTTAGGTTTGCTATATATTTGGAGCTGAGGCTCCAGTACTTTGGCCACCTCATGAGAAGAGAAGACTCCCTGGAGAAGACCCTGATGCTGGGAAAGATGGAGGGCACAAGGAGAAGGGGGCGACAGAGGACAAGATGGTTGGATAGTGTTTTTGAGGTTACCAGCATGAGTTTGACCAAACTGCGGGAGGCAGTGGAGGACATGCTCTGGTCCATGGGGTCACGAAGAGTTGGACACGACTAAATGACTAAACAACAACAACAAATATATTTGGAAAATCAATAAATTTTTAATGAAAAAAAAAGAACAGTGAGCATGCGGAATGGTGGACGGGAGTGGGACAATAACGGAGGGCGGCAGCTGGAACCTAATGACGGCCAGAAGAGAGAGCAGGATGCAGAATGATCAGAGGGATGGATAAAGAGCAGGGCGTCTAGGCGAGCCACTCAGTGTCATGGATACAGAGACGGGCACCTGCGCGAGCAGAGCAGTAGCTGGACAACAGCAACAGTCCACCGCTAACAGGGTCCTAGAGCCGGACAATGGATGCCGTCAGGCAATGGTTGGTGGGCGGGTAGGATATCTGCAGCGTGTGGACATAACAACCTGTGGGGCCGGATGAAACTTTCTATCGGGCCAGATTAGGCCCCCGGGCTGGACTTTGGACATGCCTGGTGTATAAACAATACCGAGATAGGTGGACTAAGGGTCTGTCTCTGTATAAGGCAACTTCCTACCTTTGTTTCCTCTGCACCATAGCTTGTCCTCTACTGGGTAAGCCAATAAATTTTAGGAAAGTGTCATTGATTGACAATAATCTGTTGCAAATATTCCCCAGCAGCTGCAGCCAGAAAACAGCAGGCTATGTGCAAAACAGTGCCTTAATGCTCATGCACATGAATTGATGTGCCTGCACACTAGAGCTAAGATAACATCCCCCTTCCCGCCTTGCAAATCCACCTTTGGAGATCCACACCGTATGTTTAAAGCACATTCAATGTGCATTTAAAGCACACAACTTCTCCCCGGCAGCTGAAGTTTGTTAAAGGTAGAGCGTCGTGCATGTAGAATGCGCTTTTAATGTATGGTACAGAGATTGGCACTTAACTTCTAGAGATCTTTGGGATGTGAGCTGAACCCTGAAGAACGAAAATCCGAGCCGCTTACAATGTTCTTGCTGTTTAGTCGTGTCTGACTCTTCATGACCCCATGGACCAGAGCATGCCAGGCACTACTGTCTTCCGCTGCCCCCCGCAGTTTGGTCAGACTCATGTTTGTAGCTTCGAGTACACTGTCCAACCATCTTGTCCTCTGTCGTCCCCTTCTCCTTGTGCCCTCCATCTTTCCCAACATCAGGGTCTTTTCCAGGGAGTCTTCTCTTCTCATGAGGTGGCCAAAGTATTGGAGCCTCAGCTTCATGATATGTCCTTCCAGTGAGCACTCAGGGCTGATTTCCTTCAGAATGGATAGGTTTGATCTTCTTGCAGTCCATGGGACTCTCAAGAGTCTCCTCCAGCACCATAATTCAAAAGCATCAATTCTTTGGCGATCAGCCTTCTTTATGGTCCAGCTCTCACTTCCATACATCACTATTGGGAAAACCATGGCTTTAACTATACAGACCTTTGTTGGCAAGGTGATTAGTGACATTATAACAAGGCAAAAATATATAGGGACTAATTCACCAGGGGAGCTGCCAGAAGGTCTGGGTGCCCCCTGATAAATAGAGCCAGTTGGGGAAGTTCCTTTAATGGGAAGCATCCTGGTTGAGAGGCTGCCCTGTGTCGCTTTGCTTTAGGCAAGTTTTGGCACAGGAGAGTCGAGCAAAGTTCCTTCCCTTCCTCCTCCCAGCTCTGCGCCTCTCTCCCTCCTGTCTCCTCTCTTTCTCCCCCCTTCTTTTCTTCTCACTGCCCTAATTTTTCGTTCACCTATAATTTTCTCCATTGACTTTAATTAAGTTCTCCCCAGGCTTGCTCAGTAGGCAGGCTTCCCTGGGTCTAATTAGACTCTCATCATAAGTAATCTACATGGAAAGCAGACACGTGCATGAGAGCGCACCGCGCATGCAAGCCGGCGAGCCTGATTTATTGAGAGACTACAGCAAGCAGATGGGTGCATAAAACATGACAAATAATTCTGGTGCATCTTTTTTTTTTTTTAAGGGGGGTGGTGGTGGAGGAGAGGATGGTGTTGGTGGATAGCAGCCTAATGCACAAGCTCCGAACGGAGGAAGCTTGGCACTGTCCCCGCATACTTGCACAAGTCACATTTCTCTCTCCCTCTCTCCAGGTATCACCGCCTTCACTCAATAAAACCAATAGAGCAGATCAGAGTAAATCATCATTGACTGGAAAAGCGGGAGTCGTTGATAGCAACGATTCCCAGTTGAGCCATAAGGAGATCTCTCATGCTGATCTGTTTCTTACCATGTACTTAAGACCCAAGGTGTGTGCAGAAGTAATTATTGGAGGGAGGCTGCCCATGGCGCGGCTTTGTACTGTTTGCTCGGGGATGGAGCGCCGAGTGTTTTATGCGCTCGGGAGGTTGATTGCCTGCTCACGCAACCTGGGAGCCTCCAGGGAGAGCAGGAGCTCACAGCAAACCTCTCAGGCAAACAGACCTACTTCCTAAAGGTTTCTATGAGGCAGGAGGGGAGGGGGAATATAGGGCCCTGGGCGGGGAAGAGGAAAGGGCTTGGAAATGGTTGGAGTTGAAATTAAGGAGGAAAAGTTGAAAAGCCTCCTGCCACAGGCAAAGAAGGCTACAAAGCAGAGGCCTCCGTGTCTGAAGTTGGAAAGCCAAAGGCGATAACATTAAAAAGTTAAAGGTGTGTCAATAATAATAATAATAATAATAGTTTTTTATTTCTACTCCACCCATCTGGGCAACTCCCAACAGCGTTAAAAGCACAATAAAACATCAAACTTTATAAACTTCCCTAAACAGGGCTGCCTTCAGATGTCTTCTAAAAGTCAGATAGTTGTTTATTTCCTTGACATCTGATGGGAGGGCGCCACTACAGGGCGGGCGCCACTACCGAGAAGGCCCTCTGCCTGGTTCCCTACAACCTCACTTCTCGCAGGGAGGGAACTGCCAGAAGGCCATCGGAGCTGGACCTCAGCTCCTCAGCTTTAATTGTTTCCTCTCCCCAACCGCTTTCCAGAAACAAGAAATTGGTCGAAAGCTTTTTTTAAAATTTAAAGTCACACATTCACCATAAATTTAACACATTTTAAACACATGACTCCACCCCCCCCCCGAATCCTAGGAATGGTAGTTTGTTAAGGGTGTTAAGAATTTAAGCTTTGTGGAAGATAAACTACAACTCCCAGGATTCTTTGGAGGGGAACTGTCTGCTTGAAATGTGCTTGAAATGTATGTTGTGGATGTAATCTCAGATTGAAGGCTTAGACCCACTTGAACTCAATAGGACTTACTCTGAGTCAATGCACATAGGATTGCATTGTAAACAGCAGCATAGAGGAAAATGCAGAAGTGCAGGCCTCCTTCATGGTAGCCACAGCTGTGCCCCCTGCCAGCCCCCCCCACGCCTAAGATTATACTACTTTCTAAGATTATACAGTAATAATAATTAAGGATGCATTGCATTGATCATTGCAGATCTCCATTTGTTCCCTTTCAGCTAGAACTACTCTTTTCTGTGCACATACATGGGCAAATGGAGTAACTTTAAGTTGTGTTTTCCTTGAAGTTCCATGGCATGTAACAGAACTTGCACACCGTTCTGTTGCAATATCTAATTTTTTTGGTAAATCGCTTCAATGTCCCCACTTTACAATCAAGCAGTGTGTATATGTGTGTGTGTGTGTGTGTGTGTGTGTGTGTGTACACACACACACACACACACATTGGTACCTTGGGTTATATACACTTCAGGTTACATACGCTTCAGGTTATAGACTCCGCTAACCCAGAAATAGTGCCTCAGGTTAAGAACTTTGCTTCAGGGTGAGAACAGAAATCGTGCTCCGGCGGCACGGCGGCAGCGGGAGGCCCCATTAGCTAAAGTGGTGCTTCAGGTTAAGAACAGTTTCAGGTTAAGAACAGACCTCCGGAACGAATTAAGTACTTAACCCGAGGTACCACTGTATATATGTGAGATAGATAAATAAATAAGTAGGCACCCAAAGTTTCTGACTACAGTAATAAAATAGTAATAATAACAACTGTAACAGAGGAAATAGATAGCCATCTAAACTTGGCACAGACTTGAAGAGTTGAGGCGGAGTGTGGAGATGCTTCAGATACAGATGCGGTCTAGCCGGTCTCAAAACGAGAACGCACTCCAGAGGGATGGCATCCCAGCTTGGCTCCCAAGGGCACACTGCCACCTGCACCCAGCCATGAGAGAGTGGGTGACAGGTTTCGCTAGTGAGGGGCCCTTTGAGCACTGAGGCCCCTGGTCAGTGCCTGGCTGCACCTGCCATTGGCACCAGACCTGATACTGAGCTCCCTCAGTCAACAGAACGTTGCCCTGTCCACAGGCCTGGTGTCAACAAGTGGTACTCTTGGGTAGTTGTTGGGCACCATTGACCTGCTAGTGCCTACTTTGCCCCCCCTTTTTTCCTGATGCTTATTGCCTGGCAGGCAGCTGGGTGTGGGAGCATCCCCGTTTACATTTCCCACAATACCCATGAAGCAGTGTTGCTCTGGGGCATTGTGGGAAATTAAATTGATGGGACTCCCATACTTACTGCAGCTGTCTGGCTGCTATTGGAGTATCACAGCTGCTGGTTGGTGGAGGCTACTTGTCACCGAGTAAGCCTGCCAGAATCCCAATAACAGAGGAGGAGACTCAGAGAGTACTTTGTAGAAGGCCCCCCTCCAAACTCAAGATGGTCCCAAAAGGAAAATAGCCCCTGTAGATTCTGCTGAAGCTCCTTAAAAGGACTGGTCCCAGTTCCTCCCAAGGTGTGGAGTCAAGGGATTATTGCTCCATGGGTGATGCCCATGTCTGTTCAGGGCATGTTGCATCTTGGACATGATTTGCATTTGCAGATAAGGGGTTTGCAATCTCCACACTTGTGCTGGGACATCAGCTAGCCAAGGGAGAAAAACAACTGCCTTGGCTTGCCTTTTGCAGTTGCTTGATGAGGAGAAATCAGCAGAGGCGGCTTTCAATGCCTAAATATCACCTGTTAATGCCTATATCTTGAGTTACGGTGAAAGGCAGAGCAGCGGCGATGCAAATGGTATGCAAATTGGGTACAATTATGCACGAAATGTGCACTTTCTCACCTACGATGTATAGATGCACAATTAGAAAAGAATTACTATAATTTAAATGGAAGGCCAATGCATCTCAGCTGAGTAGGGAAGGCTATGACCAGCTCAGCAGAAGACAGCTCAGTCCGCTGTCCAGGTGTGAAGTGTCGTTATGTGACTTCAAGCCCTCTGTTCTCCCTCCTTAAGGTTCTTTACTAATAAAATGGACTTGGACTGAACAGCCCTTCAACAGAATGGCAGGGAGATATGTTTATTTTCCTTTGCATTTAGGCAATGATGTTACATGTTTGTATTGTTATATCTTTTTTCATTTTTTTTAAAAAAATTCTTATTGTAGTTTCTACTTGCTTGTCTAGCAGGAAGTGGTATCCAAATTTCACAAACCTAAACCTAACTCTAGCCCTGCTTTATACAACAAAGCTAGCTCATATTATTAGCTTTATAAAACTGCACCTTTTCCAGTCATGATTTATCAATACATCATCCTTGGAATTAACAGCAGTCTTTTCAGACTGATCATTGTTGGGTGGGATTACCCGCCCAGTCAACTATGAGAGGATTTTAGCCCCCTCATCCCCCTCCTGCTTCTGGGCTCCTTAATTCTGTCAGTATCTTGGTACAAGTAAGGTAAAAAGGTAAAGGACCTCTGGACAGTTAAGTTCAGTTAAAGGCAACTATGGGGTGTGGCTCTCATCTCACTTCAGGCCAAGGGAGCCCATATTTGTCGACAGACAGCTTTCTGGGTCATGTGGCCAGCATGACTAAACTGCTTCTGGGCTGCCAGAGTGCCCAGAAAAGCTGTTTACCTTGCTGCTGCAGCCATACCAATTTATCTACTTGTACTGGTGTGCTTTCAAACTGCTAGGCTGGCAGGAGCTGGGACGGAGCAACAGGAGCTCACTCCATAGCAGGGATTCGAACCGCCGACCTTCCGATCTTTCCCTTGGTCCCAAGTAATGCAGACTGGTTCATTAGAGAGAATGGGACATTGTCCCACCAACCGCTGAGCCAGTCCCACCTGTCTGCCTTCTTACTTAAAAGTCCAGTGGGTGGTAGCAGCTTTCTTGTCCTTAGCCTCTGTGCTGCACTGGTAGAACTCAGCAGAGGACAACACTATTATTAGTTGGCTCTGTCTCTCATTTGCTCAGGTACCACCTACTGTTGGCCTCCTGCCTTTTATTCTACTAGTCCCATGGTTGGACACACACAGCAATGGTGGGAGGAATCAGCTGGGGGACCAAGCTTGCTTTCTTTGTCTGATGGGTCCTTGGTTGTTTTTAACAGCTGTGTGAGAGGTGGACATTAAACAGATGGAGATTTGTCAGGGGGCATTGTGGGGAATCAAAAGGCTGGGTGCCCTGCACCAATCAGAGTAGCCACACAAAGGCTGCCAGGGAGCACACCTGAGTAGGAAGGGGGTCATCCAAGGATTGAGAGCTTGGTACTGGCTGTGCACCAGAGGATCTGTCAGGGACTGGCTGGATGTAGAGGAATGGTGGTGGAAACAGTTGTGGAACCCCAAAGGAAGAAGGTTCAGAGCCTGGGGATTTGTGGTGGGACAAGGTGTGGTCAGAGGGAGAAGACTGGGAAGATGAGGTGTTGGAAGCTGAAGAGGTCACAGGGCTTAGTGAGAAGGGAGAGTCTGTGGTAGACAGAAGTCCAGCATCAGAATCAGAAGCTGGTGAGTGGAATAAGGGAGGCCAAGAGGTAGAGATGAGTTGGGCTGGTGAAGAGTCACAAGTGTCGCTCCCCTTCCTGTCTCCCAGAACTAGGAGCAGATGAAAAATGCAGAGAAGGGATTGCTGCATGGAGGCCAAGTCTCTGATGGCTTGGAAAAAGCTCTGGAGGAGACATAGACAGCTGTGGGGAGGTGGGGTCTTTAAGTCTTGGCAACTGAATTCATGAAGGAAGACCCATCGGGAATGAACTGCTGTGCTCATTAGGCCTGGCACTCAGCCAAGTCTGTGAAGGTCGTGTTTTTGCTAATAAAGAGTTAACTCCAACTTTGGACTATGCGATTACTGACTCACACACTCTGTGAAATCCCAATGGGCACCAACCAACACTAGTCCCAACCTATTTAGGATAAGAAAAAGCTTACTTGCCATGGCTTTAGATCTGGTACCAAAGCTAGCATGCTTATTATACACCTGACGTTGCTACAGGTGGTGCAAAAATAGGTGTTGTACTGCTGGTGCAGTCAAAGGACAGTCATGGCTGCAGGGCCATGAGGCTCTCCCAGGGTGGGGCTTATATTGCTGTATCTGCTGGAAAATAAATTGCATCAGAATTCTCACAATATCTTTCCCCCCATCATTCGTGTACCAGCATTAACAATGAATAACAGCTGCATTATTCAAACAAGCAACACAAAGAACCGTTTATCATTTCACAAGAAATAAATGTGTTTTACTGGGCAAAAATTGCATTTCCTAAGTTTAAGTGCAAGCGATAAAAGTGCCCTGATAAAACTTGGTCGCCCAGAGTGATCAAGCAACAGGGGATTTGCATGGTTGAATTAACGCTGTCTCTAGAAACGCACCTAGACGGTATCCCTCCTTTCGTGTTAATTAGGGCAAAATGTGTCTATTGATGAATCAGTGGGATTAATCAAGGCGTTCGTGAAGTGTAGATTAAAAGTGTGGACCGCTGCTCCAATTTTAATCAAGTATCCACGGCAAAAAGCGGCTCAGGGTCAGTTACTTGACTGTAACCCCCCTCCCCATTTCTATGGCCCAAACACCTTCTCTGGGGCTGAAGATACTCCTGGGTCCTCAGCTATCTTTCAGGTCCAGTGGCAGTTCATGGGACACATTCCTAGACTCATCCAGGAGCCCTTCTAAGGTTATTTTCATGGCTCTTTCTGGGCCTTCTCTAAGGCAGGTATGGAGAACCTGTGGCTCTCTAGATTCTGCTGGTCTCTCTCACCTTTGGAGCTGCTGCAGGCTCCAGACTGCTGAGAGCTTTAAATGACAAAATTACATGTGAATACAGAGTTTCCAGGGGAAAACTCTTGTTGCTCCTTCCTAACTGAGAATTAGCTTATTGTCTCATAAGCCAATAGACATTTGCTGACCCGTATAAAAGTACCAGGCATTTGCTAGAGACCAGAGGTAATTGAGTACCACACGGAAAAAGATGTCATTATTTCTCCCTCAGCCATTACTTCTTTTCCATTTTAGGCTTGTTACTCATCTGTATCTTCTCTTTACTGAGAAAACCATTTCATGGAGGACCATCTTCTCCCATTACGATCCTATCCAGGGATTTAGAATACTTTGACACTTAAAGCCATAAAAAAAACCTGGGACCCAGATGTCTGCAAGAGCATCTTCTTTCATCTTGACCTCCTTGTGCTTTAAGATCAGCAGACGAAGCCTTCTTGGTGGTCCCTTTGCAGGATTCTGCTAGGTTGTGTCATTGAGATTTCTGTTTTATTTGCCACTTTTCTGGCTCTTTTATGCACACCCTGCTTTGAGGTCAGTTATGAAAAGCAGTACAGCGGAAATCGAATTAGACAATGGAAAACCAATGGGGGAGGAAAAGACCACAGCTCACAGTTCATGCTAGGCATGTGGGAGGTCCCAGGTTCCAACCCTGACATCCTGGACAACCAATGTAGTGCAATGGTTAGACTGGGAACCGAAAGACCAGGGTTCAAATCCTCACTCAGCCAGAAAGGTCACTGGGTGACCTTGGGCCAGTGACTGCCTCTCAGCCTAACCTACCTCACGGGGTTGTTCTGGGGATTAAATGAGGAGGGTGGGGACGAACCATGTACCCCACCTTGCACTCCTTGGAGAAAGAGGTGGGATATTCATGCAATAAATCATCACCATCATCTCCAGTTCAAAGGATCAGGGGGAGAAAGTTTGGGAAAGAATCTGGAGAGCCAAAGTGAACCTGAGAAGATAATATTGGGCTGGATGGATAAATAGTCTTATCTGGCATAAGGCAGCTTGTTATATCCCAGTGGCAGGTGTTCTGGGTGTGAAGCTGAGATAAGTGGGATTGCACCACAAGATAAAAGTCCGATGGGCGTCTGCTGCAACAACTTGGAGGTTAACGAGCACTTACGTAAGTAGGCAGGTGCTCTTTATGTCCTTCTGCTTTTACGAGGCTAAGGTAACATCAGGATCATCGCTTGCCACCAGGAATGTAACCAGTTGCCTGGCAGGCCAGCTGCAAACTCTCGGGAGAAACAGAACTTTGCTCTGATCCGCTGGAAATCAACTGAAAAGCAGCTACATTTTGATATGACAAGTTGAGCACTCGTTTAGGAGCGGGGTGGGGAGCCATTTTGGTCACCTCATGAACCAGATGCGACAGGTGGGTGGGGGCAGCCCACCTGTCAATCATCTGACATTGCAATGCCTGGGAACAGTTGATGGGGCTGACGGGAGAGCCCCTCAGGTCTCTCTTGCAGGCTTCCTAGAGGCATCTTGTTGGCCACTGTAAGAACAGGATGCTGAACTAGCTGGGCCTTTCTATCTGATCCAGTAGAGCTCTAGGGCCACATTCATCCCTTAACCCTGAGGTTCCCTATAACTGCTGTAGACAACTCCAGCTAAGATGGAACAATGGCTGGCCTAATAAGCTTAACAACCAACTGAGTATGTTCCTATGGCCAGTAAATTGTCTGCGAAACCTTCGTTTCCTGCAGGTTTGCTAGCTAAGGTTTGCTCCATTCCAATGAGGAGGCTGGAGGACTCCCAGACAGAAAATTGACTTGGGAGGAAGTGACCCAGCCTGCCATTTCACACAGCAAGCTTGCGGTGTTGGACTTGCAAGGAAGACCTCCTGCTACTTTGTGAAAGTTACTGACCTGCAAAGAGCAGAAGTGGAGACTTGTGGGAGAAGAAGGATCAGATGGTGATGGTCTTGCACCTCTTAACAAGAGGCCCGTCAGCGGGCTCCATTCTTTCATTCCAGCCATGGACCTGAAAGAGAACACCTTGATGTCCTGTCCAGGGGCAACACAATGATGAACCTATAGGTTTTCTCTGATGCCACAATTGATCCCAATGCATCACTTGAGTGTCATTCTTCTAATGTAGGCTTTCCCTAATGTGATGCCCTTTAGATGTTGTTGAACTACAACTTCCATCATACGCCCATTGTTGCATGTGAAGTTGGTTGTTTCTTTTTTAAAAAAAGATATTGGCTGTAGCTCTGGATATACTTGTCCATTGGCCATGGCTTGGGCTGATGGGAGTTATAATCCAGCAACATCTGGAGGGCACAAGGTTGGGGAAGCCTCATTTCCTGCCTTCTTCCCACAAAACCACGGAAAGTGTAGCCCTGTATTAGAGATAAGACTCTCCAACAACAATGAACTCTTTGTTCCTTCACTAAAATGCTCCTCCCAAATTCTACTGAAGTGAAGCCAGGACACTTAAATAAGTTTGAAATCTCTGTAGCTCCAAGACAAGGCACACTCCGCCTGGGAGAAAAGACCCAGTGAATGTAGTCTTACTTCTGTACGTTTGTATTTTTGCAATGTTGTGACTTGTTCTTTTATGTTTTTACACTTTTAATGGTTTTATGCTATTTTTAAAAACTGTCTATCTGTACATTGCTTAGAATTCCACCCTGATTAGTAAGCAGTTTAGAAATTTTCTCAAACAAACAAACATGGCTAGGATTGTGCTGTTAATGTAGATCTGAGGGTTGCGTGGGCGTAATCCACAGCCCTCTAGATGCCCCTAAACTACAATTCCCATTGTTCCTGGCCATTGGTCATGCAGGTTAGAGCTGATGGGAGTCAGAGTCCTCTGGCAATGATGCATTCTGTGGCCTTTTTCCTTTGCCTATTATTTTTTTGGACACCATATTAATTTTTTTGACTGCAATGCTGAGGCAAAGTCTGATGGCCCTCCTGGTTGAGCTCTAGGAAACGCCATGCTGCATATTTGCTTTAGATACTTAAATACAACTCAGGGTTCAGATCACAGCTTCTCCACGGCAGCTAAATAAGTAACACGTTCGGATTTTGTAAACTGTTTCTCACAGCTTGTTTATTTAGGGTTATAACTTGAGTCAGGCTCCTTATGGAAGCGTGACTCATTGTTTAATGTGTCAGCTTATTAGCAATACTTGTTTTTGCCTTATATTTCCTTTGCTACCACTAATTGCTGAGCCCACTGTGAGCTCCAGTTTCTAATGGCAGTGTACAAGAGGAAGGAAGAGAAAGTGGATGTTGCAAGACAGAAGCCCCTGGAAAGACACAAAACCCTTAGATTTGCAGAGAAGCCTTGAAAAAAAGCACAGAAGCAAAACTGCGATCAAATGGGCAGCATTTGGAAACTGGGGGAGCAGCAGGGAGTTCCAGCAGTTTGGTTCCTCTGTCTGAATATGTTAATCCAATCATTTGTCATGTTAAACTTGCAGATTTGCAGGATGAGATGCACTTTATATATCATAGTGGGGAACCTCAGATCAAATCTGACCAACCATACCTCTCTATCTGGTCCATGAACCTCTTCCTATGTCACACACCCCTCTCTTCAGGCCATACACCTCACTGGCTCTGTTGACAGGAGCAGTGGCGTAGCGTGGGGGGTGCAAGGGGGGCGGGCCGCACCGGGCGCAACATCTGGGGTTAGGGCAAATCCACGGGTTAGGGGGCGCAAATCCACGGGTTAGGGGGCGCAAATTACTTGCCTTGCCCCGGGTGCTGACAACCCACACTACTCCACTGGACAGGAGCGAGCCAGCAGTCAATCACACGATGCAAGAGGAATTAACTCTTTATTAGGGAAAAACAGGATCTGCACAGGAGTGTCAGGCCTAATGAGCACAGCAATTCATCTTCAGTAGGTGTTGCCCCCATAAAGCAACTGCGGAGTCCCCACCTTCCTAGAGCTGTCTAAGTCCCTTCCTCTCTAGGGTTTTCCCCAAGCAATCTGAGACTGTGCCTGCATGAAGCTAATTTCTCTTTTGACCTCTTCATGCCTCTCCTGGTTCTGTGAGACCAGTGGGGAGGGGAGCTTGTTACAGTGAGGGAGGGAGGCACTTGTGCTTCTTCACCAGTCTGACTCATCTCTGCCTCTTGGCCTCCCTCATCCCATTTTCCTGCTTCCACATCCACTTCCAACTCTGGACTTCCCTCTGGGACAGACTCTCCCTGCTCACTAAGCCCTGTTACCTCTTCAGCTGCCAACACTTCCTCCTCCCAGGCTTCTCTCTCTTATCCTCTGACCACTCTTTGCCCCACCACCAGTCCCCGGGCTCTGAGCCTTCCTCCCTTGGGGCTTCCCCAGCTGGTTCCTCCCACCATTCCTTTGCATCCAATCAGTCCATGACGTCTGTCTTGCCCACAAATGTTTTTTCCTGGCTGGACTGTATCACTGAACACTTTGCTTATCAGAATGGAGGATAGTGAGGGGCGTCTAAACTACCCTATGCACAAAGTAAAAGCCACAGACTCCACCCACTTGTGCTTCTGCCCCCACCCACCCTTGGCACATGCCCAGAAGGGAATATAGCCCTTGGGCTGAAATAGACTGCTGCACTGTTGTTGTTTAGTCGTTTAGTCGTGTCCGACTCTTCGTGACCCCATGGACCAGAGCACGCCAGGCATGCCTGTCTCCCACTGTCTCCCGCAGTCTGGTCAGACTCATGTTCGTAGCTTCGAGAACACTGTCCAACCATCTCATCCTCTGTCGTCCCCTTCTCCTTGTGCCTTCAATCTTTCCCAACATCAGGGTCTTTTCCAGGGAGTCTTCTCTTCTCATGAGGTGGCCAAAGTATTGGAGCCTCAGCTTCATGATCTGTCCTTCCAGTGAGCGCTTAGGGCTAATTTCCTTAAGAATGGATGCGTTTGATCTTCTTGCAGTCCATGGGACTCTCAAGAGTCTCCTCCAGCACCATAATTCAAAAGCATCAATTCCCCTTCATGGGTCACTGTCTTGCTGTGGCGAAGGGGCTTGAATAACTCAGAGAAGCTATGAGTTATGCCATGCAGTGCCACCCAAGATGGACAGGTCATAGTGGAGAGTTTTGACCAAACGTGATCCACCTGGAGCAGAAACCGGCAAGCCACTCCAGTATCCCTGCCAAGAAAACTCCATGGACAAAGACTGCTGCGCTATATGCACCCATATATCTAATCAATCTTAGCACAGAAAGCTGTCTTCTGCCAGGTCAGGCTATTTGTCCATCTGGCTCAATGCTGTCTAATCTGCCTTCAGGGTCTCGAGCAGAGGTTTTTCCCATTGCTTGCTCCCTGATCCCTTTAAGCTGGAGATGCCAGGAACTGACCCTGAGCCCTTCTACATTCAAAGTGCATGCTCCATCACTGAGCTGTAGTCCCTTGAAAACAACAGCTGGACTGCAAACCAGAAGGACAGAATCAAAGACCAAATTATAATGTGCATCTCTTCCTTTATGCATAAAAATGTAATGCTGTCTTCACTTAGTCCCCATTGGAGGATTTGTAGGGCCTCATCACAGTCCTGGATTTGCATGTAGAAAAACCCAAGAGAGCAAGCCAAGCAAGCTTAGTAGTTCCGTGGGGTGGGAAGGGGAAAGTCTAGGGAGTTAATGTGGAGTGAATGGCAGAGGGGGTTGGTGAGTGGAGCGAACAGGGGTACAGCCCCTAGTAGACTATATTTTTGTATGGAAACAGATGTCACCACGCTTCAGTTTGCATGGCAACCTTCTGAGGCCATATATAAATGGTGGGTGGTTCCAGAACCAAAAGTGGGTGGAGGAATTGGCATGACTCTTCCTTTGTTCAGTAGGCTATATTTGAGCCACACAGAAGTCACAGGTTTCTAATCACATACACACCCTTTCATCCATCCATGCATGCATAGAGGAAGCATGATCATAGTTCAATGACACATTCCAACCAGGTGAAAGCTCTTGTGCAATAATAATAATAATAATAATAATAATAATAATAATAATAATTTATACCCCACCCATCTGGCTGGGTTTCCCCAGCCACTCTGTGTGGCTTCCAACAAAACATTAAAATACAATAATTCATCAGATATTAAAAGCTTCCCTAAACAGGGCTGCCTTCAGATGTCTTCTAAAAGTTGGGTGGTTGTTATTTCTTTGACATCTGATGCGAGGGCATTTTACAGGGCAGGCGCCACTACCAAGAAGGCCCTCTGCCTGGTTCCCTATAGCTTCACTTCTCGCAGGAAGGGAACCACCAGAAGGCCCTCACCACTGGACCTCAGTGTCCAGGCAGAACGATGGAGGTGGAGATGCTCCTTCAAGGCCGAGGCTGTTTAGGGCTTTAAAGGTCAGCATCAACACTTTGAATTGTGCTCGGAAACTTACTGGGAGCCAATGTACATCTTTCAGGACCGGTGTTGTGGTCTTGGCAGCCAACATCCGTATGACCTGAATTGGGACACTCATGGTTTTTTGTTGTTGTCCCAAGCTGTTACAGGAATCAGCTGACTTGTGCCAGAGTGCTGGACCAAAAACCAGGACATTCTGGGATCCTATCAGAAGCTGGAATGGCTTCTGTAATTCAGGGATGTCCCGCTGAAATTGGGACGGTTGAGTGGTATGCTTGTGGCATGGAGGGGCATGAGGCACAGCTTGTGCGTGCTGTGTCCTGGGGTCGGGGCATGATCTAGGGAGAGTTTGAAGGACACATAGATAGGCCTGGAAGGAAGCATTTGCCCCCTGGGCCTGAGGTTCGCCACCCCTGTTCTAGGTGAGGTACAGTTTCTCTAGGCAATTTGCAACACATCAAATATAAAAAACACACAACCACGGGAACCCCAGCACTGAATCCAAACCCAACATGAAAAAGTAAAACAAATGCCAGCCATGGCAACAAAACATTTAGCACATAAAAAGAGCTGAAAACTGACTCACGGGAGCTAAAAGCAAACCGTTACCACCAATCAGCAAATATTAAAATGTTATCAAATGATGTTGAAACATATAAAAAGGCCTGTGAGAATTTGGGGGGGGGGGGGGCTTCACTGGGCACCAAAAGGACATTTACATGGACAGCAGAGGCTTTTCAGGGGTGCTGGGAGACAGGAAAATTGATCAGCACATTAGCACCAGCATGTAAAAATTCAAAGGGAAATGACCTATGATTCTTAAAGTTTTGCATGGATGGCCCAAAGAACAGCTGAATTACTTTCAATTCTGGCTTTGGCTTAGAGGACTCTGTAGACTTTGTGGCAACCTCTTCCTTGGTCCACCTCTTGCCAGGTATGCAAGTTGGCACTAGCGCAAAGGATGCTATTAGAAGTGAGTTATTCCTACTGATAATGTCACCCCAGTAGTGTTAAGTCAAGACTTCACGGCCTGAAGGAGGTAGATAGATGATGGGAGCAAGCTCCAGGTCCCACCTTCAGGCCTCTCATAAACATGTCTCTGATTATCAGTTCTTGGGAATCACATGTGAGAAGAGTTGCTCTTGCCCTCAGGTCCTGCCTGCAGGCCTTCCATAAACATCTGATTTCTCACTGGGAATATAGGGCACTAGATTAGATGGGCCACTGGCTTGATCCAGTAGAGCTTTTCTCATGTACTTAGTGTTGCAAATGTTAGGATGCATCTCAGCTTGCATTGAAAGCTGATGGGTCTGCATAGAAAAGAGTAGATAGAGAGAGGGACCTCCTAGTTTCCTAGACTGTCATTTCTGACCTAGCCTGTGCTCACCTTCCCTTAGGCACTAAATTAGCCCTTTTCAACCTTGGGCCCCCAGATGTTTTGAACTACAACTCTCATCATCTCTGAGCACTGGCCGTGCTGCCTAGATGTCCAACAACTGGGATGCGGGTGGCACTGTGGTCTAAACCACTGAGCCTCTTGGGCTTGCCGATCAGAAGGTTGGCAGTTCGAATCTGCACGATGGGTTGAGCTCCCATTGCTCTGTCCCAGCTCCTGCCAACCTAGCAGTTCGAAAGCATGTCACTGCAAGTAGATAAATAGGTACCACTGCTTTACCTTTATCTTACCAATAACATCTGGAGCCCAAGGCTGAGAAAAGCTGCATTAGACTGATACTCTTAGGGTTGCTGACCTCATTTCCTGCTTCCTTCTACTTCATCCTCACCTTGGGAGAGGAGTCTTTTGTGTCTCTCCTGCTGAGATGCCAGCGCTCAAGGTCTCCCCACATTCTTTAGACAGAACTAGGATCTCTCCTCTGAAGCGTCTTTTCTTGTAATAAATGTAGCTTTCTTATTTCTCCTAAGCTGAGAGTCTCCGCGTGATTATACCCATGGTGAAGTGTGTTCCTCCAACAGGGACTCAGTATCAAGTTCAACTTCTGCTGAGCATTTTAGCTCCAAGCACCAACACTTACCTGAGATATACCAGCGCTGATGCCGATTGCCACTCCATCCTTTTGAAAAAGCATTTAGAGGGCTCAAGTGCACTGTGCAGTACACTGTGCTCTAGATGCCTCCTCCACCTTCATTTCTCCAAGGTGTGGAGAACTGGGCTCCTTTGGGATGAAGGGCAGGATAGAAATTTAATAAATAACAAATAAATAGAACTAAAGTGAAGATAGCAAGCTCCTTGGCTGTTGTTCTCTGCCCCTTCAGCGGACAAGCTCTCGACGCCTTTTCCTGCAAGTTTCACATTTCCTCCCTGCCTCTTTGCTGGGGAAACCTCAGTTATGTTATCGCTGGAACTTGCCACATAATATGGAGGACAAAGGAAAGGACGGAACTTGCCCCATTCAGCAAGTCAGGGCTGTCTTCCCCGCTGCCAAGAAGCACTTTGCAAACAAAGGAGATTAAAAAATAAATACAAGCAATAAAGCTCACCTGACAAGTGTCCTTTTAAATTACCCCTTTTTCCTGAAAACCTACAATAAATCGCACGCACAAGCCGTAAAAGTACCTGAAACGCTCTTTGAAAGATTTACAGGCACCTGACTCCTATGCTCAATAAAGTCAACATGCTGCTTGCAAGATAATTTCTCATCAGCCATATTTCAGATTTCCTGAACTCCCTTCAGTCAACCAATCCCAAGTAATACAGCATCGCCAGCCCATCTGAATCACAGCTACTTAAAGCTAACAAGCCCAGCTGATTTATAGGCACTATCTGGGATCTTATCCCTTTCTGCCAGCTTTCCGGATCCAATGCCCTCCTCAACCCACCCCCCCGCCCGATTTGATCAAATGCCAGCGGATTATCCGACTTTCCCAGAGAAAGTAATCTAGCCAATAATCTCTCAATTGGTTCAGGAACTCCATTCTAGAGACTATAGTACCTAGTTAGAGGGAGATGGTGGCTTTCTCAGGCTAACATGTGGAGGTCGTCCGTCAGCAAAAGCACAAATATAGGAAGGACCGGGATGTATTGGACTGTGGCTTGCAGTCAGAAATGTTTTGGTGATGGTGTGTATGTGTGTGTGTGTGTAAGTGTACACTGGGGAGGGGAGGGCTGAGTCCATCATCAGTCGATGTGAAACTGCAAAACAAAACAAAACAAACAAACAAACAAACAAACAAACAAACAGATAAAAGTCTGAGGTGTTTGAAGTTATTGAATTTACTGGGAGGTGGGGGCTGATGTAATCCTAAAAGTGCTATCCCTCTGTGGCTACTGCACCAGTTGCTCTCTGCGTTTTTTTCCACGGCCCCCAAGAAAACCAGAGCAGTATAGAGCAAAGGAAGTGAGCCTTGGGTTCAGGGCAGGGGTGGGGATGGCCCCCCATACCACTGGCCCTGCTTTCCACCTCCAAATGCTTTTTCCTGGCTAGACTGTCTCCTTAAACTCTGATAATTCTTCGTGTTAGTCTGGATGGAAGCTACAGAGCATATGCCACAGCACTGTCAGGCACCATAGGCTCCAACTCGATTGGAGCCTCAAAGTTGGGACAGGACTGACTCCCCCCTATCTTGAGGGACCGGGCCTTGCTGAGCCTCCCTGCGGTGGCAGTTCAGGGTCAGAGCTGTCAGCCTCAGGGCCTTAGTCCTCTGCCCCGAGAGTCATTGTCTAGTAGCTCTGCCTACTGTAGCTACTCTCCTATAGCTGTATATGTGTTGGTCATATGCATGGCTGATTCCTCAAGTGTTCAGTCTCTCTCCAACGCACACACGCAGTTACTGTGCATGCCCGCACAGGAGGGAGAACGAAAACGGAGATGATAGGTGGGCTGGGAGCGTGCGGTCTATGCTTGGGTGAGATTGGAAGCTAGCACGACTGGAAATAATTAGAACGATTAATTGCTTGCACGACAGGAACCAGGAACTGATGGCAATTTCTTTCTCTCTCTCTCTTTGCAGAGTTAATTAGGAAGGGGAGGCCTGTGGAACAGACAACCAGGATGTGACCAGTCAGATCAGTTGCAGAAAACAGGAGTTCTCCCGGGTGACCCAGACAATGCTTTCTTCCATGTTACAACTGTGGAGCTGTCGGTGGTTGTGCAAGAGGGTCCAGTAGGTTTTTGTGTAGACTGTGATCCCCTCTTCAGGGATATCACATTTCCCCAGCACATATAAGCAAGGCGTTTGCCGCCAGACACAAGGGCGGAGTGCCACTTGGGTGCTTTGGAAAATAACAAGATAACGTCCAAAGCACTTTGAAGGGTGACTGATTCAATTCGGGGTCTGAATCAAAATCTTGAGCTGGAAAACAAGCTAATCTTCATGCTTGCCTCACTGCAGATGCTAGCAAGGCTATAGCTTCCTTGTCCTGCATGCATGTCCTATCATATGCATCACTCCTTCTTTGGTATGAACACAGTTTTGTGAAGTCTGTGTGCTTCCCCTCTGCAGTGCTGGGTTGCATATTTAAATACAGAGTCTATGTGTGTGTAGACTCTGTGTCAAACCGTTGGATCAATGCATGGAGGTTGAGCCATGGCTAGGGGTGGGTGAGAACTTTTATTCAGTTTGCATTGAAAGGTGAGCCCGCCTAATCCACTCTTTTCAAAACATTACGCAAAGAGAAACACAACTATCTTTTGAAATTTGACCCGCCCTGAATTTTGCAGTCCAGTTCTCCGGCAAAGTATTGCATACAAAAATATATGCAGATACCGAGGTAAAGTGTGCCCACAAATGCATATATTAGTGAAAGTTGCATGCAAGAGCACACTATACTAGGGGAAATAGCTTTGCAAAAATGTGTATATTAGGCAAAGTTGCATACAAAAATGTGTACGTTAGAAGAAATTAGCACTAAAATGGTGATGAATTTTCACGAGGATTCGCAAACTGATGTGGAAGTGTGGGCCAAGGAACTTATTTATTTATTTAGAGCATTTGTACCCCACACTTTAGCCATGAAGGCTCCCAGAGTACCTTGCATACAATCAAAACAAGACTATCCCTGCCCACACACTTGCAATGTAAAAACACACACAACACAAATGGGAAAAGGGACATGGAGGAAAGAGGAAAATGAAGATCAAACTCAGGCACCAGTTTGTTCCTATAATGACCAGCTGGCACAGTTCAGGGGCAAGTGGTGCCTGATGAAGCTGGGACTCCAGAAAACCAGAAGAAGAAGAAGAAGAAGAAGAAGAAGAAGAAGAAGAAGAAGAAGAAGAAGAAGAAGAAGAAGAAGAAGAAGAAGAAGAGTTGTTTGGATTTGATATCCCGCTTTATTACTACCCCAAGGAGTCTCTAAGCGGCTAACATCCTCCTTTCCCTTCCTCCCCCACAACAAACACTCTGTGAGGTGAGTGAGGCTGAGAGACTTCAGAGAAGTGTGACTAGCTCAAGGTCACCCAGCAGCTGCATGTGGAGGAGCGGAGACGCGAACCCGGTTCACCAGATTACAAGTCCACCGCTCTTAACCACTACACCACACTGGCTCTTCTTCCTATGTCTCCCACTGAGGCAGCCTGATGGAATGGCTGCTCCCAAGAAACCAAGGAGAAACTGACAGTTTTACCCATCCTCAGCTGGGGCCTGCAGTTGTGGTCCTGATTCTTCTCTCCACGCACTGCTGGTACCCTCTGTTGGTCGAGTAAACAGGGCTCAGATCGCAAGACCTTGCATTTGATTCAAAAACCTTTCTTGGATGCTACAGTTGTCAAATGGAAATAACGAACTCATTTCCCATTCCGGACCATCTCTCAACCCAGAAATGTCACTTTTTAAAAACTTCTCAGTTGAAACGCTTAGTCTTGCATCCCAAACGTGGAAACTCTGGTTGTTTCATGTTTCGATGTGAAAACCCATCTTAATATATTCTCAGCGTTCAGATGTGACAAAAGGAAGATAAATTAATTCAGAGAGCTAAATATAGCTTAAAATTGCTGGAGTTGGTTGAAATGTATAGGCCGGGTGTCCACAAGAAATGGCGATGGGGAGAATGGTAAGCAGAAAGTGGCTCTTTTAGATATTTTATGGCAGGGGAGGGGGGCAATTAGATATTTTATTTTATTCCTAGGTAGGGAGGTGCACGGGGCTGTCTGAATCCTGGATTCAGAACCAAATACATCCTATTTGGGTCCACTCAGCTGGATTGGGTTGAGACAGTTCTTGATTTCCCTGGGTCATATCAGATTCGCCCAAAGTAATTCAGAGCTATCAAATGGTGTGGTCTGGTGTTGGGGATGGGTGGGGAGGAGGAGATACTAAGGCAGTCTACAAGCATCTCCTAATTCCCTTCCCATCCACATGTTTAATCAATGTTTTAAACTCTAAATAAGCTTACGGTTGAGAGAGGGGAAATGGAGATACCTGTCTCCTTCTCTCGCCTTCCTGACCACATGGCTGTGCAAGGCCCTTGAATGAGCTCAGGGCTGAAATCCAGGTAAGGTCAGATCTGGGCAACTCTGAAGCATTGTGTCAGATGGTGGTGGTTGCTCGTGAGTAACCAGGCAGGACTCCCACCTGGCTTTTACAGGTTTTATTGTGCAAACTATTTACAGTGCAGATCTACCAAGTCCATGTCCGTCTCAGTCACTTGCAGAATCTGGGAGTGGCCCCTTCCGGCTTCTCCCCCAACATAAGAACTCTGGCACCCCACGCCTCCTCCTCCCCTCTTTGCGTTTCACCCCTCTTTGCAAGGTGGGCGACAGAAGTGGCGTGCATCCCTCCTGGCCAGCCTGGCGAGGTGAGGCACTGGGGCTCTCAGCAGCATCCTCAAGCCCTTTTCCTGCTTTGCTGGCCCCTTCCCTCTCTTCTCCACTGGAGGTGTGGCTTTTCCCACCGCTGGAAGAAGAACTGCTCCTCAGGAGTTTTGGAGGCTCTCTGTATCCCAACGGCCCCCCTGTCTCCCTCCCCTGTTCCGATGGCAGTCCCCTGGCACAATGATTGTTGTTTAGTTGTTTAGTCGTGTCCGACTCTTTGTGACCCCATGGACCGGAGCACGCCACGCACTTCTGTCTTCCACTGCCTCCCGCAGTTTGGTCAAACTCATGCTGGTAGCTTCGAGAACACCGTCCAACCATCTCATCCTCTGACACAATGAATTTGGCCCCAAATCAGAACAGGCCCCTCATGTTGAGCCCCAATGTATAGCAGTGCTTGTACATGGTGGCCATTTGTCATGCTTTACAGAGGTTAGACCTCTGTTTGAAGGGCTGTCAGAGGAAAGTCATCTCTTTGAGGGAGATCTCTTAAGTCCAGTTTAAAAACAAAGCACCTGAGAAGAGAAAGGAGGAGAGGCCCTGAAGTTGCCCTATCAACAGTGAGAAGCACCTGGGCAGCAGACTAAGCAAGCACAGAGGTCAGCAGGTCACTATCTTTCCAATTATGGCAAAAATATTTTGCATTTTGATTTTAATTACAGTAATTACGTCAGAATTTGCATTGATCAATATTAAATTGGCAGGTACAAATTTTATGCAAATTCCCCCCCCTCTTTCTCTCTCTCTCTCTGCAATGTCGTAAGTGGCCACTCTACTTGTAACCCCCCCCCCTTTGCCCCTCTATGTTCCTCTGCTAGTGAGTTGGCAGTTGCTTATTAGCACATGTTGGCTGCCATCCCGTGAGACACCACTGCAGACCAAGTCGTGGTTTTCATGCTCACGACATCCGCTGTGTGATATAAAGGAAAAGAAAGCCATTCTTTGTGCTGTGTGCAGACCGGTTTTTAAAGCCAAGTGCTTTGCATTTTACAGGGTGGAGTGTCACTAAAGCCTTAATGATCATTTTAGTGCAGTAACTGAAGTATCCACTGATTTTTAAAAAACCATAAATCCTCTGAGCATGGCCTGTGTCTTCCTGGTGATTCATGGCCTGCACGCTTTCTGCCGGCAATAAAAGTTTCTGTGATCTTATTTTATGTGCTGCGGTTTGGCACCAGAAGCATATCCCACTAGCTGGAGGTACAAGGGGAGAGGAACTTTCAGGGGTACGATTAGATAATGGCAATGAATGGAGATGAAGATGAAGATGAAGATGAAGATGAAGATGAAGATGATGATAATAATAATAATAATTTGATTTAAAACAGGTGCTTTGAAACATTTAAATCAACAATAGCTAAAAGGAAACAAAACACATGCAATTTCTACATCTCCGGATAGTTTGCCGAAACAAAAATGTTTCAAGCAGACACCAAAATAGAGTACAGTCAAATCGCAACATACATAGAGGTTCCGTTCCAAGCATTCCACGGATATGTGAAAATCACAGATAAGATGAAGCTACTTTTTCCTTGGCTGGCAAGCAAGCAGGGAAACTGTGGTGGGAGTTCTTCCCTGTATCTCTGATCCTCACTTCTCTATGTGCCTGTGATCGGCAGAAGGGAGGAAGAAGTACGTGGGCAGAGAAAGTTGCAGGCAGAAGAAAAGGGCTGGAACAGATCTGGACCCAGAAGCACCCCAAAACTGTGTTATAAGAAGCGATAATAACAATACACTCCAGTAGGGTTGCCAGACCTCCAGGTCTGACCTGAAGTCTCTAGATTTGTCTGGACCCCTTCAGGTGGCATGGAGAAGGGTTGAATCTCCTGGTTGGTGAGAGTGCTTTTAAAATATTGAGAAGACTGCATGTAGCTTGCAAGCTTCACTCTGGCAAGAGCTGGCTGCAAATAATAACAGAGATGCTCAGTATACCGGAAGGAGCATCTCCACCCCCATTGTTTAGCCCAGAAACTGAGGTCCAGGGCCGAGTGGTTCTGGTGGTTCCCTCACTGCGAGAAGTGAGGTTACAGGGAACCAGGCAGAGGGCCTTCTCGGTAGTGGCACCCGCCCTGTGGAACGCCCTCCCATCAGATGTCAAGGAAATAAACAACTATCAGACTTTTAGAAGATATCTGAAGGCAGACCTGTATAGAAAAGTTATTAATGTTTGGTGTTTTATCGTGTTTTTAATATAGTGGTACTTTGGGTTAAGTACTTAATTCATTCCGGAGGTGCGTACCTAACCTGAAACTGTTCTTAACCTGACGCACCACTTTAGCTAATGGGGCCTCCTGCTGCTGCCGTGCCGCCGGAGCACGATTTCTGTTATCATCCTGAAGCAAAGTTCTTAACCTGAAACACTATTTCTGGGTTAGCAGAGTCTGTAACCTGAAGCGTATGTAACCCGAGGTACCACTGTATTCTGTTGGGAGCCACCCAGAGTGACTGCGGAGACCCGGTCAGATGGGTAGGGTATAAGTAAATAATAATAATAATAATAATAATAATAATAATAATAATAATAATAA
>JAXCMG010000016.1:4870435-4884141 GCA_034642415.1 Podarcis siculus
CCCCAACTTTTACACGGGAAGACACCCGAGGACACCAAAACCTGCATATATATATATATATATATATATATATATATAATCTGCTCTATGACTTGACTACCGTACACTTGGCCTGCAACTTAACTTACATGAGGTTTCAAATACAAGGGTAATGCAGATACACAAAAATCACGTATAGCCAAAATGACACTGTCTTGGGAGCCTTCTATAAGTTAGCTGGAGAAGGAAAGAGAGCGAGAGAGAGAGAGAGAGAGCGCAGTCCTAGAGCACACCCTCCCCAAATTACGAAAGCCACCCCAGCTTCTGATTTCAACATGCAATGTCCCTATTTCCTTCACTAGTGCTGCCATCACTGAGCTCAGGGAGAAGGATGAACCAGTGCTTGTTCTGAGCAGCAGCCACAGTGGTGGCAAGGAAGCACCCTGTTGCCACTCCATGGCCTCTCCTTGGCTGCTGCCGCCAGTCTCCTCCCTTGGGTAGCTTTTAGCAGCTGCTGGAGAGCAGACAAGGAGGAGGAGAGGCTGCCACCACTGAGGCCCAGCCCCGTGTGACGCACTGGCTCTGAGGGGCAGGCAGAGGGCAGGACCGCCCTGGGCAGGAAGAAAGGGGGAGCAGAGCGGAGCAGAACACAATAAGTCTTTTAAAATTTTATTTATACTTTTCAGATATACAAATTTCACTGATTTTACATTCATTTTGACATTTTAAAACTTGACTTCCTTCCCCCTCTTTCTGTGGTTCCTTAAATTTATTTTTACTGTCTTCTGCATATCCGAATTAACTTAACTTGCTCATTTCTCTCTCTCTCTCTCTCTCTCTCTCTCTCTCTCTCTCTCTCTCTCTCACACACACACACACACACACACTCACACACTCACACACACATAGCTGCAGGTTATGACAATAATCCTGCCGGTGTTTTTATCTGTTTACAATTTATCTGTAAATATTCAACAAACGATTCCCATTCTTTCATAAAAAGTTTGTTATCTTGATTTATTATTCTTCCGTTAAATTTCGCCATTTCTGGATATTCTGTTAGTTTTTGTATCCATCCTTCCTTTGCAGAGCACAATAAGTCTTAATTTTTAAATTTTTTTTAAAAATGCTTTGCCTATTTGTGTCTAGTCCTGCCCCTTTCTCAGATTTATTTACTGGTGTGTGCTTCTTTTTTTGGCAAATCTACCAAAAAATAAAATAAAATAAAACTGGGATTAAGGGGTTTTCTCAGGATGGCGTGTTGGTTAAGTGGGGATGGCACACACCCTTCTTCTGATAGGAAATGCTCGGGGGGACGGGACACAAAAATGAGGGGGGTCGAGGAGGGTCAGTTGTGGAGTGACTGAGAAATGCCCCTGTTTTCATCTGAGGAATGTTGGAGGATATGCTAGAACCAACACACCAAACAGGCCTTACGCAGGAAGCAAGGCCAGAGTTCAAAAACTCCTTTTGTGCAGGGTCAACTTGGAGTTACCTGTCATAGAAAGGGCTTTTAATCTCTCAACCTTGCTTCTTGAGTTAGGTCTACTCAGCGCACCGGCTGTAGGACTGAGAGCGATGCTCTTGCAAGATCTTGTGGGGCAACGCAACCTGCCTAAAGATCTTGCGAGAGCACCCCCAGTGGACTTCGAAGGATGGTTGTGCTTCGGTTCACAGAATGTTTCGGAAAATGCACATGTGGTAAAGTAAAGGTAAAGGGACCCCTGACCATTAAGTCCAGTCGTGATCGACTCTGGGGTTGCGGCACTCATCTTGCTTTATTGGCCGAGGGAGCCAGCGTACAGCTTCCGAGTCATGTGGCCAGCATGACTAAGCCGCTTCTGGCGAACCAGAGCAGCTCACGGAAACGCCGTTTACCTTCCCACTGGAGCGGTACCTATTTATCTACTTGCACTTTGACGTGTTTTCGAACTGCTAGGTTGGCAGGAGCAGGGACCAATCAAGGGGAGCTCACCCCGTTGCGGGGATTCGAGCCACTGACCTTCTGATCGGCAAGTCCTAGGCTCTGTGGTTTAACCTACAGCGCCACCCGCGTCCCTGCACATGTGGTAGGTCTGCCTTTAAATGCAAATTTCTCTCCTTCGCTCCCCACGTTATTCCTGTTTGCTAACACAGTTTCCTCTCAGTGGCGTTTCCACATGGAGCAGATCTCTCCCCTCTTGCTACAAATGAACCCGTCTAACTTTTCCCATCTCATAGCGAACACACTCTCCGTCCCCCAGTGGCCTTGTCCATCATAGTGAAGGTTGACTGCCTCTGCAGGATGGAACAATGATCTGATCTGACTACTGCCGGATCGAATGCTAGCAGGTTCTTTCTCGCTTCCACAAATGCTGAGTGGGATTAGCTGGGCTGAATGAGGGGAAGGCCATTTGCCTCTGGGAGCCATGGGTGTCAATGAATACTAATCCTTCTAACACCATATAACCCTCCCTCCCAGAGGCATGCCTGCACTAAGCTGCCAGCACAAAATACCACTGGGCATTGCTGGCATTGAGCGCTGCCTGCATTTGGGTTTCATAAGGGCTGGGAAGGACAGATGGAGGTGGCAAAGGCATGTAAGGAAATGCAGGGAAATTGTGTAACCCTCTGGAGAATAATCAGAGGTAGGATCGGAATCCAGGAACCTGCTTCTCATGAGGAACTTGACTTGCTAATGAGCGTGAAACTGGGTCAGGTATTTCCCACATCAGAGCATAGGAAGATGCCTTATACCGAGTCAGAACATCTAGCTCAGTACTGCTCTTATTGGGGGTGGTCAATATCTGGTCTGGAGGTGCCAATGTGGCCTTCTGGGACTCTCTCTCTGGCCTTCTGAACTCTCCCCAGGCCACACTCCCTTCACTGACCCTGCTTCATGCCCTCACTGACCCTGCTTCATACCCCCACTGCCCCTGCTTCATGCCCTCACTGCCCGTGCTTCATGCCCCTGATTGCCCCTGCTTCATGCCCCTCACTGACCCTGCTTCATGCCCTCACTGACCTGTTTCATGCACCTCACTGACTCTCATCATGCCCTCACTGACCCTGCTTCATGCCTCTCACTGCTCCTGCTTCATGCCCTCACTGTCCCTGCTTCATGCCCCTCACTGACCCTGCTTCATGCCCCTCACTGACCCTGCTTCATGCCCCTCACTGCCCCTGCTTAATGCCTCTCACTGCCCCTGCTTCATGCCCCTCACTGCCCCTGCTTCATGCCCTCATTGCCCCTGCATCATACCCCTCACAGACCCTGTATCATGCCCCTCACTGCCCCTGCTTCATGTTCTCACTGCCCCTGCCTCATGCATCTCACTGATTATGCTCCACAGCCTTCACTGACCATGATTCATACCCTAAATGTTTTTGCCAGGCTGTAATGAATCCTTGAACTCTGATAATGCCTCCTGCATTTCTGGATAGAGGAGAAGGAAGACTGTGTGTGTGTGTGTGTAAGAATGAGCCGCTGTATAAAGGTAAAATTTACATTTGTTGCTCCACCCACTTCTGCCTCTGACCCCGCCCACCACTGGCCCTCAGTGACCCTGAATGGAATGTGGCTCTCAGGCTGAGAAAGGTTCCTCACCTCTGGGCCTACACCAACCAGCAGAAACCCTCTTAGAGGTTCAGGAGTACCTTGCCCCACCTGGACATGTCAGGGATGGAATGTAGGAGTTTCTGCATGCCAAACATGAGCTTTGACACTGAGTGATGGGTAGTGCCGGCAGTTAGATGACAAAAAGTGAATTTAGAGTGTTTGAAGAGACCTTCAGAGGGGGTGACATGGCACTGACAGACACTAAGCAACATCAAAAGGGTTATTTATTTATTTCAACCCTGCCTTTTCGGGCAATCTCTCAAAGGGTAATTTACAATAAAGATGTCAAAAAACAAAACAATTGAACAAATACCATCTAATAAAAATGGCACCCGGTGATTCCAAAATGGTTTTTCTGAGAGTGCAGTTTAATGTTTTGTGGACATCAATGGACATGGGCGTTGTGCAGAGGTGCTGCCGTGTGCCCAAGATTGGGGGGACCAGCGTGCGTTGTGCGTATGTGATGTCATGCGAGCAATGCATGATGTATGACACACGCACAATGTTGCATCGTCAGGAGGAGGCCGAGTGTGGCTTCTCCTGAGCATGAGAGAGGAAGCCGTGCCACATGGCGCAGTTTCCTCTCTTGCACTTAGGAGGAGCCAGCCACTGAACTGTGCTGTGCTCGGCCTCCTCAGCCCCCTCCACACTGAGGGGGCCCAGCCGGCTGCCGACAGGTATTGAGGGGGCTGGAGACACCTCTGCCTCTAGGAGGTGGTGTGCCTGGTGTTGTGTGTTTGCATGCACAAAACTCTCAGCAAGCTTTAAAGGCCCAAATAACAGTCCAAATAAATAATAGTCCAAATAATAGAGATGGTGAACCTGAAAAACCGTGGCTGACAGGAATCCACCAAACTGCCACCAAGTGTTGTTGTCCAGCAGGGCTGCCTTTCTTAGAAACTGATGCCAGGCACTTCAGGTAACTCAATCAGGTGTCTTATTCCTGGTCCACTAGGCCCACACTAACTTTCACCTTCCATTCCCCTCTACAGGAAGTTCCCTCTTCAGGTACTTCCTCTTGATTCCAGGAACTAACCGTGTACACAGTGCCTTCCAGGTGTTGCCGGTTTCCAGTATGGATATAAGATGGCATTGTTTTTCATCCCACCATCTATTCATTGCACATGACACTGTTTCCATTCCACTGCGGTTCATCTTCTTCTCATGACTACATTACTCATGTTGCTGTTGGCTGTGGAGAAATCACATAATCTACATTGTCAATACATCTTTTCACCCCCTTGTCTTCAGTGCAAAGGGAACAGAATGGAAACAGTGGGGGGAGCAATAGTGAATGTCATTCCAGATGCGGAATGAAGAACTGAATTTTGGCCGTGTCTGCTCCCATTGCTCTTCTCACCGGAATCCTCCAGCATCCCTAATCTCCACCCTCCATCAGTCCCATCTAGCATGGCCAATGATGGGAACTGGACTTCAGAACTGGAGAGCCACGTCTTTAACTGTGCTTGCTTTAAGAAGTCCCTTGGATAGGTATATTCCAGATTCGTGTGTTGTTGTTGTTTTAAAAACATCCAAACTGCCTTAGTGCATTTTAATAGCATTTGTTGTGGTTATTTCATACACCTGAGAATAGCTATTGCAATGTTATCAGCACAAGGCAGTCACTTTTTAAAAGAAAGAGGACCAGAGATTTATGCTCTGGGCATGAATAGATTTCTCAGTTTTGGTTTTCATAAGCCTCCCCCTTGCACCCCCGTCCTCCTCAAACAAAACAACAAAAATGGAAACTTCCACCAACTTGTAACAACGTTAAATTTTATGAAAGTGAAGGGTGCTTTATAAATGATCCATTAATCTTCACACATATGTCACAAACCCAAAATGCTCCAGCCCTTTCTCCCCCCCTCCTCTCAGGAACAAACAAGACGTGGCAGCAATCACCTGGCTAGCAGTTGCATGGTCATTTTTTAAAAAAGTAAATCACAGTCACGGTCCCTAGACAGATGCATAATAGCAGCCCAGAAGCCAGGCATGAAGGCAGCAGCAGCCCTCAGTCAATAGTTCCTCCTGTCTAGGTGGCCAAGTGGCATGCTGCCTCTGAACAAGGAACATCTGAACATTTGGCCTTCAGGGCGAATAGCTCACTGATCCAAATCCTCTAAAGAAAGGTTGAAGGAGTTAGGTATCCTGGAGAAGAGTCAATGGAAGAAAAGGACAGAATAAACTCCCTGCTGGAGCAGGCTAATGACCCATCTAGACCAGCATCCTATTCTCACAGTAGCCAAAGAGATGCATACCCCCCAACATTTCTCTGATGAAAATAGGGACCTCCTATTCCACACCTTCCAACATTTCTCCAATGAAAATAGGGACGTTGTGCCATGGGAAGCCCAAAAGCAGGGCCTGTGTACAACAATGCTCTCCTCACTTGTGATTCTGCAGCAACTGGTAAAGGTAAAGGGATCCCTGACCGTTAGGTCCAGTCATGGCTGACTCTGGGGTTGCGGCACTCATCTCGCTTTATTGGCCGAGGGAGCCGGCGTACAGCTTCTGGGTCATGTGGCCAGCATGACTAAGCCTCGTCTGGTGAACCAGAGCAGCGCATGGAAATGCCGTTTACCTTCCCACCGGAGTGGTACCTATTTATCTACTTGCACTTTGACGTGCTGTTCAACTGCTAGGTTGGCAGGAGCAGGGACCGATCAAAGGGAGCTCACCCCGTTGCGGGGATTCAAACCGCCGACCTTCTGATCGGCAAGTCCTAGGCTCTGTGGTTTAACCCACAGCGCCACCCATGTCCCTGCAACTGGTATTCAGAGGCAAATTGCCTCCAACGGTAGAGGTAGAATAGCCTTTGTGGCTAGTAGGCATTGATAATCTCCTCCTCCATGAATCTGCCTAATCCTCTTTAAAGCCGTCCAAATGGGCAGTCACAATCACTGCTTCTTGTGGGAGTGAAGTCCAAAAGCTGACCATGTGCTGTGTAAGGATGGGAGAACCTGTCAATTACAATCTCTCTTGGTTTCTCAGTTTCCCAATATTAATTTCAGTTCTCCACATTCCTAAATCAATTTGCATTTTTTTAAAAAAGCCCCCACGGAAATTCATTAGCATTTTAGTGCAAATTTCTTTTAATACCCACATCTTATGCAATTTTTGTCTAATACACACATTTCTGCAAAGTGATTTCCCCCAACATAATGAATTTTTGCATGCTATTTTCACCGGGATGTGCATTTTTATGCACACTTCTTTATGCACAATTTTGTATTTGGTTGGAGGGAAAAAAGCACATCGCAAAATTCAGATAAATGAGAGTTGCAGAGGATTGACGTGTCTTGGTTTGCATATTGTTTTGGAAAATGCAGATTTTGTCTTTAAAGGCAAACTGGATCAATTTTCTCTCCCATTCCAGGGCCTCTCTTTTCTCTGTCTTGTGTATTCCAGCATTCAGCTTCATGGGCTTTCAAGCAGGCATTTAAAAGTTGGAACAGAAGGACCCTGCTGGTTCTCTGTTGCTAGAATATTCCACAGGACTGGGCTGAAGTTGCTGCTGTCTGAAAAAGGAGAGGAGGATCGGGGGGGGGGGAGCTTTTAGCTGAGCTCTGAAGCCTGGGATTGAAGGATCTGGTGACACCCTAACAGTGTGGCCATTGCATGAGTTATTTCAGCCAGGCTCAGTCCCACATTTAGGTGAGGTCCCACCCACAATGTACACTGAAGGCAGATTTGTAGCACATTAACAGCAACGGCTTCCCCAAAGAATTATGGGAAGTGTCATTGACTTTCCCCAGAGCTAAAGTTTCCAGCACCCTTAATAAACTGCAGCGCCCAAGATTCTTTGAGAGGGAAGCAATGTGCTCTAAAGGGTCTTTCACCCCTTCTTCTTGAGATGGTAATGTACACTGCTTCCGTTATTTCAAAGGCTGCTTACAAACTAGACATTTAAAGCACCCCCTTCCTGAAAGAATCTAGGGAACTATAGCTTGTTAAGAGTACTGGGAATTGTAGCTCTCTGAGGGGGCATGCTACAGTTCCCAGGATTATTTGGAAGTTCTGTGCTCTAAATGTGCATCAAATTTGCTTTAAAACGATTTGTAGATGTGTAGATGTGACTTTAGACAGCAGTCTTGTCTAGGGGTCAGGCCCGTTGAACTCAATGGGACTTACTTCTGAGTCAACACATACAGGATTGCACTATAAATAAGGAACAGGGGAACTCTTTGCCCTTCAGATGTTGCTGGACTACAACTCCCATCATCTTTGACCACTGGGTGGTGCTGATGGGACCTGGAGTCTAACAGTACCTGGGGGCCTGAGACTTCCCCACCCCTGCCTTAAAGCATGAAAAAATACAGGCAATCCTGTGTGGTTATGTTCTGGACCCCCATGCATGTCAGCAAAAACCCATGTAAAGTGTTCCATCCTGCCCCGTCTCCATTCTGTCCCTGTTCGGCCCTTTTAGTGATGTTTTCGGGTCACTTCTGGGCTGGGTTCTGTGGGTGATCGTGTATCAATTGGACAATTGGACATTTCTTGCATGTCAAAATATCACCAGGCAGGATTCTTTGGAGGAAGTTGTGCTCTTTAAACATGCTTTAAAAATGTGCTGCATTTGCAGGCACTATGGGGCAAACCAACTTCACTATGTTTGGCCTGTCCCGCCACCTCTGCCCATTCTCCTGAGAGGAGCCCTGGACTCCAGCCTCAGAGCCCGACCCGGAGGGCACCGCTGTGGGCTGGGTAGGAACTCCTGTGGCGTTGCCTTTTCCTCACCCCCTTGCGATTTATAAACACTACGGCCTGGCTGAGAGACGAGGACCACTCCCTGCCTGAAGACTTTTTTCTTTCTTTTGCTGTGTCATAAAGCTGCCCGAGCTGCCCAGAGCTCTCATCATTCGGCAGAAGGCAGATTTATGAGGCTCCTGTTGAGCATCGATGGCACAGGACATTTCCAAGCCTCGCTCCCTCGGGGCTTCCAAACGCTGGGCTGGATGCCTTCCCTCCTCCCACAGGCAGCGCGGTGGAGCACAGGCTGCGGAACTGTGCTGGGGAGAGTCCCACCCAATGACTCAGTGCGGCTGGCTTGCGACCGGAGCCTGAGCTCACAAGAGCAGTCTGCTGGCACCAGAGCTGGCAGACGCAGTTTCGTGCCCTCCTGCCCAGGCAGAGGGAAGCTCCAGGGGCCCTTTTGGACAGGGTCAGTCTCCTCTGGAGGAGGCAGCATGGAAGAAGGACTCTTTGGGAACACACACCGTCCATTTGAACATCACACACCTGAAAGTCAGAGGTGGTTTTAGGGTAGCACAAATGATGTGGCTGCAGGGGGTGCTGTGCTGCTGGGGGCGCCCCAACAATGTTGTAGAATGGGGTGCGAGAGGCAGGTGTGTGTGTGTTAGTGTCACACATTTCTGCCTGGCCTTTAATTTGAATTCAGCCTGATCTTTTATTTCCCTTCTCTTCCCTCCCCCTCCCCTTTTATGAAGATGACCCTCTCTGAGACTCCACAGCTAATTCTCCCCTGGTCTCCTCGCTGTTGTTGTTGTTCTTAAGAGTGCTGAGAGTTACTAATAGACCCCTATGTGGCGCTGTGGGTTAAACCACAGAGCCTAGGGCTTGCCGATCAGAAGGTTGGCGGTTCGAATCCCCACAACGGGGTGAGCTCCCATTGCTCAGTCCCTGCTCCTGCCAACCTAGATAAATAGGTACTGCTCTGGCGGGAAGGTAAATGGCGTTTCCGTGCGCTGCTCTGGTTTGCCAGAAGTAGCTTAGTCATGCTGGCCATATGACCCGGAAGCTGTACGCCGGCTCCCTCGGCCAATAAAGCGAGATGAGCGCCGTAACCCCAGAGTCATCCGCGACTGGACCTAATGGTCAGGGGTCCCTTTACCTTACCTATTTCCCTCATAGAGCTACAATTGCCAGAGTTCCCTGTGAATTATAGCTCTTTGAGGGAAGTCAGTGAGGCCCTTAACAATTCTTAACAGCTTTAACAAACTGATGTTGCTGAACCACAACTCCCACCCTTCCTGCCTGTTGGCTATGCTTGCTGGGGCTGATGGGAGCTGTAGTTCTGCACCATCAGGCAGGCTAAAGGTCCTCCATGCCTGGTCAACATTACCATATTTCACCCGTGCATTGATTCCCTATTCAACAGCACCCTGCTACTACAAATGGTTTTTAGCTCTCAGCTCTTTTGCATTTTACTGTGGTCTTATTATGATTTTATTATATATGCATAGTTTTGGTTCTTCATCCACATTGTAAGCCGCCGGGGGGTTCTGAGTTAAATTAACCTAGAGTCGTAAACTACCGTATGAATTTGTTCTGTATCCAAGGAGGAGGCTCTTCATTAGGGATGGGGGAGGAATTTGGTTCATCTTGCATCTTAATAGGAACCTGTCCAATATAGTTATCCTTTTAAATCTCCACTTTGCTGAATTTTGTATGATGTACTTCTGCAACCAAAGGAATCCTAGGAAGAAAGTGAATATCAGGAGAAAGTACACAAAAAAGGCTTATATTGGTGACAACAATGTACAAAAATGCACTGTTTTAGGGGAAATTGCCTGCAAAAATCAGGCAAAATGGCATTAAAAATGGCATACGAATGCATATGAAAATAAACATGAATTTTCATGGGACCTTTTTTTCCTTTTTAATTGCAGGCTAATGGCAAAATGTGGCAAGTTGAACATAAAACTGGGGAAATGATAAACACAGAGAAGTTGAAATGGATGAATTAACCCCCCACCATTCCCATAATGGCAATTTTGGTTATATGTTTTTCTTGTGTTAAGTTCCATTCACTGCATCCCACATCAGTTTGCAAACCATTTTTTTTAAAGTCCTCATGAAAATTCATCAGAATTTTCGTGAGAATTTTTCCCAATATACACAATTTTGCATGCAATTTTGCTTAAGGATAGTAATGCCCCCTTAGGGAATGCATTTGCATGTGTGCTATTTTCTCTTTTATATGCGTTTATATGCACACTTTACCCTGGTATATCATTTCCCATACACGTTACTTGGCAGGAGTAGCACATTGCAAGATTCAGAGAAGTGCAAATTTTGAAAGGGTGTGTGTGTGTGTGTGTTCTGTTTTGTGCATTGTTTAAGAAAGTGCAAGTTGGGTAAACTTGCAGTTAAATGCAAACAGAATTGAATTTCTCCCTGCTCCCTACTGTTCACACACAGGTTGCATGTGCATTGAGGCTGAGGGGCACTCTGCCAAAGGGGAGAGAGCAAGAAAGAGCACACAAGTAGCTCCCAATCCTGCCCAACAGATGGACCTGCCAACCAGCCTCCAAGAGACCATGCAAATATTTGCCGTGTTCAAGGGGCAGGGTTCCCATCGCTGAACCTCTAAGAGTAGCAGGCATGCCTGGCAGGCGAAGGGGAGGGGAGGAGAACGCTCTGCTGACAACCCAGATAATCCTCCTTTCCCTTTTGAAAGTCAATCAAGCAGCTGAGAGATAAGTTGTTGCTCCGTCTGACTGGCGCTCCGGCTCGGGAGAGGAGGCAGAGCAGGCTTTGCATAGATTGACTTGCTATCTCTCGCACTCGAGCCAGACCGAGGAGCGCCTGGGCCAAGACAATTGCATGTGACACTTTAGTGAAAGCAAAGCAGCAACCCATTTATTTCTCTCCCCTCCTCAGGCAGCTAAAACCACTGCCTCCCTTTGCATCCAGGGACTGCTCCAGCGTGCCCTCTGACATCTCGCCAATGCCGTCAGTTGGGAGATGAAAGTAGGGGCATGGTTGTGGCGCTCCTCTTCTCATACCAAAGATCTCTCCTCCATCTGCTGCCTGCTTCCATCCATTTACTCTGCAGGAGAGCTAATAATAATAATAATAATAATAATAATTTATTTGTACCCCGCCCATCTGGCTGGGTTACCCCAGCCACTCTGGGCGGCTTCCACAAAGACCAAAAATACACTAAGATGTTACACATTAAAAACTTCCCTGAACAGGGCTGCCTTAAGATGTCTTCTGAATGTCAGGTAGTTGTTTATCTCTTTGACATCTGATGGGAGGGCGTTCTACAGGGCGGACACCACTACCAAGAAGGCCCTCTACCTGGTTCCCTGTAGCTTTGCTTCTCGCAATGAGGGAACTACCAGAAGGCCCTTAGCGCTGGACCTCAGCATCCGGGCAGAACGATGGGGGTGGAGACACTCCTTCAGGTATAGTGGACTGAGTATACCTCTACCGATTTAGAAACCAAGAGGCTGGTGTTTGCTTTAATTGGATTTTTATGAGGGCAAGGATGGAGGAACCTGTGGCCTGCCAGTTGTTGCTGGACTACAACTCCCATCCTCCATGGCGACCGGGGCAGATGGCATTGGAGTCCAACAACATCTGGAGGGCACAGAACCACAGATTTCCCATCAGCCTGGATAGCTCAGTTGGTCAGAGCGTGGTGCTGATAACGCCAAGGTTGCAGGTTCGATCCCTGTATGGGACAGTTGCATATTCCTGCATTGCTGAGGTTGGACTAGATGGTCCTTCTATGCCGTCCTGGTGGGGACATTATGGTTATTTGATCAGTATCATCAGTCAAAATATATTGCTCTAGGTCAAGGGGAGTCAGTCTGGATTATATTCGCGGGTCTCTTCTGTACCAAGCAGGTTTAGAATCACGTAGAAGTGGTTGCTGAACTGGTTGGACTGGTTTCTTTGTAAGATAATGGTGTTAGCTGGCCAGTGAAGCATTGCCACTTACGCAACCAAGGAATTTGTTCTGTGGCCATAAAGAGAAATGGGGGCAATCCTCCCCTCCCGCTTCATCTGGTAGGAAGTGATGCCATCTTGCAAGGTAGAAGAGCAGTAGCCATTTGTGTGTGTGTGTGAGTTTTGGCTCATCCTGGAAGCTGGAGACACAAATGACTCCCCACCCTCGTGCCAAAAATACCCCCTGAGTGTGCTCAGTGGCAGAGGATGCTGGCTGCTGAGGGGTAAATGGAAAAACAACAACAACTCAGGGGGAATGCAATGGAATATCACAGAGGTGGAAAGGGTAATTGACTGGGACAGGGAGTATGAGCACTCCACACACTGCAACATTTTGTTGCAGTCTTCACTCGTACATCCTAAATCCAGAAATCGGTCTCATTTCTGGGGAGGCTGGTTCCTCTCCACCACTGAAATGGGGCTTTGTTCTGCTTCTCCCCCCCGCAAAGGCTTCCTGGGATCTGTGCTGCTTCCCAGACTTTCCTGCGGTGGCCTTGAATTCCTTGCATGCGATCGCATTAAAAGGAACCCAACCATTCATTTTCTTAAATTCCAGCTAAAAAACCCTTTGCTGTTTAGGTTGCTAAGTAACACACAGCTGTGAGAGCAAGAGCAAGTCACATGCAAATCCTGCACGGGCAACAGCTTGTGCAGACCTGGTGCAGATTGTGAAATAAGATTGCTTCTTTGGAATGCTCACTTCATGCAAATGGCCTGGCTGAGATCCCCCCCCCTTACGATAATGCCAACTGAAATTAGCAAGGTGTCAGGATGCCATGACAGAGGCAGCTGGCTGGATCTGTCCTAATCAACGGGTCAACTGAACATCAGCTGTTGGCCAAAGCTGTTATGAGCTGCGTCCACAGCCTGTAGGTCAGTTGTGCCTGGGCTGTAAATAGACTTGAAGTGCAATGGTCTAACCAAGAGGGTTAGACCAGTGGACCCCAGCTGGTGGTCTGTGGACCCCAGGGGGTTTGCGTAACCCACCAGGGGTCTCTGCTTCCATTCACATAACAAAAACTACCATAGACATATCATCATCATTCTTATTTTTAGTGGGGGGTCCGTGGCTTGGCTTTTGAAAAATTGGGGGTCTGCAGTGCTTAGCTAATTGGGAACCTCTGGCTTAGACTATGAGTCTGCAGATTTCGGGGTCTACATGAAATAGTTTCGATGCAACTCCAGACCACAAACTACAAGCCATGGAAATGCCTTTTGTGTACTTGTGTTTAAAATTCTAAAGAGCAGCTGCAGGGGCCCAAATCAGAATTGGAACCATGGTTGTTTTTAACCTTTTCCTCCCCTTGCACTGCCATCCCAATAACCCCCCCCCCCCGAAGCTGCTATTTAGCAGAGGCTGCAACTGGAAGCGATAGGACTTTCCCACCCATATCAAACAGAAGCTTGTGTATGTAGATTTTCAGCAGGG
>JAXCMG010000016.1:4907754-5010667 GCA_034642415.1 Podarcis siculus
TCTCTTCCAACTCTATGATTCTATGATTCTAAGAAGAAGAAGAAGAAAAGAGCTGGTTTTCCTGCATAGAAGGCAAGCTTCGAAGTGCGCAACCCTTTTTGCCAGAGGATGGGCAATGCAGCAACAGTGGACGAGGGGTGCAACAAACGTAAAATAACTTCTCGGAGAGCCAGGAAGAAATCAAATCCTCTGGTTTCTGAAGCAGAGCTGGAAGAGCACCTTGGCCAATGGGCAGTATGCCAACTGCTGTGCCCTAACCCCAGCCATGAGGGAAATGAGTCTGCCTCTTTCCCTGCCTGCCCCCAGGCCTGGAAGGCAAGACCCGCTGGCACTGATGCCTGCTTCAGCTCTCCTGGCTACGCCTTTCCCCACTGGGGGCTTATGTGGCAGCAGTGGCTGGGTTTCGGCTGCTGGCCACCATTTAAAAGCTGGGTCAGGAAGCTTTCCCAGCCCAAGGACCACATTCCCTTCTGGGCAACTTTCTGAGGGCCACATAACAATGGTGGGTGGGGCCAGATGTGAAAGGGGGCGGGGCAACGAAGGCCAATTTTCCCTTGGTGCTGTAGGATAGTTTCTACCCCCACTCACCCCCACTGTCTATCCAGACAAACAAGAGGCATTGAGGGATTAATTCCAGTCAGGCAAATACACTGAGGGCACCAAGCAAGGACAGCGAGAGGCGTGGCCTGCAGAGAGGGGTGTGGCCTATGCAGAATTCCAAGGGCCAGACGAAACACCTAGAGAGGAGCATTTGGCCCCCTGGCCTAAGGTTCCCTACCACTGATTTAAAAATCCCCATAATGCCCTGGAGTGATGCCATTAAAATGAGGAATAACCACTTCAGGGAGAAGGGTTCCAGCTGGTACACGACTGTGCCAAATGTTTCCTTGCAAAAGTTGCTGTTTTGTCATATAGGACAACTTGGGATTTGAACCTACAACCCTAAGATTCAGAGTCCTATGCTCTTCTGTCCTGCACCATAGTCACCTTAGGGCAATTCCATACCCTCTCTCCATTTCTGGAAAATAAGAGCATTTGCTGTGTTGGATCCTTAGACCAAATCATCTGTGTAGATGCAGTGCATCTTGGAGTGATGACTGGATTTGGCTGCAGGTCCTTTAGGGAGGGCCATAGCTCAGTGGTAAGAGCATGTGCTTGGTAGGCAGAAGGTCTTGGGTTTGATCCCCAGCATCACTCTACTTTGAAAGGTCTGGGAAATGCTTGTGCTTCAGACTTTTGAGCGCTGCTACCTTTCAGTTAGAGTGGAGCAGGTATGAGGAATCTGGGGCCCTTCAGAACTACAGTTCCCATCATCCCTGACCATTGGCCTAACTGGCTGGGGTTGATGGGAGTTGAAGTCCAGCAACATCTGGAGAGCCGCAGGTTCCCTGCCTTTGGTATACTCAGCTAGATGAGCCATAGCTTCATCTGTTCCTGCAACAACCTACTGATACCAAGGGATGAGTGGTAATTGACAACCTAAGACACACAACTCTTGCTATTGTGATTACTTACATTAATATCCCACCTTTTGTCCAAGGAGTTCAAAACAATGTACCTGGTCCTCCCTTTCCCCGTTTTATTCTTGCAACAATCTCACAGGTTAGGTTGGAATCCTAACCATGTCAACTCCAATGGGATTAAATGGGGTTTACTCCCAGGTAAGAGGAAATAGAGTTGCAGCCTTTGTGACAGACTGAAGGTCCCCAAGTGGGAACTGAGCAAGGACTTGAATCTGGAGTTTCCCATCTCTAGTTCAATGCTCTAACCACTACACTACACTTCCTCTCAGGAATTTGTCCTGGGAAGCTCAGAAATATAAAATGGTAAAGCTCCTCCTAAAACTGTAGCCTAGAGGGGGGAAACAGGTGTGTTTCATTGGTGTAAAAATACAAAAGAAATATCTCCATGTATGTGGAAATCTAGCAGCTAAGGAGAAGACTAGACTAGACCTCAACCTTCTCCTTGCTATCCTATTTAACAACTGTTTCACCCTTTGGGTTGTTATCCCACCTCTATACTCTAGGGGGAGCTCTGTGAGAAGCAAGAGCTTTGCTTCAGTGACCAGCCTATTTCGGAATATGCTCTATCCTGCTACCCCAAAATGGGCTGGTGATTAGGTGAGGAGAGCCTCCCTGATTATCAAAACATACCATGAAGCAAAAATGGATACATTTCCTTACATACCTTTGATGTCGGGCTTATTTCGCCTTTCCATGATTTGATCAAAGGAAATTGTGCTGTTATTTGAATGTGTCTCCGTGCCTAATTCATTTTCAGTGATGAAAGTTTTGCCATCTTGATAAAAAAGGAAAACTTGCTGGAAGAAGAAGCTGGGGGAGGAGGAGGGGGGAGGAAAAAACAGCCTTATTATTTCCCCCCTTCGTGCATAAAATGCCCATATAAATGAGGAACCAGATAAGCTTTCTTTGCATGCCTTTGGAGAGTCACAGAAATGTAGAGGTGAGAGAAATGGAATCTGTAGATCATCCAAAATTGTGTATTTGATTGAAACAGCAGCATGTAAATCTAATAAGCAACAACATCTGGGATAGTCATCGCTAAGAACAGCAGAACAGAGGAAGCTGCCTTATACTGAATCAGACCATCATGCCATCTAATGCAGGATACTGACGGGAGATCTCCAGGGTCTCAGAAAGGAGGAGTTTGCCATCCCAGTCCGACATGGAGGTGTTAGAGATTAAGCCCCCTTCCACACTATACATTTCAAACGGTATCATACCACTTTAAATGGTAATAGTTTCCCCCAAAGGATCCTGGGAACTGTAGTTTTTGAAGGGTCCTGAGAGTAGTTAGGAGGTTTACCCTTACAATCAAGCAGTACAGTGGTACCTCAGGTTACATACACTTCAGGTTACAGACTCCGCTAACCCAGAAATAGTACCTCGGGTTAAGAACTTTGCTTCAGGATGAGAACAGAAATCGTGCTCCGGCGGCACGGCAGCAGTGGGAGGCCCCATTAGCTAAAGTGGTGCTTCAGGTTAAGAACAGTTTCGGGTTAAGAACGGACCTCTAGAACGAATTAAGTATGTAACCAGAGGTACCACTGTATATATAATTTTATTAAATAAATAAATATTGCCATCATACAGATACCGTTCCGAGAGGAATGCAGGTGGCACTGTGGTCTAAACCACTGAGCCTCTTGGGCTTGCCGATCAGAAGGTCAGCGGTTCAAATCCCCACGATGGGGTGAGCTCCCGTTGCTCTGTCCCATCTCCTGACAACCTAGCAGTTTGAAAGCATGCCAGTTCAAGTAGATAAATAGGTACCACTGCAGCAGGAAGCTAAACGGCGTTTCGTGCGCTCTGGTTTCCGTCACGGTGTCCCGTTATGCCAGAAGTGGTTTAGTGATGCTGGCCACATGACCCGGAAAGCTGTCTGTAGACAAACGCTGGCTCCCTCAGCCTGAAAGTGGGATGAACCCCGCAACCCCATAGTCACCTTTGACTGGACTTAACCATCCAGGGGTCCTTTACCTTTACCTTTTACCATTCCCAGAGTTCCATGGCAAGAAAGATTGACTATTAAACCACCCTAGAAACGGTAGCTCTGTAAGGGGGAAAGGGGGTATTCTAACAACTGCATACCCCTCAATTGCCCCATTTTAAGTGGGACATCCTGGAATCACAGAAGCCAACCAATCCTGGCTTCTGATTGGTCCAGCACTCTGGTGCGAGTCAGTTGGGTTGCACCAGAGCACTGGAAGAAGCGTCTTTTGGTCTTCCATTCTCACGCATGCTTGAGATCACGGGACTGAAAAAGGAGTGTCGCAATTTTGGTCCCAGGAATGTTGGACGGAATGCAACTGTCAGCACCCTTAATGAACTGCAGTTCCAATGACTGTCTTTTTTGTGGGGGGAGTGGGGGGAGCTGTGGCTGTTTAAAGTGGTATGATGTTGCATTCTGCAGATGGAGCTTGAATGTGCGGTCTTTTGCCTTCGGGGAATGTGCTCTAGCACTTGATACAGTCAGGAACAAGCACTATGAATTGCAAATGACAACTGGAGACCTGAAAAAATTAAAAACATTTTTTTTTAAAATGCGGCATGTAGAGTGCTCCTGTTTAGGGTTCCAGCCAGCTATACCCTCCATTGCATACTCCATTCCATTTCCCCTCTTCTGTTTCCTGCATTCCAACAGCTGGTCAGCATTCTGTCGCCAGACACTAACCATGTCCAGTCCTCAATGGCCTTTTTTTTTTGCAGATTCTCATCCTCCCCACTTTGGGTTTATTCTCCTTTAAAATGATCATACATTTCTACTAACCTTGAAGCTGTCTCTCCAGCCTACTGATATCTGCTTCTAGTGCACAGGTGGGGTCAATTGGGTTACATAAGCAATGGCACTCACTGACTTAACACTGGAAATGAAGGGAATAATCACTCACCCCCAAATTCAATGGGCAAATCCATTATCCCTCTGTCTCTGCAGTGATGTTATTATAGGCCTACCTTGCAGGTTTGTTGTAATGGGTTAAATTATGCAAAGTGTGCAAATCACACACTTCCATCATTATCTACTTTGAGCAGAAAGCTAGAGTTTGCAGAGCGATAATTGCACGGAAGAAGGAAAAAGCAGTGCTGTGGATTCACCTTGAAATCAACAGGGTTGCAACCTGCTCTGTAATTACTTAACTCTGCACACACCCCTGCCTGTTTGCTGGCTGTCTTGCAGTCCCCAGGGAATAAGGTGGCAGAATGGGCTGTACCACTTCTGCTAGTGGGGATGACGTTTTTTGGTTTTTGCATGCTCCCCTGTGTGAAAAACTCTGGTCCAACACCTCTCTCTCTGATGATGTGCAGATATCGGTTGCTCTGCTGCCAGGGCAAAAGGACACTGCCAGCCCATGGTGCAGTGCGCTTTATGACTTTTCACATTCATTTTATGGAGATCAGTTTAGTGGGCTTGTTATATATATATGGGAGCCCTTGGCATAGTGCCTTCCAGCAGATGGCGGTTGCCACCTTAATGACCCACAATGCCCCAGAGTGACATCATGTCAGGGGCATTGTGAGAAATAAAAAATGGTGGCTCCTAGACCCACCTCACACATTTTTAGGAATAGGTACTAAGTTGGCAGCTGCTGTTTTCTAACCTTGGGCCAGTTTGGTTTGATAGAAAGTTCTTATATTTTTCTGCCTCTGATTCCCTCTGTGATGGATTTTAAAGTTCCTTGCAACTGGGAGGTGGCAGATTCCCTCCCCCCCCAACCCCCCCAACCCCCCCATCCGAACCATTTCCAAGGTGCAAGTCTTCTTTCCCCAGAGCAGGCACTTCCATGTGATAAATTGAAGTGTTGATTAGCATCACCGCCTTGCTGCTTCACGCAGGAAAAGGAGGTTCTTTTTTTTAAAGCAAAAAACAAAAACAAAAAAAATGTTGGTACCTCACCCAAAATGAAATTCTGGAGAGCTAGGAAGGGCGTTGTGCCACACCTTCGCGGAATGCAATTTCCCAGAATCTGAGGCTCATGACAGATCCTGTCCCCAGATGAAAATGTCTTGGGGAAAACAAAAACAAACACCGACACTGTCAGATTCACATTTGTGAGAGGTGCTATCTTATGCTCAAAGGTCGGAACATTTCTACATTTCCCCTCTCTGACACCGGTATAGGTTTCTTGTTGAGTCGCGCTTGGCTGGGCGGTCGGCTCTAGGGAACTGTGGCCATCTTTCTCCACAGCTAATACACAACAACAGGCCAGCCACAGGACTGTGCAGTCACTCAGATTAGGAATTTGCCCAAGTTCCTCAGAGCAATCCTGGTCACTGATAACACTGTTATCTCACTGAAGCAACTCTCACTGGGTTCAGCGGGCCGTTCTCTGAGGTAAACACAAACAGAATGGTAGCATTATTCTCTGAGATCATAGAACTGTAGAGTTGGAAGGGACCCCCAGGGTCATCGAGTTTTCTGTCCTGCAATGCAGGAATCACAGCTAAAAAAAGTCTGACACTCATCCAACCTCTGTTTAGAAAGCCTCCAAGGAAGGAGAGTCCACCACCTTCCAAGGGAGTACATTTTGTGGTCAAACCCTGTGAAGTTATCAGAAAGTTCTTCCTAATGTTTAGTCAGAATCTCCTCTCTTGTAAATCCAGAAAAGCACAAATATTACTTAAAGCAGACCCATTGAACTTAATGGATCTGACTTGGTTATGGGCATTAATTCCATGAGTCTAATGGTTGGGAGTAAGGGACGCGGGTGGCGCTGTGGGTTAAATCACAGAGCCTAGGACTTGCAGATCAGAAGGTCGGCGGTTCAAATCCCTGTGACCGGGTGAGCTCCTGTTGCTCTGTCCCAGCTCCTGCCAACCTAGCAGTTCGAAAGCACGTCAAAGTGCAAGTAGATAAATAGGTACTGCTCCGGTGGGAAGGTAAATGGCGTTTTCGTGCACTGCTCTGGTTCGGCAGAAGCGGCTTAGTCATGCTGGCCACATGACCCGGAAGTTGTATGCCAGCTCCCTCGGCCAATAAAGCGAGATGAGCGCTGCAACCCCAGAGTCGGTCATGACTGGACCTAATGGTCAGGGGTCCCTTTACCTTTACTAATAGCTGGGTTAAACCACAGAGCCTAGGGCTTGCCGATCAGGTCGGCGGTTTGAATCCCCGCGACAGGGTGAGCTCCCATTGCTCGGTCCCTGCTCCTGCCAACTTAGCAGTTTGAAAGCACGTCAAAGTGCAAGCAGATAAATAGGTAGTGCTCCGGCGGGAAGGTAAACGGTGTTTCCGTGCGCTGCTCTGGTTCGCCAGAAGCGGCTTAGTCATGCTGGCCACATGATCTGGAAGCTGTATGCCGGCTCCCTCGGCCAATAAAGCGAGTTGAGCGCCACAACCCCAGAGTTGGTAATGACTGGACCTAAAGGTCAGGGGTCCCTTTACCTTTAATGGTTGGGAACCTCAAGTCTCTGAGCCAAATATGACCTTCTAGGCTTCTCTATCTGGCCCTTGAGGAGTCACTTCAGGACACTCCCCTTCACCCCAGACCATGCACTCCATTGGCCTTGCTCTGTGTGCTCGAGTGCTTTTGTCTGGCTGGGAGATGTCCTGGACTGTGATTATGCCTCCAGCTTGCCTGGATGGAGGTATGTGGGCGTCTGAATTTTGCATGGCGGAAATGCAGCTTACTGTAGAAGTGTGGGAGTCACGACATCCATTGACCCGTCACATTTTGGCTGTGGCCTGCCTGCTGCTGGCATGCAGCCCATGGCAGTTTGCCAATGAAGTCATGTGGCTCTCAGGATTAAAGGAAGCTCCCTCACCCTGGCCTAGAATATCCCCAAGAGCGTCACCCTCCTCCCCAACTGTAAAGATAGCCTCCTTTGTGCACTAGCACAACTCCTGGGAATCCATGCATCCTCCTTGCTACCGCTGCACAGCCGTACCGGCCAGTGTTTGGCTGTGATGCATCACCCTTTAGCACCTACCCTCCTCATTTCCCCACCAATGTCACCATCGACTCCAGAGGCAGCCAACAAGGTACATACAGTGGTACCTCGGATTAAGTACTTAATTCATTCCGGAGGTCCGTTCTTAACCTGAAACTGTTCTTAACCTGAAGCACCACTTTAGCTAATGGGGCCTCCCGCTGCTGCGGTGCCGCTGCTGTTCGATTTCTGTCCTCATCCTGAAGCAAAGTTCTTAACCCGAGGTACTATTTCTGGGTTAGCGGAGTCTATAACCTGAAGCGTATGTAACCTGAAGCATATGTAACCCGAGGTACCAGTGTAGTCAGAGATGTTGCAGACCAACAACATCTGGAGAGCAGCCCGTTGGCTGGCCCTGGTCGACTCACTTGGCCAGAGATCCAGCTGTGGAGGGACTACATGAATGGGGAGGTAGCAGTGGCAACAAGGGAGAACTGCACCTCCTGGTAGCCAAAGGCTCTTCCAGGAAACTGGCGCTTGGCAGCTGGCCGAGGATGCCAAACCCTGATGCCAGCTCTGACAGTGGCATAGCGCTCTCTCTCTCTTCTGTCAATGTTTGGCATCAGGCTAGCAGAGGCTGCTCTGTGCCACCTGTGCAAAATCATCACACAGCCTCCAGCAGCTACTTAATATGGAATCTCTAAATGAGAGTGATTACTTTAATGGGGCTCCTCCCAAGAAAGTGGTTTAGCCGAACAACAATGGATATCAATCTCTCTGTTGCTTAACCGGGACATTAGGAACTCTCATTTTGCTTCATTTGGCCAGTGTGTGTCCAACAAGCACTAACTCCTAAAACTAGACTCAGAACATAGGAAAGAGCCTTCTACCAAGGCAGATCACCAGTTCCACCAAACTCAATATTCTCTTTGCTGATGGGCAGCAGCTCTCTGGACATTCAGACAGGGGAAATTCTCCAGGATACAAAGGACTGAAACTGGGTCTTTCGGAATGTGAAAGCAGCTGCTCTTCCACATAGGCCTTTAACCTGCAGTTCTCTGGCCAAGCAGTCTGCACAAAACTGTATATATGAGGGCACACTGTGCATAAAGGCATATATAATACTGAAAATCACACACCACAATGCATTATACTAGGAGAGGTTGCTTGCAAAGCTGTGCATATTAGGCAAAAGCACCTGCAGTTGTTTTTTTTAAGTCTTCATTGGCGTCAGACCTTCAACAGGTCTGAGGGGCTGTCTGATTTCAGCTGGAAGGGGGGTCCACACAATTGGACCCACAGCACTGAACATATGCCTCCTGGCGGATATGAGCTGGGCATCCGGGTCACGGGAGATCACTGCCAGTGACTCCCCCCAGAAACTGAGTGATTGGGCAGGGCTATAAGGAACCAGGAATTAAGGTATCCTGGACCCAAGTTGCTACGGCTTTGTAAATTAATACAGGAACCTGACCCAGCAGCATGCAGGCAGCCAGGCAACTTTTGAGAACTGGAGCTGCACTGATTGCTAAGACAGCCCCTACCTGCAGGCAGAGGCCAATTTAGGGGAGCGCAACTGGTTTGCCTGCTGAGAGGGCACCGCAGGGGGCACTGCAATGGTGACAAACAATGGAAGGCGAGAGGTGGGCAGGGGTGCCGAATTTTGGCATTGCACAGGGCACTGCTGAAATTTTTAAGCCCAAAGTCTGCCACTCCTGCAGGCTCATAAACTACCAGATCCAGCAGAAAAGGAAAAAGGACTGGGGAGGGGAGAGGAAAGCTAGCACTAGCTGCTCCTTCACTGGCTTTGGGTGGGGCCAGGATGGTCTCCCTCTTGCCATGACCTTCCTGTAAATCATGGGGTGCCGCAGGGGCGGATTTGGTCTTCCAAATTTCAGTGGCACCCTGCACAGGGCCACAATTCCCTACCCCTCGCTTTCCAGTCTACTCGTTTCACTATGTCATTGTTGTGGTGCTCTTTGCGGCACCCCCTAAGCTCAATGTCCAGTATGGCGGAAACAGTCACGCTGCCCTAAATCCGCTTCTGGGTGTAGTTCTTCCCCATGACTGATCTTCACAGCAAAATTGGTAAGGCTGAGAGATGGCAACTGGCCCAAAGCTGACCAGTGTGAGCTTTAGGGATGAGTGGAGATTTGAACCCAGTCCTAGTCTGACATCGGTCTGACCCAGGGATAGCCAGTGTGCCACTCTGTTTTTGGACTACCGCTTCAGTCATTGCTGACCGCAAGTTGTGTTTGCTAGGGCTAATGGCAGCTGGAATTCAGAAACATTTTCAGGGCACGGCATTCACTATCCCTGTACACCACAGGGTCTGGGGTCGCTGCAGACAAGAGTGTGCTCTGGAGAAGTTGCTGGTGAGCGACTTGCAAGCCTCACACCTCTTAAGAAATACAAACCACCATTAGGAAACAAAATTGCCCCCAGCACAACATTCACATGGCTATGAAAGGAAGCAGTCATCTGCCCCACCCCTACCCCTTAACCAAGCATTTGAGGGCCTGCGATTTTCGCAAAGAGAACAAATGCCGGCACGCCTCCCGTACATGCTGCAGCCTCGCCCACTAACTGGCTGCCACCTTCTCTTCCAAGCTCCCAGAGCAAGGTTGGTAATTACACCCTTGGCCGAGATGGCAGGTGTCTGACTTAATCCCAATGGCATAGCAGGGCAGTGAGATCATCAGGGAGTGACCAGCCCAATTATAGGGGAGAGCCTGCTGTGCCATCCGGTGGAGCGTGGGCAAAGCGAGGCCACGGGGTGGGGGGGGGGAGAGGCAGGGAAGGGTTGGCTAGACAGAGCTAGAGATGGAGAATCCCGCCTGTTTGGGTTTCTCTCAGGCCCCATCTAAGAGCCTGCAGGATCAGACCAGTGGCCCACCTAGTCCAGCTGCCTGTTCTCACACTGGCCAACCAGATGCCACAAGCAGGACCTGAGCGCAAGAGCACTCTCCTTTCCTGTGGTTTCCATCAACTGGCACTCAGAAGCATCGCTACCTCCAAATGTAGAGGCAGACGCGGGTGGCGCTGTGGGTTAAACCACAGAGCCTAGGACTTGCCAATCAGAAGGTTGGCAGTTCAAATCCCCGCAACAGGGTGAGCTCCCATTGCTCGGTCCCTGCTCCTGCCAACCTAGCAGTTCAAAAGGACGTCAAAGTGCAAGTAGATAAATAGGTACCGCTCCGGCGGGAAGGTAAACGGTGTTTCCGTGCGCTGCTCTGGTTCGCCAAAAGCGGCTGAGTCATGCTGGTCACATGACCCGGAAGCTGTACGCCAGCTCCCTCGGCCAATAAAGCGAGATGAGCGCCGCAACCCCAGAGTCGGCCATGACTGGACCTAATAGTCAGGGGTCCCTTTACCTTTTAATAGTTGGGAACCTCAAGTCTCTGAGCCAAATATGACCTTCTAGGCTTCTCTATCTGGCCCTTGAGGAGTCATTTCAGGCCACTCCCCCTCACCCCAGACCATGCACTCCATTGGCCTTGCTCTGTGTGCTTGAGTGCTTTTGTCTGGCTGGGAGATGTCCTGGACTGTGATCAGTCTCCTTTCCTGTGCTTTCCATCAACTGGCACTCAGAAGCATCGCTAGCTCCAAATGTAGAGGCAGAGGCAAAAGTCACCATGGCACGGAGCTGTTGATTGTCCTCTACTCCATGAGTTTGTCTGTTCTCCCTGCCTGCTCTCTGCCCCACTTTGGTACTCCCCTTCTTTCGTTAGTCGTTTGTAAAACTTGCATTCATCTCATTAGGATCTCATTAAAATCAGGTGTGGGGAACCTCCGGACCAGGGGATAAATCTGGCCTGTAGATTTCACCTCCCCTGCCAAGGGACACCCCTCACTGACCCTCCTTTGCACTCCAGACATTTCTGCCTGGCTGGAATGTGTCTATGAACTCTGGTCATGCTTCTTGCTTGCTTGGGTGGAGAATAAAGAGGAGTGTGAGAGCATGTGCAGAAGTCAGCCTCCTGCACAAAGGCATCGTTTAGATTAATTGCTCTGCCCACTTTTGCCCTGGGCCTCGCTCGCCTCTGGCTTGCGGCCCCTGGACATTTGCCCAGAAAGAAATGTGGTCCTTGGGCTGAGGCAGGCTCCCTGCGCCGATTTAAATGCCATCCGTTTTGCTACCTTGGTTTGTTATCTTTCTTCCGCATTTGAACCTTTTCTTTCTCTGGCTGCCGTTTGTGAAAAGGAGTGATAGCAGGAGGCGATTGCTGTTTTATCTTCCCAGAATATCCCAGTTGCTTCTGAAGTATTTCGGGAAAGGGATAACAGCTGCTGCGCAAAGGGGAAATAAAGGCATCTCCCAGAGGATAACGTCACGTTGCAACATTTTGTTGCAGGTTGCACTTGTTTAACTCTGGCACTATACATTTAAAGCAGTGTCCTGGGAACTGTAGTTTGTTAAGGGTGATGAGAGTTGTTAGGAGACTCCTGTTCCCCGCACAGCGCTGCAATTCTCAGAGTGATTTAATTGCCAAACTCTCTTCCCAGAGAATTATTTTATCTGCCCTGAATTGTCTACATTCTACTTCATTAGATGCCCCTGGCGTTCTGCAGTATTATGAGAGAGAGGAAAACACCCCTCAGTATCTTCTCTCTCTAGAAGATCATGCATAATTTTATAAACCTCTATCATGTCCCCTTTACTCTCCTAAAAACCCCAAATGCAATCCTCCAAGGCGAGACTCTCCACCCTTTCTTGCACATTTTCCATCTCAACAGTATCCTTTTTGACCAGAACTGTGCAGAGTATTTCAAGTGCAATCACCTTCCTGGCACCTTTAATTTATTTCCCCTCAGCTGGGGTCTGAAACAAGAGGACAGTGTGGAGGGTGAGGGATGGGAACAGCCAGGGAGCACATTCAGGAGAGCATTGCCCAGTTCCCCTGTGGAAGGACTCCCACTGCCACATTTTCATCCAGCTACACAGCGGTCCTCCACATCCAAATCCTGGCTGCTGCTAAGATGAGAATCACAATTTAGGGTTGCCTGATGTCTAGGTCTGACCTGCAAGTTTCCAGGCTTGCCTGGCCCCCTCCAGGTGGCAGGTGAAGAGCTTGAATCTCCAGGTGGGTGAGAGTACCTTTAATTAAAAACAAGAGAAGACTGTGTGTGCAGTTTGCCAGCTTCAGTTCAGCAGGAACTGGCTGCAAATTGTAGCACAGACATTTGGTGTGGTGGGGGTGCATCCCTCTCCCAATTAACCTCTGTCTCCAGGGCCTGTCCTGTGACATCATCAGGGCCAGCCTTATTTCTCAGTTTTGAGCCCTGAAATCTATGGGATGCTCCTGACCCGGTAGTGCTAATCATAACAGATTGTTGATGGCTTCTGTACTTCCTAGGACTCCCTCTTTTCTCTTAACCTGCCACATTTGGGATGTGTGTGTGTGTGTGTGTGTGTGTGTGTATGTGTGTGCACACACATATCGGTGGTGCTTAACCGCATGGGTCTAGCATGCCTTGGCTCATTTTGCTTGGCTGAACTGGAAGAGGCCTCAGCTCAGAAGGCAAGTTGGCCCTCTTCCAGCCCAGGTGCTCTGCATTCAAAAGAGCTGACACTCCCTCTGTGTCCTCAGCCCAACCTGCTCAGCAGCACACAAAGGAGCTGGAGTTGGGTTGCTGTAAACAGCTGGGATGACATGTACAAAGAATGCACCTTTCACACCTGGCGGGGCTCATCCCTCTGGCTGTGCCAAAGGAAGACCAACCTCTCACTCATCAGCCAAAGATAACTGAAACCTCTCCAACTCTAGCCTGCTCCCGTTGCAGAGTGCGGCTGCCACTACCCAGGAGCATCATGCAGATGCAGCCTGGGAATGCTGCAAGAGTCATGTCCAACCCTGGGAAATTTGGGGGTGGAGGTATTTGGTTACGGTTACACTGACACACACACACACCAGTGAGAATCTTGGCCGAGGCTCTTATTTTGCACACACTGGCATAGATTAGGGAAGACCTCAGGGATGCAATGAAGTCAGGTTGCAACTGACTTCCAGGTGGTGCTTCATTTTGCTCCTGGCCCCACTCACACAGCCCAGACATCAGCGCTGAAGGCTGGGTGACATCTTTGCTTCCCATCCCTTTGCTGCCAACCAGGCCCATGCAGAGGCCAGAGGCAGGCGTCTTGTTCTTGGCATGACAGCCTAGGTCCAGCAGACCCCCACATCCCAGCTGGCTTAGCCCTCCAAGGCCCGGGGCAAGTGTACCCGGCTGCTCACGTCCTTCCATGGACCTGCTGTGCCACCATTGCTGAAGAGTTGTTGGAAGGCAGGCAGCTGTCTTGCACCAGGTCCATTTATAGTCCTGCAATGTATAGTTAAAGCTATCGTTTTCCCAGTAGTGATGTATGGAAGTGAGAGCTGGACCATATAGATGGCTGATTGCTGAAGAATTGATGCTTTTGAATTATGGTGCTGGAGGAGACTCTTGAGAGTCCCATGGACTGCAAGAAGATCAAACCTATCCATTCTGAGGGAAATCAGCCCTGAGTGCTCACTGGAAGGACAGATCGTGAAGCTGAGGCTCCAATACTTTGGCCACCTCATGAGAAGACTCCCTGGAAAAGACCCTGATGTTGGGAAAGATGGAGGGCACAAGGAGAAGGGGACGACAGAGGACGAGATGGTTGGACAGTGTTCTCGAAGCTACCAGCATGAGTTTGACCAAACTGCAGGAGGCAGTGGAAGACAGGAGTGCCTGGCGTGCTCTGGTCCATGGGGTCACGAAGAGTCGGACACGACTAAACGACTAAACAACAACAACAACAAATGCCTACCATGACTGGCAGCAGCTCTCCAGGGTCTTAGGAAGAGAAGAGTTATACCCACCACCTGCTACCTGGTTCTTTTAATTGGTGGTGCCAGGAAATGAGCCTTTCTGCATGCAAAGCACTCGTTCTGCAACTGAACTACGGTCTCCTCCAGAGTCTGGGGCTCTGTAACATCAGCAGCAGAGGAAGAGGAAGCCTCACCTCCTTGGGAACTGTAAGGTCTTTATTTCCCATGGGTGCTGTTTTTCAATGGGCTTGCCTCTGGTGGCAGGTTGCCACTAAAGGGAGTTATACCATAGGGGATCTGCTTTGCTAGGTTTTCTTTCCTAGCTAAACTGAACTGGAATCAGGTTGTTTAAGTGCCAGGCTCATTCCCCCCCCCCCATGGCATTTAGTAGTATCCTATTGACAATATTTTGCTTACCTACATTGATTCTTGTTTGGCAATTTTTGATTATTATGGATTTTTGTGATATTTTATTAAATTATTTGTTGCTGCTTTTTAAAGCTTCTCTTTATTTACTTAATGAATGGATATGATGCCTCCCAGGACAAAGCCCAATATGACTTGGAAGCACTTGTTTGAACAGCACAACATACAATAAAGTGACTTGTAGCACCTTAATGGCTAACAAATTAGTCTTCTAATTTAGTATTTATACACACGTATATAGTAGATTGCAATGCAGTCTACACATAATGGTGTATTTTTCAATGCAAACAACATTAGGGTCTTCTCATTCACACACACAGCTTAAATATAAACAAAAATGAGGGTATTTTAATTTTTGTTTCTCTTTTAAATTTATCATTAATCTTTAAAATTTGCCGCCATGCTGTTATTTCTGCTGCAAAAGGCTTAATACCTCTGGAAACTCCTCTGGAAACAAGAAAATAAAATGCACAATATATGTATTATGTAATAATATATATTACCTGGTTTTACCTGGAAATTTGTTTTGTTAAAAAAAAGGAAAGGGGAAAAGTGCCCACACTGATATATAAGGGTGGGAACGACTGCCAAATTTGGAGGGCACACACACACACACATTTATTCACCAGGAAGGCTTTATTAAACAACTTTCATCAAAGGGAGGGCCTTCTGGCTAAATCTCAGTGGTGTTTTAGTTGTGATAATAATCTATATATTTGTTGTTTTGCCATAATGTGACTCTACAGGCATAATAACAGAAGATTCTAGAGTGGATTGGAGACTCAAAGCAATGGGGGCTTTGCATTCTTCTGCTCTCTCCATATGGGTTTGTTGCTCCCAAAGTAGCCAGCTGTGTAGAGCAGCTGGCAAACTCTTCTTTGCCTCCATCCCCCTGAGAGGTGAGGAGGCCAAGAGAGGTTGCACAACATTCCCTTGTCCACTAGAGATTATTTTGGAAGGATTGCTTCTCCTTGCTCTCTGCAGGTAATGATGAAAACAAACAATAAGGTTGCGTTTTCATTTTACTCACAATCATAAGTGGGGAGAAAAACAACAACTCATCCTTTTAACCCTCGGCATGCACTAAGGGGGTACTATTGTGAGGTGAGGTAGATGCTCCAGATTAAGCAAACCAGAGGTCACTGTGCGTCACCAGAGATCTAGCAATTCATTTTTATTGGCAGTTATTGCTTTTGGAGTGCCATCCTTTTGGATTTGATTTGCATTGAAATAAGTGCGACTTGCTTCTGGGAAATGCGAATAGGATCTGGAATTTCCGCTGAGCGTGGAGCGCAATCCGGGATCAGGGTCGGAGAAGATGAATGGGGGCACGAGGAAGAGACATATTTTAGAGGGTGCGACTTGGGAGAGTGGGCGTAGCCTCAGCCTAGGTGCCTTATTGTTCTTTGGAACTTTGCAAGGGGGCTGGACGAGGATCCTGTAGCAAAGGGGGCGGGGCGTTGCGCGAAGGCGAATGGGCGTGGCCTAGCTGGAGGCTGCCCGGCCTTCGAGCTTCGTTGCCCCGGGTTACCCGCGAGTAAATCAAGAAGCGCCGTACGTCACGCGAGGGAGGTTCCCTCCGCCCGCCAAACCCGCCTTTCCCTGCCCCTTTTAGAACGCCGGCTGGGAACGGGCCAATGGGGAGAGCTCTGGGGTTTGGGCTTGTGCTGCGTCCCTTCCAATCAGGAGGCGGCACTCGGGTCAGGTCAGTGTAACAATCTGGAATGAGAGGAAAAAAGCACACAACCCAAAACATCCGACTAACCAACCACAGGAGGGGGAGGAAGGCGGGCGGGAGGGAAGGAGCTGGGCTGGGGCTTCCCCTGAACTTGCGGGGGGGGGGGGGGGGAAGGAAGCACCGCTGGGTACGTGCGCTGCGCGAAGGGTTTAATCGCCTTGCTGCGGTGGGGCGCGTGGAAGATAAGGGTTCCACAGCGCCTGGTGCTTCTGAAAGAAACGCGGAAAGTGCTTGGAGAGGCGTAGAAGCGCCGAAAGGGGTTAATGAACCCCTTGGAATAAGTGGGGCGAACTAGCATGCGGAGGGGCAGCCCGGCGCTGCAAAGGTGTCTGCGAAGTCTGGGAGAGGAGAGGTGCGGACAGGCTGCCCGTGCCCAGGTAGCGAAGCGCTGAGCAGGGCCGGCCCTACCGTTAGGCGGATTGAAGTGGCTGCCTCAGCCAGCTGATCGTTTAGGGCAACCTGAAACAAACAACAACAGTACATGTACTGCCAAGGTAGTGGCAGGGAAAGAAGGCGGCAGCCCCACCTGTCTTAGGGTGATCTGATAGGGCAGCAAATAATAATAGTAATAATAATAAGTAAATACATAATTGTAAATGTGTCGCCAGGGTGGTGGGGAACGGAGAGGTGCTTGTGGGACTTTCTACCTCGGGGACCAAACTCACCCGACCAGCCATGATTGCTGTAATTTGGTTGGGGAGGATGGGGATGGGGAGGCACCATTTGTGCCTCTGGCGGTAAAATGCCGTGAGGAGGCCCCGAGCAGGGGAAGGGAAGCCCGGAGGAGGTTCAGAAATGCCAGCACTCCTGCTTGTGAGAAGTGTGGCGCGCGCGAGAGAGAGAGACCTCGGCGGGACGTGCTGCGGCGGCGGGACGGGACTGGGCAAGGCGAAGTCCTGAGCGGGCCTGAGCGCCGCCAAGGTGCCGTCGGTCGGTGGCGTCGCCCCCCGCCCTGCAGCTCGCGCGACGGCAGCGAAGGGGGAAGCCCGGCGCCCGCTCGTGTTGTGATCATGTGGTTTGGCTGGAGCGTCCAGACTTGTGCAGCCGGGCAGAGAGCCGACGAGACTCTGCGTGCAGCCAGCCAGGCGGGAAGGCAAGGCAAGCCCGGCTGGCGCGCTCCTCCTCCTCCTCCTCCTCCTCCTCTCGTGTAAGGTGCTGCCCGAGGCCCCGCCCTCTCCCCCCCTCCGCTCGCCGGCCCCTCCTCCTCCTCCTCCTCCCTCCCTCCCCGCCCACCCCCCCTCCCTGAGGGGCAGCCGGCTCGCCTGGCGGGCTCTCCCTCTCTCACTGTGTGTGGGTCTGTGTGCGAGCGCGCGCGCGTGTGTCAGTCGCTCTTCGCTCGCCGGGCTGGGTGACGAGAGGGCAGCGAGGCAGAGAGTGGCGGCCGCCGCTGCCGCCGTTTCCTCCTCCTCCTCCTCCTCCTCCTCAGCATGTTGCCATCCCGCCGGGTCCCCAGAGAGAGGCGGCGCCCGCTCGGGGCGGCACGAGCGCAGCAGGAGAAGGAGAAGCAGCAGAAGCAGCGGCAGGAGGACGAGGTGACCGACAAGACCGAGGCGGCGGCGGCGAGCAGAGGGGGCTGCCGCGCCGAGGGCAGCAGCAGCAGCAGCAGCAGCAGGTGCTAGGTGTGTGGAAGAGCGCGAGAGAAGCGCGCGCGCGCTACCTGCCTGGCCGCCGGCTGAGCAGCCCAGCCTCTGCCTCAGGTGCGTGCCGGCGAGAAGAGAGGAGAGGGCGATCATGCCAGCGCCAGCCGCGCGTCTCCATCGCCACCTCCGGGCCCTTTAGCGCCGGGTTCCCGCTGCGCCTGGACGCTCTTCCTGGGATCAATTCGCTCCTCGCTGGAGCCCGGAGGAGGAACTGAACTCGCCTGGACTCACGCGAGGGGCCTTGGAGGCTCCTCCTGCGCCCGAGGAAGCCCTTCTCCCTCGAAAGCGCACGCCGCTCCTCCTGCGCCCGGCGCGCTCCTCCTGCTCATCTGTTGCTCGAACGGGCGGCCCCCTCCCTGCTCTGTCTCTCGCTCGCCGGGCTTGATGGAGGAAGCCGCCGCCTTGGCCGCTCCTTGCCCTTCCAGCTGAACCTCCCTTGCGCTGGACTCGAGCCTCTCTCTCTCTTGCCTCCCCCCCCCTTCCCCGCCACCGCTCCCCCGACGCACCTTCCTCCCCAAACCCTGCGAGGCAGCGTCTCCATATCCCGCCCCCCTCGCTCGTTCTCCCCCCCTTCTCTCGCTCGTTCTCCCCGACCCACTTTGGGGCGATGCTGCTGCCTTGGACCTTCGCTTCCTAAAAGCGCCGTTTGCTGTTGCGATCCTTCCCGTTGGAAATTTACAAAGGAGACTCCCCCCCCCACGGGATAAAGGAAAAAAGGGGGGAAGGAAAGAAAAGGCGGCTTCGGGGGGGGGAGGGGGAGGAACATGGATGAGAAGCTGCAAGCGCATCAGGTTGACATCGACCCGGATTTTGAACCCCAGAGCCGGCCTCGCTCCTGCACCTGGCCGCTGCCTCACCCCGACTTCCCGGGAGAAGAGGACGATGGAGCCGCGGCTGCCGGCGCTGGTGGTGGCGGCGGCGGCGGCGGTGGAGGAGGCGGTGGCGGCTCCAAGCACCCCTTGGCCGGCGGAACGGAAGGCGCCGAGAACGCCGGAGTGGCGTCGGAGCGCGGCAAAGCCGCCCCGGCGCTGCCTTCTCTGGGCGCGGACGTTGGACAGCTCCGCAAGGCGAAGACCTCGCGGCGCAACGCCTGGGGCAACCTCTCTTACGCGGATCTCATCACCAAAGCGATCGAGAGCTCCCCGGAGAAGCGGCTCACCCTCTCGCAGATCTACGACTGGATGGTCAGATACGTCCCTTATTTTAAGGATAAAGGAGACAGCAACAGTTCGGCTGGTTGGAAGGTACCCGAGCGATTCTCCACCTCCTTCACCCTGCGCCTCTCGCCTCCCTCGGCAGAAACTAGAGCCCTAGTTTTCAAGAGGCGCTAGTGGAAGTTTCACTAGTGCTGAGCCTCCTTGGGTTGATGTAGTAGACTCTTAATGGGGGTCTGGTTGCCCTGTAGCAGCCTTAAACCACCCCTGTGTTGCAGGGAAGGTTAATTAAAGGGTGTTAAAATGGTGGTGTATCTTCCACCACCATCACCCACGTTTTTTGTTTGTTTTTAAACTCCCTTAGCACATTCTTACCTGGAAAGTGGTGGTTTTAACCAGAGTTAGTGATTAGAGAAGGAGTGGTGGTGAAGACTTGGGAGGGAAAGTCTGTGTAGCTTTGTTTGCAGGCGCTGAAATCCTGTAGCAAGAGGGGCAGAGCTGGAAGGGGAAGGAGCCGGCCAAGTTTCCTGAGGGTCTACCCGAGGCCACTCCAACCTTTTGCAGCTTTGATCAGGAGAGCAGCTCTGGTGTCTTCTGGGATTGAGGGAAGAGAAGTTGCTCTTGCAGCCTTATCAGAGCTAGCTTGGAGAAGAGGAGCTCTTCTCTGTTGCTTATATTAGTGGAGTGGACCTGAGATATTTCCCTCTTTTTGCATAGTTGCTTGGAGAGATTATCTTGCAGTAGCTGCCTGGTCCACCTACCATATTTCCTTCACTCTTCCCCCCACCAGCCCCAGTGGCATCAACAAAGGGGGCAGGTGGACACCCTTCCTCCCCCTCCTCTTAAGTTGCAGTTAAGTTGCAGCTGCCTGTCTGGTAGTAGGACTTTGGAGGGCGGGGGCAGTGTAGAAATAGAGTTGAGGTAGGTAAAAGTGGCTTTGTACTTTTCATCTGATGGCATTGATTGAGATGCCGGTTGGGGAAAGGACACCCCAGACTTTCTCCTCCAGTTTGGGTGGCGGGGTGTGTGGGGTTAGCTGCTTGTGATTTTTGTAAGGTCTCTCCCCCCCCCCACTCCCATGGAATGCAGTGTAGATTGCTGGAGCAGTTTATAATAATAATTCTAAAAAGGCCCAGAGAACTGATGTCCTCTGCTAATTTGCCACATGCGATGCCATTGGTGGGCAGGGCCATTGGGCAAGTGTTACTGAACTCTGGGTGCATGACCATTTTGAGGTCTTGGGCTTCGTAAAACTGGAAGTGCGATCAAACTGTCTACAAGTGTTAGCTACAAACTCTGCCTGTCTTTGGCGCTCCATATATTGCCCACGTCTCCTTATTAAGTCAAAGTAAGATTTGGTGTTATTTGTGGTGATTTTTTTTTAAAGCTTTTGTCTGCTTCTGAGATCTTGGATGAAATGGCAAATTTTGCAGAATGTGCTGCATCGTTTGTGTGTGCTTTTTTGAGAATCCTAAACATCTGGTAGGCAGTCTGCCCACAAGCAAGTGTTCCCTTGAAGGAGGGCTTGAAAAGGCTCTCCTGCACATGTGGACTAACAAGCAATTAACCCTTGTGGCACTGAGTGGTGGGGCAGAGTGGTTTTCCATTCTCATATACCGGTATCTGTTGGTCTTTCAACAGACACACGCCCCTCTGGATTTGGCTGTACTGGCTAAGCTCCCAGGCTGTTGCCTTTGGATTGTTAAATATTTCTGTCAGGAGTAATCGATTCCCCTCTTATTGTGATTTAGTGTAGAGGTGTGTTGCACTCCCTGAGCTTACAAGGAAAGTCTCTCTCTCTCTCTGTGTGTGTGGTGTGAGAAGTCTACTTTTTCACTTCAGCGTGAGAGCCACCCTGCTATAGCCCAGCAGAAAACGGGGTGCGTTCAAAGTGATGTTGCTTGCACACACCTTGCACCCATGTTGGTGACCACATCTGGAAGGGACAGAAAAGCGTAGGTAATGTGGGAACCAGAAGGGGGCCGATTTAAAAGAGAGGCAGTTCCAATTGATTTCCTTTCCACTTTCCAGCCACTCTATAATAAACAATGTGTTAATTCAGGAAAGGTCCACTCCATCATTTGGGCTGGTGTTATGAGTATTATTGAAGCTCTGTGCATCTGCACCACACCTGGATTTGACCTCCTCTGTGTTCAGTTTACTTGTAAGTAGCTGAAAAGGCTCTCCTGGACCTTGAGACATCAGACCATAAGGAAAACCCTGCTGGATCAGACCAAGGGTCCACTGAGTCACAGGAACATATACCAGGTGGAGGTTATTTGTTCATGGACGATGAAATGGGTCTCTTTCCATCCACCTCCTCTTTCTTGGGGCTATTTCAGTACTGACCCTTTTATGATGCATAGGTAACCAGGTCTCATGAATAGATTGGTACTTGCAAGAGGAGCATGTGGGGAAGCCTTGGTAATTTGGGCTGTACAGCTGGATGGAGTCTGGTTGGGCATACTTATGCTAACCCTGGTGTCCTGGTGCAGGATGGGTGTATATGGTAGCAGAGGGGGAAAAGTTCCACCCAAACTGACAGGAAGAGAGAACTACATCCAAAGAACAGTCCAATACACTTGTCTATGGAATACTCTCACTTCTTGTTCTGCTTCATGCAGTTATTTAAACAAGGGAGAATAAATCTGGTGCATGAAGAGTAGTAGCTACACCAGCCAAAGGTCACAGCTCTAGAAAGCTGGGAAAGGCGAAGGGCCATAACTCAGTGGTGGAGCACATACTTTGAATGCTAAAGGTCCCTTTGTCAATCTGATGGCACCTCCAGATAGGGCTGGGTAGGACTCCTTGTATGAAATCCTGGCTATCTATCCCAGTTAGTGTTGACAATATTGAGCTCGATCAGTGTGGATGGTCCTGACTTGGACAGCCCATTGATCTTACTTGGTACAAGGCAGCTTCCTTTGTTCCTATGAAAGTACTCCATTTTTGGAGAAGTGTTCGAAAGTGCCCTGGTTGGGGTGTCAATTTCTTTGAGTTAAATGCTTTGTTTTACAACTGCTCTTGTCAAAATGGTGCCAAGGTTATTGGGAAAGAGCTGTGGTTTCATAGTAAGGACATGCTATGAATGCTGAAGTTCCCAGGACATTTCCCTGGAACCTCCAGGTAACAATGGGGGAAAATCCCTTTCTGCAGACCTGGAGAGCTGCTGCCAGTTAGTGTAGGTGGACCAGCTTTCAACCTCCAAACATTGCCTAACTCTTAACTCCTGGCAGCCCCAGCCATCATGACAAGTGGCCAGGGATGCTGGGAGCTGCAGTCCAAAATGTTTGAAGGCATCTGCTCAGGTAAGGCTGGTATAGACAGTACTGAGTGAGGGAGGCCCTATGAATAGGCTTCGTTTATGGCAGCTTCCCATGTTCCACATGATACTGCATGGGAGAAGACTTTGTGATGCTTGTGCCATCATAGCTTTCAAGAGCTTTCCAGATGCACACCTTGAATTCAATCCTGAAGAAGTGTATTAGACTCTGAGGAATCAAGACATGAATACTCTGTGGGTAGAGAGATCTTCCATCCACATCAATACTATGATTCTTCTTCTAGCTTAGCTTATCTCTCCACCGCTGGCCTCCTGGGGAAACTGAAGTAAAGGTATGCCTGCCAACAAAAAATCAGACTAGATGGTTGATAGAAGCTTGCTCAAGTTTGAAGGGTAGGGAGTTAGGGGATACAGTAGAGGCTGGTCCATTAGGCCAAATGGGGTGCTGCCCCACCAACTTCAGCCTATCCTCAGTCAGCCCCCAACTGCCTTCTTAGTTCCATCCATTCCAGGGGGTGGCACTGGCTGTCACCTTCACCTTCTTTTGTCTCCACATTGCCCTTGTAGAATGCAGCAGAGAGGAGGATGGGGGCAAAGCTAGGATTAGTTGACTGTGACCCAACCTTCTGTTGGCCTCTCTTCCTTCTGCCCCATCAGTTTCAAAGGTCACCAGACAATGGACCAGCTTGTTCAGAAAACCCTGGATGTTCTAGAGCAGGAATGGGGAGGGAACTCATGGTTCTCCACACTTCACTGGGCTCCATTAGCCTTGGCCAGCATGCCTAATGGTCAGGGATGATGGGATTTGTAGTCTATCAACATATGGAGGACCAGAGACTCTCCACCCCTAGAGCAATATTGATAAAAATGGGAATATGCTGATCGTCAAGAGACCCCTATGGGCTGTGGAAGCAGCATACTGGCCATTTAAAGGATTGATAGGACTTCATTTTCCCATTATGTATCCCATGCTAGTTCTGCACAAAACAGACCCATTGAAAATAATGGATGTGGCTAACTTAGATGTGTTAAATTAAATTTGTTTACTCTTGAATATAACTGAGTAGGATACAGCCCAATGGCAAGAAACATCTCCTTTGTAGGAGATGAAAGTGTAGATGGATCAAATGAATAAAAATGACCAGCAAAGAAGGAAACTATTGCAACCAAGTTTGATGTTAGCAGTGGGCAATGTTGGGCATCTGCCAAGGCTCATACCCCAGCAGCAGGGCCGGTCCCTTCTGCCGCTGCCTTTGCCATTACCAGTGGGATGGCCCCCTCTTCCTTTCCCTTCCTCACTCTCTGCCTTCACAGTATTGGCTGGTGCTGAGAATATGAACTGCAGCCACCTCCTTTGCCCCTTCCTAGCCAGTGCTGGGTGCAGCAGTTGCCACTGGCCACTATATTCTGATTGGCCCTGGTTGGAAGGGGCAGGGATGAAACTGGCTTTGGGAAACAGTAGCTTGCATGCCTAGCACTCATTGATGGTAGGAAGGGAGGAGAGAGAAGCTGCAGCAGTTCAGGAGGAGAAGGAGATGTCAGGAGCTGCACATAGGGTGCAGGGCACAGGGGACTTGCTACCAGCCTCTTGCTTGGTGGGGGTGCTGGTACGGTGATAAGTCAGACCTGGAACAATCAGTACAAATACACCAGTGTGGAGTTGTGGCTAGAGTTGTGGACCAGAACCTGAAATACCAGGGTTCAGATCCCCACTAGGTCAAGGGGATTGATATTGGGCCAGTCACAGTCTCTTAGACTAACCTACCTCACAGGGTTGTTGTGAGGATAAAATGGGGAGGGGGAGAATCAGGTGTGCCACTTTTCAGAGGTGCAATAATAAATTAATCTGAAAGTGAAAGATTTCTTGCAGCTCTGTGCATTAAAGGTGGCTCCTCCTTGTGATGCGTGCGTGGCACTTGTTTTCTTGTTACTTCTTAAATTATCTCACTGAAAGAGAAACAATCCCCTTCCCTTTAAGGAATCTCAGAAAGGCACCTTCCTTCAATGTTAGCAAGATAATTAAGGGGATAAGTAATTAGCTGGTGGGTCCTGCTCTACAGTATAAGGCAGTGAGTTTGCACTTAAGGCTGCTGAAGTGTGGATACAGTAACTCCTAAAGACAGCCTTTGCCAGCCTGGTGCCCTCCAGATATTTTGGTCTACACTGGCTGTGCTCGCTGGGGCTGATGGGAGTTGTAGTTTGAAAACAACTGGAGGGTACCAGGTTGGAGGACACCACCGAAAGAGCTGGAAGTCCTTGAGGGGTGTTGGAGCATCTTTCCATTTTTTTTAAAAAAATGCTAGTTCTGTTTCGTTTGTTGCTGTGTGGGATTACAGTGGTACCTCAGGTTAAGTACTTAATTTGTTCTGGAGGTCCATTCTTAACCTGAAACTGTTCTTAACCTGAAGCACCACTTTAGCTAATGGGGCCTCCCGCTGCCGCCGCGCCACTGGAGCCCGATTTCTGTTCTCATCTTGAAGCAAAGTTCTTAACCCGAAGTACTATTTCTGGGTTAGCGGAGTCTGTAACCTGAAGCGTCTGTAACCCGAGGTACTACTGTATTAGTCTTGGCTCCTGAAAGGAAAGTTCAGCCCTGGCTGGCTGTTAGTTTTTTGTTTTGTATGTCATGCTCACATAGAAAATACTCCATCCCTGGTTTTCAGTTCGTAATATGAAGCCCTAGATTGGAGCCTCACACCTGCGGCCCTGGTCCTTGAACTCTGTCGTGTATGTCTATGTAATTTTTAATTTTTTTTTGTTCCCAATCTACATCTCTGCAACCTGCCACTCCCTTCTGTTAGAGCTACTTTCCTTGGATTAAATTTCTCTCCCCTCGCTGTGCATTGCCAGAGTTGCAGAGAGAGGCGTTCCTCATCCCCGCGGAGAACCTGATACAGGGGGCACCGCTCATCAGTCTTGCGTTCACAATACTGTTTCGCTTTCTTAAAAGGCCCGTACGTAGGAGAGGGAGTTGTTCGTAGTCTTTATGTCTGAGGTTCAGAAGCATTGCAACTGTTGAGAGTTTCATCTCTCTCCTCTCTCTCTGCTGGGATGGTGGGGGTGTTTCTGGCAGCAGGTCTTCATCTTTAATTGCCTCCTCCTTAGCCCAGTCTGTCACCCACAGAGAGGGCTCAGTAGCTGAGAATTCCAGATCATTTCCCCATGTTGTGGAGAGCAAAAGGAAGTGGAGTTGCTCCCCTACCCCATGAGTCAGTCCTTTTTAAAAAGGTGGGATTAGAAGCTTAGATTTAAAACTTCCAGCTGGCCTCTCCATCCTCTCTCCTAAAGCGAACAGAGAACTTCAGCTCCTGTGCACCATTTAACAAATGCCCTAGCACAGGCATAGGCAAACTCGGTCTTCCAGATGTTTTTGGACTGGAACTCCAATCATCCCTGACCACTGGTCCTGTTAGCTAGGGATGATGGGAGTTGCAGTCCCAAAACATCTGGAGGGCCGAGTTTGCCTATGCCTGCCCTAGCATCTCCCTGCTCCACACCTTGCAGTTAACACAGATTTATTGGTCACTGGGGTATATTGTCTATGCTTTTGAAATGAATTATTTGCAGGAAAGGGAGTTCTACACAAAGCTTGGAAAGGGCCAAAAAGGGAGCATAGAGCATGAGACTCTTAATCTCAGGGTTGTGGGTTTGAGCCCCACATTGGGCAAAAGATTCCTGCATTGCAGAGGGTTGGATTAGATGATCCTGGTGGTCTCTTCCAACTCTACAATTCTTTGATTCCACTTTTAAGTCATGGCTTTACTGCAAAGAATCTTGCAGACAGTCGTTTGTTAAGAGTGCCGAGAGGAGACGCCTATTCTCTTCGCAAAACTACAGTTCCCAGAGTTCCCCAGAAATAGGGATTAACTGTTAAACCACTCTGGGAATTCTAGCTCTGGGAGAGGAATAGGGGGGTCTCCTAATGAGACCTTTAACAAACTACAGCCCCCAGAATTCTTTGGGAGAAGCTGTGACTCTTTAAAGTGGCATGGTACTGCTTTAAATGTGCAGTGCAGATGGGGCCCTTGGTGTGCTGACCTGTATTCATTATAGCCTGGTTGCAACCCATCACTGCATCATAATTAGGTTTGAAACAAGGGCTGCTTGCAGCCCTTACACCTGTCCCTGCGTGGGAAGAGTTGCTTTGTGGCTTCTGTGGGGGAGGGGAAAAAACTGGTTTGTACAAAGTCCTGCCATAAGTGAACCAAGATGGACCAGTAGTATCAGCTGCAGGACCAATGGGGTAGGAGATGGTAGAAGGAACATGTACCGAAGCAGCCACAGTATTTGTAAAGCAACCATTGGGTTTGTCGAACCCCTGCCCCCAATTTCCTATAGAGCCTTTATCCCATATCTGAAGGGTTGGGTTTGTTTATTAGTTTGATATGGAGTTCCTCAGGGAACCAGTATGGCAGGCATCCCCAGACTCAGCCCTCCAGCTGTTTTGGGACTACAATTCCCATCATCCCTGACCACTGGCCCTGTTAGCTAGGGATGATGGGAGTTGTAGTCCCAAAACAGCTGGAGAGCCGAGTTTGGGGGTGCCTGCAGTATGGTGTAATGGTTATAGCGTGAGACTAAGACTGGGAAGATGCCCTGTTCAAATCCATGCCCATGCGCAGCCATGTAGCAGAATGTGGGACTTTGATCTGTTTTTATCTCATAGAGTTGTTGTGAGAATGAGGTGGTGGTGGGGATGCGTGCTGCTATGCGCTTCTTGGAGAAAAGGCGATACCAATGTGTAATCAATAATAAATCTCTGAAGCTATGCAGGTCTGGTCCTGGCTAGTAGCCCCCTCCCCTTCCTCCAAATGCCATTCTGAACTTAATGGATAGGATAAAACGTCACAAACACTCCAAAGCATAGGTGAATTTATTTTTTCTGTCTACTGGGCAGTGCAGGGTGCTTCCAGACTGTCACTGTTGTCAGAAGGGATACACTGATAAATTCAGGTTCTCCAATAAGTGTTGATTTGACACCCTCACTCAACACACCTACTCCCTTTCCTCCACTTACCAAAATAGGACTTTTCTAAATAAGGAACGTGAGGAGGAAAATGCACCGGTAAGTGTGATGGAACAATTGCTTTACAGAACATTGTCTCACCTTCTTGCAAACAAATGGACAATAAACACCTGGTGTGGTGTAGCCAACCCACAAACTTTGTGCACACAAATCCTCGATCAACATGTCATCCAGAAGGGACCAAAGGCTTTGGCAGTTTTTTTTTTTTAAAAAAGTGCCATCTCTTTCTTAATCAGAGCAATCTTGCTGAAGCAGTGAGTTTGTGGATTGCAGCCTACACGATTAGTCCAGAGCTTGTAGACCTTGGCGTCAGCAGTCCTCCTCCTTCAGCTTTTGGCCTTCTTCTTTTGTGACTGTAAAGCTTTACTAGCAGGAAGTCCTCTCCGGTATGCAGTTCTGGGTCGCAGGCGGCCTGAGGTTTTCCGCACGCCACCGTCCCCTGCTGTGGGTCTTGGCGCTGCTATGCTGCACACGTGTGCCAGTAGTGCTTGCTGTTTTCCAATGCTGCACGGAAGGCCCCATTGACTGACAGTTCTGCTTAATTAGGGAGTTGTTATTTTATCAATTCCAAAGCGCTTGAAGTTTTATGCTCCAGCTCACGCGTTCCACTTGTTAATGGGAAACCAACACCCTCTGTCAAAGAAGCAGCAGCTCTGATGCATTTTAAGGTGCTGTTTGTGCCACTTTGACATCCAAAGTATAACAATAAAGCTATCAGCTGGTGGATGTCTGCTTGATGTAGGTCTGACAGTGCCAAAAACCTTAATCTCCAAGCCTTCCCACTTTTCTTTCTCTCTGTACTTCTTAGGGCTGCTCCTTTGTGGCATGAATATAAACTAGATGGGTGGCCTTGGTGCTTTAAGCTGAGGAGTGTCCTGTCTAGGGCTGGGGGAGGACCCATCACTCACCTACGGTTGTGCCCAGCCTATCTCTTTACCATGGCTTATAATTACTGCTGCAACATCCTTGACTAACCAGCAGTACTTCCTCTTGCTATTGAGCAAGACCAGGCATAGGCAAACTCGGTCCTCCAGATTTTTGGGACTACAATTCCCATCATCCCTGACCACTGGTCCTGTTAGCTAGGGATCATGGGAGTTGTAGTCCCAAAACATCTGGAGGGCCGAGTTTGCCTATGCCTGAGCAAGACCATATGGAGGGACTGTAGCTTAGCAGTAGAGCATCTGCCTTGCAAGCAGAAGCTACCAGGCTTGATCCCTGGCGGCTCCAATTAAAAGGCTCAGGTAGCAGTTATTGAGAAGGACTGCCCGTATGTGACTGCTAGTCTAGTGTAGACAATACTGGGCAAGACGGACAACAGTCCAACCCGATTTAAATTGACTTCTGGTGACCCTGTGACCCTGTAATAGGAACATTCACAAGAAGCGAGTTGGCTACTTCTCTGCTGTTGGGCACCAGGTTGAAATGGGCTGTCTTTTTATCTCCTTCGTTCCTTTTGTCCCTCGCATCAGAGCAAAGGAGCATGGGCAGCCAGTAATCTGTTGCTTTCAGAAAGAAAATAAGCACACAAAACCATGAATCATGGGGGACGTTATGCATCGTACGGACAAAAAGCAGTAGCTGCTGCTGGTGCAATTCAGGGGCAATTTACTTGTGGGGAGAGAAACGTACCAATGGACTGTACAAGCAACTGGGCAGCAATGCCCCCCCCCCACGCTTGGTATGGATGCCACAAGATAAATAACAGTTTTTGCAGAATAGAAAACTGCCCCGTGACAGTTTAAAAGACACACAGTTTGGCTGTGGGTTAAGCTTTTGTGTTAGTCCAGCTTTCACCAATGTATACTTCTTCCAGGTTTGCAAGTATTGGGACTTATATAACTCCTGTGCCTACAGCATGTGCAGCACTACAGGAATGCCCCACCCCCCGCCAAGCCTTCTCTTACAGTAGTCATGATTGCAATGCTACTGCAGTGTGTTGAAAGTGGACAAGCTTCTGGAAGCGTTTTTGTATGGGGCTTAAAGCCGTTCTTGCTTCATGCACTTTGTCATTTGGCCAGAAGGATAAATTCACATTACAAATACCCTTTCTCCACTTTCTCGTCTGTGTGAATAACGATCCGATGGTCACTTAAATGGTGTAAAGGAGGCTCAGCAGTGCAACCTTATTCATGTTTATTGGAAATAAGTCTTGCTGTTTCCAGTGGGGATTGCTCCTAGGTAAGTGTGCATTGGATTGCAGCCCACAGCCAATCTAGAAGCCCATTGGTGCAATTGGATCTCAGCAGTCGGTCCTTCTGCGGGGTTTACTCTGGAGTAAAAATGCATATAATTGCAGAGAAGGAAGGGAGGCTAGTGACTCATCTCGCTAGCCATTTCCTCCTCTCTGTACCCACCCCGTTCCTTAAGAGAATAAGCAAGCTTAGAAATACCACATTGCCCATCACATAAGTAGACCAAAGACCCATCTAGTCCAGCATCTTGTTCTTACCATGGCCAACCAGGTGCCCGTGGGAATCCGGCAAGCAGAACCTTTGCACAACAGCGTTCTCCCCACTTGTGATTTTCAGCAACTGGTATTCAGAGGCATACTTCCTCCAAGAGTGGAGGTAGACCGTAGTCTTTTCCTCTATGAATTTGTTAATTCTCCTTTAAAGCCATCCAGGTTGGTAGTCATTGTGGGGGAGAATTCCATAGTTTACACCCCTGGTTCTACCCAATTCTTTTTGGTGCTTGTCTTTTTAAACTTAAGCTTATATCTCCCATCTGTGGTCTTGGCTCTCCTAACCTCCATTAGAGGAAATATCATGCAGGCGTCAGAAGGGAAGGCGGATGTTCTCCTGTTTGCATACTTGAAAGCAGTGTTAGAGCCTTTGTCCTCTCTCTGAAGGGTTGCTTCATCTCTCAAAAGTGTACGTAGGCTGTGTACAAAAAATCAAAGCGCATGACTTCCCCCAAGGAATCCTGGGAATTGCAGTTAAAGGGTGCTAGAATTTTAGCTCTGTGAGGTGTAAACTGCAGTTCCCAGTATTCTTTGTGGGGTGGGTGGGAGAATCATGTGCTTAAAATGTACGGTGTACCTGAATATATATGTTGAGTTTCATTGAGTGCCAGCTCTCGGAGCTGTACCAGCACTTGCATTGCCTCTAAGCTCCTCTTAAGATAAGCCAGTTACTGCCATTCTTCTTAAAAGTATAGACTGTTTCAAAGCCAAAGCTCTCAATGCAGTTAACAAACATGAAGCAGTATTGTTATGAAACAGGGACATAGGCAGCTGCCTTATGTGGAATCAGACCATCTAGCTAAGTACTGTCTACTACACTGAGTAGAAGCAGCTTTCCAGAGTTTGAGGCAGGCGTCTTTCCCAGCCTTGTGTGGAGACACCTGGGATTGAACCTGGGATTGAACAGTGGGACGATGGAGTGAATTCTTTCATGCACGGTGGTAGAACTCGGCAGGGAGGAAGATGGAGACAAAACTAGAATTAGTTAGCTTTCCCTGCGATTGGCTCTGGCTTTGCTTACTGTTTGGGCTCCCTGCCTTTTGCCCTTCCAGTCCAATTGTGCCTCAGCCGCCACTGATTCTACTCCCCTTCTTTTATGCTCATGAAAATTCTGTGTGGCTGGTTCGGCTGAGGGATTAAGTGACTGGCTGAAGATCACCTGGTAAGTTTTGTGTCTGAGCGGACGTTTGAACCTGAATCTCCCCAGCCCTAGCCCTAACCACTAGGCCATACTAGTTCTCAGCATGTACATACATTGGGGAAAGGTTTTGACCACTGGCACTCATCCTCAAATGCAATCATTGGAGCAGGGCAATTGGGAATGTTTGGAGGCAGACAGAAAGTAGAGGAAGGTCATGAAGGATTTCAGAGCACCCATTTGCACCAGAAGTGCCTTGCTTGCATAATTTTTTAAATTGCACTCTTCCCCATTTTGGATTACAACTCCCATCAGCCCCAGCCAGCGGGAGGGGGAGGCAGTTTTACTGTACTGTACATTGCATGCTGTACTATACATTGTATATTGCATGGTGCTGATAACACCAAGGTCATGGGTTCGATCCCCGTACAGGACAGCTGCACATTCCTGCATTGCAGTGGGTTGGACCAGATGATCATCAGAGGTCCCTTCCAGCTCTAGAACTCTATGATATCATTATGAGAAAAAGCAAGGTAAAAATCTTCTAAATAAACTGAAGGGAGGGAGAAACTATCAGCACACCTGTCTTTTTTGGGGGGGAGGGGGCATGGTGAATTGTAATAGAAATGGTATTTTTTTTTGTTCAGGGGACTCCTCTGCAACAGCATTTTGGGCAGGAAGATTTGGTTCGACTGGGGGGAAAAATGGCATTCTTCCTTCTTCCTCTCCTCCATTAGGTTCTCATCCTCTTACTTTTTTTTTTCCTTTTCACCTTTCAGGAATTGCTTTTCATGCAGTGCTAACTGCTGAAGTAACACAAACCTGCTAAATGGTCCAGCTTTATGATAGCATAAAAATGATACTACAGCAGTGAGTAGAGTTTTATTAAACCCCAGGGACCGGCTGCAAATGAACAGCTTGCTCTGCTCTTCACTTTATTTATTTATTTAATAACTGCTGGAATATAAACTACATCTGAGATGCTGTGGACCAGGAGCACTCTCAAGTCACAGCGCTATCTGTCCCCAGCCCCGAAATGCTCTCTCTCTCTCTCTCTCTCTCTCTCTGGCTTGTTCTTTCCAAAGAAGCTCAGCACGGGTGTCAGGTCCTCAGACTGGAGAATAGCGTTCTCGGCATTTGGGATACTACTTGGAACTATTTCACACTGTCTCACAGACACACCTAAGTCACATTTCATTCCCTGACAAATCTGGGCAGGTAGAGGTGAGAAAATGCCAAGTCCTGCCTGGTTTGAGCATCAGGCAGTTTCTCTTCACTCTGGTGGTGGTAGTCTTCCTTTCCTCTTGTTGGTCCTTGTGAGTCTTTTACTGACAGTAAAGGTAAAGGGACCCCTGACCTTTAGGTCCAGTCACAGACGACTCTGCGGTTGTGGCGCTCATCTTGCTTTACTGGCTGAGGGAGCCGACATACAGCATGACTAAGCTGCTTCTGGCAAACCAGAGCAGTGCATGGAAACACCATTTACCTTCCCGCCAGAGTGGTACCTATTTATCTACTTGCACTTTGACGTGCTTTTGAACTGCTAGGTTGGCAGGAGCAAGGACCGAGCAACAGGAGCTCACCCCGTCATGGGGATTTGAACCGCCGACCTTCTGATCGGCAAGCCCTAGGCTCTGTGGTTTAACCCACAGCGCCACCCACATCCCATTTACTGACAGTAGGCTCTGCTAATAATTTATAGTGAGTCTCCATTGCTTAGTGCCAGCAGGGGAGGGTGAAGAAACGCTCACACAGGGCATGGATGGTAGGGAGCGCTCAACTCCTTCACGTGTCATAAATTCCAGGAAACAAGAACTCAGATGTCATGAAACTAGAATTGGGTGTCCCCCCCAACTGCACCTTTTCCAACTGGAAAAGATCTCACAAATCGTGACTGCTGAAGCTTGTGCTCAGTTGGCTTTTGAGGTGGAGTTTTTTTAATTTTTGTTTTATTTTAAACGGGTGATTTCTCCCCGGTTTATGCATTAACCAGGGAGCTGTGTCTCACGGGACTGCATGACTCCAGAAATCAGGATTGGAAGAAAGGCATGAAATAGGCATCAATAATCTCATGCTGATTGGAATACAGGAAGCTCTTTATACCAAGTCAGAGCATAGGTCCATTTACACCCAGTAACGTAGATGTTGACTGGCAGTGATTCTCTGGGGGTTTCACTAGGATGGCCATGTGCCCTACTTAGGGTTGGGGAAGAAATTTGTGTCAGTTTGCATTTAAAGGGGAACTTACCTCATCTGCACTTTCTGAAATTAGATGTAAACCGAAACATAGCCCCCCATTTGAAATTTGCACTTCTTAGAACATTCTCCAGCCACGTGCTTTGTGTATGTGTGTGTGTATGTATATACGTATATATATATATATATGCAGGCTTCCAGCAAAATACAAAAACACAATAAAACATCAAACATTGCAGCTTTGTGGGCTGCACACCACTTGACTGGCATTGCATTTAAGATGCAAAAGCTGTTCCCCATGGAGGGCTTTCTGGACTTCCTTGCCAAACCTGTCACTCATCTGCAGTGAAACAGATGTCCATCTAGCTCAGTATTGTCTACACTGACTGGCAGCAGCTCTCAAGGGTTTCAGGCAAGATTCTCTCCCAGGCCGACCTGGAGATGCCGGGATTTGAACCTGGGACCTTCTGCACGCAAGGCAGATGCTCTGCCACTGAGCCATGGTCCTTCCCCTCTCACTTGTGGGCCCCATCCCTTTTTATTAGCCAGTTGGTTTATGTCCCCTCTCCCTGTATACCCTGAACTTTTCTTCTGCTGTGGAAGTTACCTGCATGCTCCAGCTGAGGTGAAAGGCAGTTTAGGTTATGGAAGGACACTTGGAGCCGTTTTGCCCATGTGCTGCTGAAGCTCATTTTGGACAGCATCTGTTCATTATTACGTGCAGACTTGGCAGCTTGCCAGCAAGGAGAACTGAAAGCAAGGCACAAAGATTGCTTTCACCCACTGGAGGGGAAATGGCTGAGGGGAGGAGGGTGAGGAAGACCGAGGGTGGTGGGATTGGAAGTGGAGTGAGAGGCAAGTGGTGGGAGGGAGGGGGGAATACCAGCATTCAATATTTATAGCTTGGTGAGGCTGTGAGTCCCCCGCCAGGATCAGAGGGACGCATTTGCCAGGTGCTCCCCAGGCACAACAGAGGCATTTATCAATCCCCCGAGAAGGGAAAACCCGGATTTCTAGAACAGTGTGTGTACGTTTCTATGAAAAAGGGAGAGGCTGCAGACGATGCCTCATCTACAGAAAAAAAAAGGAGAGGGGGAAAAGCCTTTTGCTTCTTCTGCAAATGGGGTCTGTTGCTCACAAACAGCAAAGTGATGGGTAGTATTTTCACCTGAACAACTTGTACTCCCCACCCCATAGCTTGCAGCCCCCTGTAATTTTCCCCATCCTTTTTGCCAGTCATCTTTTCCATGCCACAACCCACCCTGACACACTTGTGATGGGTAGATCTGATAGAGGAAGAAGTTCATCTGTGTCGGATCTGCAAATTGCATGGGGTGGGGTATCCCTTCAGGTTAACAGCTCACCTCCTGGATCAGTGTGGGAGCAGCCTTTCCAACCAGCCTTTCCCACCAGCCTTGGCGGTCAAGGGGGTGTCCTATGAGGGTGAGCAGCGGTCTTTCTTAAGTCAGCTCCAGAGCTGCTTTGAGTGGGGATTCCAGCTCAGTGGTAGATAAACCCCATGCTTTGCATGCAGACAACCTCAAATCCGGTCTCTGGTATCTCCAGGAGCAGCTGATGGAAAGGCTTCTCCTGCCAGAGAACTGCTGCCAGTCAGAGTGGATGATACTGGGCTGGGTGGACAACTAGTGTGATTAGATAAAAGGCAGCTTCCTGCATTGTGGGGGAATAATGGGTTTCCCAGTGGAGGCTGTTCCATTAGAGCAAAGGGGCATTGTGCTGCCAGCTTCAGTCTGCTCTCACCCAGCCAACAATGCCTGCCTTCTTACTTCTAAACAGTCCAAGGGGTGGCACAGCCTTTTGAGATTTCACGTCCTCCTCTTTCGGTGTGATCATTGTAAAACTCAGCAGGGAGAGGAATGGGGACAAAAGTAGACTTAGTTGGCTCTGCTCACTGTTGGGCTCCCTGCCTTCCTGCCCTGCCAGTTCCAATGGGCACCAGCCACCCCTTGTGCCACCACTCCTTCCTCCTCCTGCCTCTCTCCCCACAACTAGGAACCAGGTTTGGAAGAGGATGGAACGGTGCTGAGCACTGACTCATTCTTCATCCCAAGCACAGCACAATGGGTGGGGTGCATTCCTTCTGTGTCCTCGGTGCCTGTGCTCAGTTTGAGGAAATGCAGGTAAGTACAGTCAGGTTTAGGGCAGGAGGCCCTGGTCAGGACTTGTGCTCTTAACTGAGATAATGCCTCTGTAAGAGGTGGGTAGAATGAGATGTTTAATATGCAAAGCAGGGGATTAACCCATTTCCCCCACTGCGAATGCAACTGTCATTGGAAAATAGGGAATCCCGACTCTGGATGTGAATACTATGCTGTCAACACAGAAAACAGGGTTTGTCCATATTTCCTGCTTTTGCACATCTCATAAATGTCCGAAGCAGATCTGCGTGCACACAGTGCTTTGTACATTAAGAATTGGCGTGAACACAGGAATTACGACTTGCTCACTGGCTCCTCAGTTGGTGCATACTGTTAATGTATGCATGTGACGTAGATAATGCTTATGGGGCAGTAGCTAACCAGGGTTAATTATACCAGGCGAGGTTTAAGGCAGAGCTTTCCAAACTTTTCATGTTGGTGGTGACACTTTTTAGACATGCATCATTTCCCGACACAGTAAATCAGTTTTACTAGCAAACCGGAGGTTAAACTAAACCCTTTGCAGCCCTAGGAGGAGTGCGGGGAGCATTCGCACAACACACCTACATACTGCAGCTGATACACCAGCGTGTCGCGACACAGAGTTTGGAAAGCTCTGGTTTAAGGGTATGATGCTTTGTATATAGAACTTTCCTGTTTCCCAGTCTTCAGTATATTCCCCCACCCACCCAGCCTTGTATGGCTTGGAGTTCCCTAGAATGCCCACTTTTCCTTTTCCTCTTCCTGGGCTAGTGATTCCTATTTCATTCTGCATTAGCAACCTGAAACATTTCCAGCACAATTCTGTATGTGTTTACTTGGAAGCAGTGGAGGCTGGTCCATTAGGGCACATGGCTAGAGGTCCATTGATTGGGAATTCCAAAGTGTAGGTGCTGCCACACTAAAACATCAATTTTGTGCAAACACATACCAGCCCATTTTAAGGGAATTTGTGTCCTGTATTCCAGAAGCGGACATTCTGTAGACAGTAATGGTGGATGTTTATTTTGGAACACCCAGCTGCATCTCAACTGGTTGTGCAGGTATTCATCTTGGCAATGTGTGTGCCTTGCTATATTTGAAATTTTGATTTTTGCCACCTTAGTTTCCAAGCAGATTAGAGCCTGCCTGACTCAGGAAAGGACTGAGAGCCATGAGTAGCTCAGCTATTCTCCTGCCTCAGGAGCTCCTGTTTGTCAGTCCCTGAGGGTTGAAGTGCCGTTGTCTGTTTTTACCTGGCTGTCTTCACAGCACAGGGGGGAAGCAGCAGAGGTGGGGAGATGGATGGGTAAGGGGATTTGCCAGAGACAGCCTGGCTCCTGCTCAGAACCCTCCATTGCACAGTGGGGAAACCTCCTGAGGAATCCCCAAGCTGGCTAGCTAGCTTCTGGTTGCACCCGTGAGCATTAGGGGGGGGCATTACACCGCAATACGGCAGTAAGGAGCTTTCTTGGGACGTTAACCTCAGATTTTGTTACATGCTGCCTACGGCAGGAGCACAGAGCCATTGTAGGCAAAACTGAGCAGAAGCACGGAAGCTGCTTTTTCATGGTTAGGGTGGCAGTGAACACTATATATATGTGGCCAACGTTTTGGAGGAGAGACAGCTTAACTTTGTCAGGGCTTCTTCACCATGTTGATGGCATTTGGTCATACCGATGAGCCAAGGCTGTTGGCTTAATAAACCATAATGTGCTTGGGCTGCAGCATGCAACCCACTTCTCCTCTCGCCTCCTAGTGCAAGCAGGCAAGCAAATCAGGAAGGAGATAGCTGAATGCTGCACCTGCTGCTCATGTGATGAAATCTGGGGTGGTATCCTGGCACATAGTGCTTTCCCGCTGTTTGAAACGTAGTGCAACATTGTTATTTATTACATTTACATACCAGGTTTTTGTTGTGGTTGCTGCACCACACTGTTGACTCAGGTTAAGATTGTGGCCTACTAAGACCCCAAGATCCTTTTCAAATGCACTATGGGCAATCCAGGTGTCCCCCATCTTATACCTGTGCTGCTGGTTCTTCTTGCCTGAGTTCAGAACCTTACATTTGTCCCTGTTGAAATTTGCTTTGTTATTTTTTGGCCCAGTTCTTCAATCTATTAAGGTCATCTTGAATCCCGATTCTGTCTTCCGCTACCCCTCCCAGTTTGGTGTCATCTGCAAATTTGATGAGCATCCCTTCAATTCCTCCATGCATTTATAAAGTCTTTGAACAACAAGCCCAGGACAGAACCCCACGGCACCCCACTTGTCACTCTACCCCCCCGGGATGACAAGGAAGTGAGCACTCTTTGGGTTTGGCCAGTCAGCCAGCTGCAGCTTCCTGCGTTGCTATGACAACATTAAGCAAGATGGACCAATAGTCTGATCTGGCACCAGGCAGCTTCTTACGCACCTTAGAAGGGAGTGGATGTATGGAGTGGGGGAAATGCCCAAGCTGCTTCCTTGGTCAGCCCCACAGGAGCAAGGACAGAAATGATTTCTCTGCTTCCAGTGATCTGAGCTGAAAACGGGAAGGTCAGCAGGGTGGGAGGGGAGGGGCACAGATGTGGTGGTGGGGAGAGGTGGAGTGGTGGGGGGGGGGAGGGCAGTGAACTTCTGAACCTAAAGTCTGGAGATCAGTTCATTACCTTAACACGAGTTAAAAATAAATGTCTCATCTCTTTAAATGAGCCTGTCTGCAATTACGGCTTGGCATGTCTGCTTCAGAGCGTCCTGAGTGCTGGCATCGCTCCAGGTGGCAGGCGGCTTCTAAGAACCCTCTCTCTCTCTCTCTCTCTCTCTCTCTATTTTTGAAAAACAAAACAAAACAAATCAAAGGTGTCTGCTCAGCTTCTCTGTCTCCATCTCCCTCTGCTTTGCAAGCTTCCCGAGACACTGAGAGTTCTTCAAACGCTGCCTTGAGATCACCACAGCCCGTCTAATACCACTGCTCAATACAAGAACGTTCCTTTTTTCCTCCTTAGACCCCTGGAGTGGCTCAGATTACTGCATCCCTCCAAGGGGAAAGGACTAAGGGTAGAGCACTGGCAGCCATCTTTAGCACTATTAAGACTATTCCCCTAGGGTTCCTCCAGACTGGTGAGTCCCCCCTGCCGCCCCTGGTGCAATTCTGCAACATCATTGACACAATAACTGTGCTTCTATGATGGATTGATACTGGACTGTCCACACACCATTCCGCCTTATTGCTTTTTCTGTGGTACTTCCCCAATGTTGAGGCGTTATTTTTATTTTGTTTTATTCATTTGTTAAATTTACATACCGCCCTTCATCACAAGATCTCAGGGTGGTTCGCAGAATAAAAATACAAGATAAAAACACAAGTAAATTATTGCCATCTGGAGGGGCTTTCTTGCTCTAAGGGAGACGGTGAAGCAAAACAAAACCTTGGAACATTTGCGGCATAAAAAGTTACGGGATTTCAGCAAGAAGTTACAGGGCTTGCACTGATTGGATGTCCACCCCAAAACTTCTGCAGATGCAAAATACAGATATGGAAATGGAATCTAGTATAACCACCTCAATGCCATCAGGAATGTACCATGAAAAGGATATAGGCCACTGTCTTTTACTCTGAGTAGACCTATTGGAATGAATGGCCATACCTAGGCTTAGTGGATCTGCTCTTGAGCAAAAGTTACCTGAATACAATTCAGTGTCTGGAGAGGGCCCTCTAGTTTAAACTAGCGGAGAAAATGTTCTGGTATATATCCAATCCACTTGAGAACAAGTGGATTACATTAAATAGTAATACATTGCAGCCAGCTGTGGTTTGTGTTTGAACGTAGCCAGGTTGGGGTTGTTTTTTGTGTGGTGGTGGTGGGGCTTATCACCCCAGCAGTACTGTAACATGACAAGCTGCACCTGCTGAAAATTTATCTTCTGTACAGTCATTATAAGAATGCCATAAGGGCTCTGCTGGTTCAGGGAAGAGGTCCATCTGGTCCAGCATTCTGTTCTTAACAGTGGCCAAGCTGATGCCTATGGGAACCCAAGCACCTTCGACCCATTGCATCTGGTCACATGAAATGACAAGGGTAAGATGGAGAAGGCATTGCAGGTTGTTGTCCACCAGGGTCAACTTTAGAGAGTGGCGAGGTTGGGCATTGGCCAAGTCAAGCAGAAAGACCATTGCCCCAACAGTGCTACCATGAAATATCTGAGAAGATCAGATGCAGCCAAAGCATATTCTCACATGCATGTTTTGCCTTGTCCATGATGTGGGGTGGATGGGTGGGCTCTGATGGTGCTGTACCTGAGGACCCCAACATCCTGGAGACAGCAGTTTTGCCCATGCATGCTGGTGGTATGTAGGCATGGGTTTAGATCTGTCTACTTTTCAGTCATAATACTCAGGGTGGCCTCTGATAACTCTGATGGCCACTAACTTAGGTTGCCTCTAAATGAATCATATATCAAGCAATTGTCCTCTTCTTGTGTGCATGTGTTTTACAATAATTTGGCTAGAGGTTATGCAGTAAGGCAGCTGGAGGAAGAGAGGTGTACAGAGACCAGAGAATGAACTGTAAGTGGAGGGCTGTCCTCTTTGCCACCCTTTGGACCTCCTAGGAAACTCATTAAACCAAGCATGGTGTAGCATGTGTGAGAAGCAGCTGAATGAGACACGGTTGTAGGCAGGGAGAGGAAGCTCCAGCGACCTTGGTGTCTGTCCATACAAGCAAGCCTAGTGTGAGACGCTGTTGTGATATCAGCAGGTTCCAGGAACTGCCTTTGTTGTCAGAATTTGGGGGTGATCTGTGGGTTTGTTTGGTCCTTGGGTGAGAGCCAGGGTCAATGCAGAGAGTCCTGGGCAAGAGCCAGGAGGCTAAGAGATGTTAAGTGGGCAGTTGTGTCGAAAGGAGATGGACATGCTATCTGTATATATTTATCAGTAATTTGTAGCAATGGTTTCATTGTGTATTTTTGTGACTTTAGTTTTTCATTTTCTGCACACTGCTTAGAGATATGTTTGTGTACGAAGCAGCATAGACAAGGTTTAAATAAAATAAATAAGAGATACACAGCTGCTGTCAAGCGGTTGTTACCCTGCACTATCCACTGTGGTTCTTGCTGCAAAAACTCCATTTTTGGAGTGTTGCACAGGGATGAAATTTAGCTGTTGCTAGTTAGCACAGTGCACTCACTTTCTTTGCAGTGGGTTACGGAGGTGCACTCCAACTGCACGAAATACATGTACTGGCATCTAAAAGTGCCCTTAGATGGGTTTGCAGTATTACATGGATGATCAGTTTCAATAGCTACACATCATGACGGCTCAATTCTACCTCCAGGATCAAAGCCAGCATTCCTCTGGGACTTATGAGTGGGGGACTGCTGTTGTGCTCATGCCACACTTGTGGGTTTTTCAGAGGCATCTGGCTGGGAAGCAGAAAGCTGGAGCAGGTACACCTTTGGCCCAATCTTGTGGTTCCCAAACACACCCTACCAATGGACCACTTGAAATATGTCAGGCTCTAGGCAGACCACTTAATGATTTTTCTGCTGGTTGTAGCAATTGCAATGCACTGTATAGGATGCTGTATGACCTTTAATTGCATTTTTATTGCTTCTTTTATTTCTTATGTTGTATTAAAATTTCAATTCCATAGCATTCAAATTGTAAGTGTTCTTCATGGACATGCCACAGGCCTGTTCTGTGGACCAGATTTGGAAACCCCTGGTCTAATCCAGCAAGGCTGTTGATCAATTAAATTTTTTTTGGATAGGTGACCCAAGTGAAACCTGAAGACCCAGAAGCCAAAACAGTGATTTCCAAAGAATCATCAGGAATCCCTTATTTTTTAAAGAAGGGGTGACTCGTGGTTTTTGAGTACACGAAGGCACTTAATGCCACCATGAATCATCCTGGCATTTGGTACTTTAGTAGGGTTCTTGTGCTGCCAGTGCGATTAGCGTGAGGTTGGCGCAGTGGATATGAACTGATAAGTCTGACAGATTTACCAAAGTGAGTCACTTTTGAATTGTGGGCCATTATCTTTTGCAAACGTCTTTGGAATCCTGTAGGGAACAAGCTGGAGGGGGGTGTCATTAAGATGATTATCAGTGTGGTAGCACCCAAAAGGCGTTGGGCACATCGCAGCTTGACAGGAAGCTCTGGTCTCTGCCCCCAGGAGTGGAGCGATTATCTACTTACTTGGCAAGTTTGGCAATAGGTCCCAGTGGAATGAAATGAATAAGGCTTTTCAAATCTACGAATCAAAAGTAAGCATTTTGTTGACGGAGATTATAACCTATAATGCTGCTCTTAAGAACTTTGGCAATTTTTATTTTAAATCTAGCTTCGGAATGATTCACAGGCTGTGGTTTTTACAATTTTCAGCGTTAACAATGTCTTGAAAGGTCTGTTTCTGGGTTAGATATTAAAGAATCAATTCAGGGGAAATGGAATTGCCACCGTGCTGTGGATTCTGAAGCTTTTCACTTAATGTTTGTGAAATCACTGGGGTTCATTGACTCCCTTCCCCTCTCGAGAACCTGGCCCCCATGAGATCATTTAATAAACTAGATTAAGTGGGTGCAGTTGCTCCAGCTGTACAGCTGGGATTAAATTCACCCCAAAACACATCCACACACAAAGCCAGCATCTGCTAGCAAAGTTGGCCCTACCATTTGGCAAAGTGACACAGCTGCCTCAGGTGGCAGGTGCTGTGGTAGTGGCAGCAGCCACCAGTCCCCCGCCCCATCCAGGCAGTCAGCTGTGCTGCAAGACAAACCTGTGTGTTCCCCATGGCCTGATATGCTACCTCTGATACTAGGTTACTGCCCTCAGGGGGCTCCTTGTTGCAACCTCTCTTAAGTGTGCAATTGTGAGATTCAGGAGAAGGAGCAAACACCTTTCTTTTTCATCCGTCCGCCTTCTGGGCACTGGTGCAGGCTAGAGTCAAGAGTGCAGCCAGATTGGCAATGGTGGTAACAGCAAGAGGGTAGATCCATTTGGGGGTGGGGGAATCCACTGAGGGGATCTTGCCCTACCCACTGAAAAAAGCTAGAGCTCATATTGTTATAGCAGCAACTAGAAAGGAAGGAAGGAAGGAAGGGATGTGGCTTAGTGGTAGAACATCTGCTTTGCATGCAGAAGGTCCCAGGTTCAACTGTCTGCATCTCCTGGTAGGGCTGGGAATGTCCCTGGTCTGAAACACTGGAGAGCAGTAAACCCCATGTAGATACATTAAAATCAAGGTCAAAGCATTAAAAACATCCCACCCACTTCTAAAAAGGTCTTCCAGCAGTGGTGCTTCTAAGGTGTGCTCTCACACACATACCGTATTTTTCAGTGTATAAGACACCCCCTATTTTTGGAGACTAAATTCAAAGAAAATGAGGGGAGCTGGCCCAAAGCTGTTCCCCCCTTTTTTAGGGGGAATTGCACTCGCGCCATCACCCCAGCAGGGCCGTTGCTGAGGGCTAGCAAAGTAGGCAACCACTCCCCCCATGCCACTGCGGGAAACGCCTTCCACAGCGGCATGGGGGGGGGAGTTGCGTGCCCACCAACCAGCTGGCTGGCAGCGTGCAGCTTCCCCCTCCCCATGCCACTATCCGTGTAAAGGACGACCCCGGTTTTTTGACATGATTTTTGAGTCAAAAACCCTCATCTAATACACAGAAAAATACAGTCTTTTCCACTCAGTGACTGCAGCGTCAAGGGAACGTTTGCATGTGTGGAGCAGCCAAAACACCCTAGTTGGAGGTATAATGTCGCCTGACACCGCACTGTTTTTCAAAGGGGGGCGGTTCATCTGTTCAGCTGCCTGCTGTTCATTTGGGGATAAGCCACTGAGTGATGTACTTCCATGTGTGACTCAGACCTGGCCATTGTTCTATAGCATTGACTCTTATTTGGCCCAGGCACTTAATCTATAGCATGCTTAGCACAGAGGTTAATCCTGCCCTAATCCTGATACCTCATACATTAAGTTTGAACTGGCGATCAAAGGCTGCTTTGACACAGGGCTTCTTCCAGATGTCACTGCTCTGAATTAAAACATATTGTGGGAGAGATGAATGCATGCAAATATCTCGAAGACCTCCGAGTGGTTACAGCAGCCCTGCTCTCTTCCTTACTAGCTAAGCATGCTCACCCTTCATATATGTTTTAAGACAAATAATCTGTTTGCAGATCACTTGGATGCTCGTTAATCTCTCTGTTTGAAAAAAGCACGACCTTTTGGAATGCTTCGTGTATTATATGCTAAAAATTGGCTGAAAGAAGGGGAAAATGCCAAAATGTGCGAGGCACCTGTTTTTCTACCGCTCATGGATGATGGTAGCTGTAGTCTTGCAGCATATGGAAGGTCACAGCTTCCCTGCCCCGATGTAATATTGTCTGCATGCTCACGCTCCAGCCATCTCTTTCGATTCTTTGATCCATTCCCACTTTTCTGCAAAGAAACAGTGATTGCAAGAGAGTAAACTGCTGAAACTAGTTCGGCAAGGACCGTGTGCATGTGTGTGAATGTGAGCGAGTTCTGCGGCTGTGTGAATTCAAGGATTTGGGCTGCCTTGCCTCCTTTCCTCGGACAAAGAATGTGTGCAGAGACGCTGAGGATTAGCAAGCTTGTTAGGGTATGACAGCGTCATAAATTCCTCCCCCCCCCCCCCCCCCACCTCCTTTTGAGACTGTCAAACCTACTTGAGTCCCAGAGATGTTAGCTGCTGTTTTATTGCTGCCGTTCTGGAAGCTGCTCCCTCTTCTGCTGCTTTGATTTATCTCTGCACTTTGTACTGATTGGATTAGAAGTTTAAATGCTTAAGAGTGCATAACAATATATTTTTCTTATTAATATTAAAAAATCATTATTTTTTTTTATATTATTTTTATAGTTCTGCTTCGAACTGAATCCCCCAGTTTGATTTATTCTCTCTCTCAGAGTGGAATTGAATGCTAATAGGAGCAATCATTGCTTTGTTTTGAATCTTTGACTGTTTGGAAAACTTTCGCTGCAAAGGGAAATTACGGCATTATTAAGAGTCCATTAAAAGAGGGTTTGCCTGGCGTTGCTAGTGATTACCTGCAAGGCAGAGACAGAGCCAAAAAGCAAAGACAAAAGACTTGTTTTTCAGGGGCCTCTTTCCACATCCTTCATTGGCTGTAATGTAATTATCACAGCAGTTATTATAATCAAGTCTATTATATTACAGGTATTAATTGCAGGTCCCATTGGCAAAATTTCTTGTGGGACACCAGGCTAATAATGAGTGTAAATCACTGCGGAGCATGATTCTTTTGTGTTAACCTACAGATCAGGTGTCTGTGTAGCTCCTTCTGATTAAGTGAGGGCCAATAACAAGAGTCTAGTTAAAACACCCTCCCCTCCCCACGTCAACAGCCCTAAGCTCCAAACCTGATGCCTTTGCAGCATTCCAGTGGGGCGTCTGATGCAGGCTGTGGCTGATAGCTCTCCTGCGAATTGAAATGGCGAGATAGTTTATGCACACCTGTTGCCATTACGGCAGTCTACACAGGCATATTTCCTTTATATTTTCAAATTTCATTTGGGGGGAAATCAAGGCATGTCCCCCTCAACAATTGCTTGGTCTTTGGGAGTTCTTCTTCTTCTTTGGCAATCACTCGTAGCCGAGTAAGACTGTCTTCCATAAACACGGTTTTAACAATGAGTCTGTAAGTGACTGTGGAGGCCAATTCTGGAACCACACGTCCTTCCACAGTGGGGACATTGGCTGATCATGGTGTGGATTTGCCAAGCGTGCTTTCCTCTAAACACATTTCTCCTTTGCATCCTGAGTTCGAGTGTCGTCAAAGCCCATGACGCCTTTGGTAAATACCTACAACTTTGGGGATACCTACAAATTCACCTCTGTATGAGCCTTTCATTGGACAACTAGATCAGGGGTGTGTTATGCTGGTTATAGGTTTGGAAGTCCCTTGAGCAAGGTATGATAAGTGGCAGTGATGCTAGCAGGATTCTGGACAGATGTTGTTGAGCTCTACCCAGCAAAGAAAGCAGAAGCGCCCCGGAACCCAACTGGGCAGGCTCACCCACCTTTTGAAGTCAGTGAAGTAATTCACATCACTCTCTGTAAGATCATTAAGTCCAGAGTCTAAAGTCATCTGACGACAACCACTGGTCTGGTGTCTTCACTAAGTCATTGGCATTCTCAATGAATTTCTCTTCAGTTCACATTGAAAGTCGAACCTACCTTCTCCAAAACAATAGGCAAACTGAAACACAGACCATCTTTCAAAATCCTGGCTTCGCCAATGCAGTTCTCTGGACAGGGGAATAATGTGTGCGTAAAAATGCCTATAGTGTGAAAATCATACGACACATTGTATTCGGGACATTTGGTTTGCAGAAATGGGTACCGTTTGCAAAATTGCAGAGGAAAAAATATGTTATAATAGGGAGCAACGTACACTAAAATGCTAATGAATTTTCATGAGAACCTTTTCTCTTTCCAAAAAAAGGCAATCATATGAGGAAATGTGGGGAACTGAACTTTAAATTGGAATATTGATAAACAGAGAAGAACCTGAAGTTGACTGATTCGCCCATCCTTATGCAGGTTGCTATCTAAAGAGAGCCCCTGTAAGACCCAGAGTCTAAAATCTAAGTGCACGACCGATCTGTGTGCCTATCTCCCACAGCATGGGGCTGCTTCCTGCAGAGGGTGGGCCCATTTTCTCCTTGCTCCCAGCTGCTGCTCCTCCTCCTCTCATTTGCCAGGGAACATGCTGGTGTGCAATTGAGCGAGGAGAAGGTAGTTTTTCCTTAACGCTGTCCTTTTCTTACTTGCTGCCTCTAGGCAGAAGGGGAAGGATGGGCAAGCAAGCAAGTAGCAACAAGGAGGAGGAGGAGGAGGAGGAGGACGATGAAGAGGAGTAGAAACAGCAGCAAAGGGTTATGGGCAACTTGGCACCCACAGAGGTCCCTTTTGGAATGTGAGCAGGTGCCTGACCATGCCAGTAATGGCTGGATAAACTCCATTTCCAATCTTTTATCACTATTGGCTCATCAGGTGTTGGAATGTGAGTTACCCTCATGGCTAGTGCCTACCAGGTCACTTAGCAAGGTAGGGATGAAGGAATCTTGTCAGTTTCATTCAATTTTCTCATTTGTTCCCGACTTAAATTCTGTTCACCACATTTCTGCATCAGTTTGCATTTTAAAAATAATGAAAATTTGTCAGCGTTTTAGTTTGCATTGGTCCTGATATACACATTCCCCCCCAAGAGATTCCGCCCCCCCGATATGCTGCAATTTTTGGTGTTATTTCCACTAAAACATGCTTTTTGATGCACTTCCCCTCCCTCTAACATATGCATTTTGTACGTTTTCCCTTTTTGATTGGAAAATTGCAGCATACAAGTTAGAGAAGTGCAAATTTCAAAGGACAGCTGTTCATGTATCATGTGGGGAAGTGTGAATTTGGTAGGTTAGCAATCCAAACCAATTTTGCCCCCCACCACTAGCAGATGTAGCAGTATGGCATGCTCATTGCTCAGGATGCCATCGCTCCATTCCCTCTCTTCTAGGTTTTCCAACCTTTCTCCACTCCCCATAGTCAGCCGGCACTTTATGCCCCCTGAACGTTCTCAGTCCTCATTGAGAGATTTCCCCCCAATAACTTTTGTGCTTCTGCAAACTGTAGGGTTCCTCTGAGACTGCTGATGACTCCGCCTGGTGCATAGATGGTGCAGTTTTGGCTACATAAGAACTCGCATTTGGAAAATTCAGGCTGTTGTGAATATACGATGATAACGAAGGATGTGCAGCATTTCACTGCTCCTTCTGTTATATTTGCACATTTATCAATACGCTTTTGTTGGGAAAGTATTTATTTATTTACAGTATTAAGACGTGAGTCCCTGTCCTCAGGCTCACAAAGACATAGCACACGAGGAAAAGGAAATGGGAGGGAGAAGGGGGAAAGCAAACTCAAGCACATATTCAGTGGTGGTTTTGACTGTCTTGCCCTTGAAAAAGAGCACTTTCCCTCTGAGATCAGATCCAGGTGACAATGTCCAAGTCAGGAGGACAGGTCAGAGCTCCCTTAGAGCTCATCTGGTCATTTCTCTTTGAAGAGAAGCTTCCCACCACTAATAACCAAAGTTGTTCCTGTTGTTCTCCAGAACTGATAGTGAGCTTTCATTTCACCATTTGGGCTATTGGGAGCCTTCTTTGGCATTTCACACACTTTGGCTAATGAGAAGTGACCACCTTGCCTTGTGGATCTCCCAGCTTTGAATCCACAGCCCAGCAGCTCAGCAGGGCCATTTTCAGGTCAGGCATGACTCCTGTCTTTATTGCTTGATTGTTTGAAAGCAGACATGAAGACATTTCTGCCCAGGGTAAAAGCATTGTGATTGTTTAAAATGAATTGAGCAAATCTCATAAACTGGAGCTTAACTCCCCCCACCCCCAGCCTGCTGAGCTATTGCCTTTTCAAAAGTGAGTAGTCATTTAGAGAAACCATAAGCTTCTGTGGATTCATAAGGAGACCTCCATGTTCATCAGGGAAGAGTAATCCAAGGCCTCTTCATATATTAACATTAAAAATAATAATAAAATGTCAGATTATAGAACTTACTTCAGGGACCGGAAACCTTAGAACTGGGGGGTCAAATGCAGTCCTCCAAACTTCTCTATCTGACCTCTGTGACACCCTGCCAAGCCCCACATCCTCCTGAGCCACACCCCTCACCTCACCTCCTTGCTTTGCACCCTCCTTAAAAAATTTTTTTGCTTGGTTGGAACGCGTCCTTGAACTCTGATAATGCTTTTTGATAGTGTGGATTGTGTGGATAGAGAGGGGCAGGCACGGGTGGTGCTGTGGTGTAAACCACTGAGCCTCTTGGGTTTGCCGATCAGAAAGTTGGCAGTTTGAATCCCTGTGACGGAATGAGCTCCTGTTGCTCTCTCCCAGCTCCTGCCAACCTAGCAGTTTGAAAGCACTCCAGTGCAAGTAGATAAATAGGTACCACTGCGATGGGAAGGTAAATGGCATTTTCGTGTGCTCCGGTTTTCATCATGGTGTTCTGTTGTGCCAGAAGCGGTTTGATCATGCTGGCCACACGACCTGGAAAGTTGTCTGTGGACAAATGCTGGCTCCCTTGGCCTGAAAGTGAGATGAACGCTTCAACCCCGTAGTGGCCTTTGACTGGTCTTAACCATCCAGGGGTCCTTTATCTTATACCTTAGAGAGGGGTGCACAAGTGTGAGTAGAAACTATTGTTCATAGGTAAAATTCAGGTTTTTTACTCTACCCATTTTTGCCTCTGGCCCCACCCATCCCTGGCATGTGGCCCCTGGAACATTGCCCAGAAGTGAATGTGGCATTCATCTGACCAAAGGCCAATTCTGAACTCTTTTTAGCAGGCAAGGGAGAATTTTCTTGCACAGATAGTTTTTCAAGGGCATTATATATCATAGAATCATGGACTTGTAGAGTTGGAAGTGACCACAAGGCTCATCCAGAAATCTTTTTGCCCAATGTGAGGCTTGAACCCACAAACCTGAGATTAAGAGTCTCATGCTCTATGGTCTGAGCTATCCTCTGCGTTTTATAATGTGTGGTTGTTTCTTGCTGGTATTTTGCTGCTGTCTTCATTCTTATTCTTATTTGAATTATTATTATTATTAGTAATATTGCTGCTGCTGTTGCATTGAGATATTTCTGGACTTTGTTAACTGTGTGAAGCCTCTACACATAGAAGAAAGGCAGGGTACCCCTCTGTGTAGTAAACACACGTTTTAATTTTATTTATAAAATTTGCATTTCACCCTTCATTCTGAAAAGGATCATAGGACAGATCACAGCACGTTATGCAATACCCATAAAACTAATCCATTAAGTTAAGTTCATAGAATCACAATTCAGCTTAAAAACATCAGTGACCTCCTTACCATTGATCTGTCCCTGTTCATGAACTAGGCCCATCCTGCTGACTTGAAAAGGCTTTGCAGAAGAGGAATGTTTTCAGCTTGCACTGAAAATAGCAAGTATATTGTAATGCATGAACTGTAGCATGGTATGCACCAGTGGTTTCAGGATCTGTAAGCCCACACAGATGAGAAGCACAGCCTCTTCATATGTGAAGGGATGCCTTCTTCTTCTATGCAGGGATGTCAAAGGAATTCCAATGGAAACTGCAATGGGAGTGGAAATTGCCAATGTTTGCTTCTTCGTCCCATGCCCAGAAATGGACATCAAACCAGCGAATGCAATTGGTATTCATGGTTGTTTTTGTCAGTCCAAAATTATACGTAGCTGATAATGATCCACCTCCCCCATTTGCATTGAAGTGAATGGTGTGGAATAACACAATGATAGTGTTGTTAATTGTGCGAAATTTCACCATGACAGACAGTGAGATGAATAATGCCATTTTTGTTGGAAGCTGAACTGCAGCGGATGGAAACGGCGCTGAGTGTGACATATGTCGATTGGGACAGAAATCGATGTCTTCTTACATCCCCACTCCTATGTGACATTGCCCCTTGCTTAAGACCATTGCTACGGTTCCCCCCACCTTTGCAAGAGTGTCTGTAAGAAAGAGAGCACCCAGACTTTAGACTGCCCTCCCCAGAGATACTTGTCTGGCACCTAGGCTCATATCTTTTCAGTGCCAACTAAAAGCCATGTTGTTCTCTGACAGGCAGTTGGTGAGTCATAGCAGAGCCAGTGTTGCATTGCAGTGAATGGGTTGGGCTAGGGCTAGCTAGATTTGGGTGCTGTAAATCATTTGGCAATGGAAGCATAGAGTGACTTTGTATCGGTTACTGTCTCTCAGCCTAACAGGATTGTTGGGAGGATGAACCAAGAAAACAGCAAAACAAGGTACAATACGGCCTCTTGGTCACTTGTTGCCAGCCTGTTTTGCTGCTGTTGGCTCAATCACTCACTGTTGGGGATGAAATATATATATATAAAATTAAAAATTGTCCTGTAGCACCTTAGAGACCAACTACGTTTGTTCTTGGTATGAACTTTCGTGTGCATGTACACTTCTTCAGATACACTGAAACAGAAGTCACCAGACCCTTATACAGTGGTACCTCGGGTTACAAACTTAATTCGTCCCGGAGGTCCGTTCTTAACCTGAAACCGTTCTTAACCTGAGGTACCACTTTAGCTAATGGGGCCTCCCGAGATTTCTGTTCTCATCCTGGGGCAAAGTTCTCAACCCGAGGGATTACTTCCGGGTTAGCGGAGTTTGTAACCCAAAGTGTTTGTAACCTGAAGCGTCTGTAGCCCAAGGTACCACTGTATATAGTGGGAGGGTGGGGTGGGATTTTTCTCAGGAGGGTAGTGGGAGATGGGTGATTGACTCAATGGGTATGGTAAACCTGTTGACGACTGTTAACATCTGCAATTAGTCCTACAGGAAAAAGCAAGGGATGGTATGGAGATGATTAGCATATGTAATGTCGGGGATGGTGCAAGTTGTGGCCCAACAACATCTGAGGAAGGCCAGTAGATCAAGTCCTATAAGGAAAGTTTGAAGGAGTTGGATATGTTTAGCCTGAAGGAGATATGGTTGAGCACCCAGCGGGGTGGTTGTGTGTCTGCACTGTGTTGACTTCCTCATTTTCTTGCATTTCGGAGGGTTTTGAAAGAGGATTAGACAAATTAATGGAGGATGGGGCTGTCAGTGCCTACTATGGTCAGAGGTAGTATCTGTCTGAATGCCCATTGCTGGGAATGACAAATGTGGGCTTCCTACGAGTGTTTAGCTGGTCACTGTGAGAGTTGGGTGCTGGGTTAGATGGGCCATTGACCTGATTCAGTAGCCCGTTCTTATGTTATTCATTTAAGGTTGCCACCTTTCCAAGTTCTACAGCATCTTGAGGCAGAGATGATAATAATCCCTTGATGCAGAGATGATAACAATCCTCCCTTCCCCGCAATGCTGGATGGAAAACAAGCTGCGCTTGCTGATTTCTGCAGACCAAACTTGTTTTAGTGGCACGGGGCATTTCCTCGTTCTTTGGTCAACCGCAGGAAACTTTGTGCAATGCTTTTGCATGGCAAACTTGCTGCTAAGGGTGGCAGAGGAGCAGAGCCATTGGAAAAAACAACACCCCATCACATGGCAACCTTCGCACTCTCTCCATGCTTCTTTCAAACCCCTTGCTTGTGAGCAACAGCTGTGCCTCTTTGGGGAGGCAGGGTCTTTGGGGAGACGTTTGCACCTGACTCCCTCCTCCTGAAGCAGCACCTGCCTGCTCTGTAGAAAAGGGTTGGGAGACTGGCAACGTTGCCACCTGCTCCATCTCTCCAAAGGCTACCCCTGAGAGGCACAGCACAGCCTCCTCCTCCTCCTCCTCTCTCCTTTCACCAGTAAGCCTTGGCTGGCAATCATATGACCCAAGTACGGCTGTGGCGTCTTTGAACTCTACTAATTTGCTCTCCTAATCCTCCCAGTCTCGGTAGATCTGACAGGCGCTGGGCCTTCCAGCACAGCAGGGAAGGAGAACCACAGTGTGGGGCGTTTGGATGAGGGAGGGGGGAGAAGGTGGTGGTGGTGGTGGGGGAGAGACAGACTATGCAAGACTGTGATTTGAGAACCTTTCTTCTCTCCCTTGTGTGTGTGTGTGTGTGGATTCCTCCGGTCCCCCCTGGCCTACTCACGACCTCGTTCCTGTGCCGCTAGCAGCCAAGCCTTCCTTCGCACGCAAGGCTGCCCCAGATAGCTGGCTGGCTGGCTGGGGCTGGCGGACGGCTTGCAGTTGCAGACATGCTGCCTGGCTGCTCTTTGGCAGCTCCCTGCCTGCTTCGCCTGCCCCGGGTGTGCGAAGGAACTCTCTGGGCCCAGCTGCTGCCAAGACGGAAACGAGGCTTATGTGCTCTGTTAAAAGAGAAAGAGCGGAGGGGGGCGGCGGCAGCAGCGGCGGCGGCGGCCCAAAGGCCTGGGAACACACGTAACAGAGCATGCATGGGAGTAAGATGTGTGGAGCGCATGGAGTAGGCACATGAAGCTGGGGAATGCTTGGAGCTGAGTTTTCCGACGTCACAGAAGTTGGTCTCCCTAGCAGCTCAGTTTGCACCTGGTCAGAGTCAGGCCTTGTGTGTGTGTGTGTGTGTGTGGCTGCTGCCACTTGCAAGTGGAGAACTCCAGGGTGGGGTGAATTCATGTGCATCAGGGGTGTGGTGCAGGATGTGAGTGTGGTTTGGGGTTTCAAATTTGCTGGATCTATAGAACTAGGAAAGGATTAGATAAATGCTTCTGTGGAGAATCACACCACTGTTGTAGTCTGATGACAAACCACTAGGCGACATAGTCTTGATATCTTCACTCTTTCCCAGGGGTGGGTGGGGTGGTGGGTAAAGGGTTGTACCCAGAGTAGTGCTAATTAACTTGTTCCATCAGCACAAGGATTTAAGTTTGCACCATGGGACACCCCCCCTTCTCCATGTGCCCCCCTTCCCTTCCCGCCCCTGTTCTGCCCTGTTAGCGACATTTTCAGGTCACTTCCAGGTTTGGCACCGTGCGAGTGATAGCGCGTCAACCAGCCGTTGCCTGTAATATGGAGTTCTGTGTGTATGCAAAGAGCAACATTTCCACAGATGAGTATAAGGTCATGCTTGTGACCTCTGAATTCTTATATTAAATATTGCCATCTGAGCAACACCTCCACAGTGGGTATCGCAGAAGCCTCTTTGGAACCTTCTGTGTTCAATGTGATGATTTGTACACACGATGGTTTCAGGGCTGTTATACATAACTCCCCTTTAAATACCATTCACACCTGCAGATGCTTTGGGGCGTACATACCACTTCCTGATTACTTCCTTTATACCACAAATGGTATAGGGACACAGAAGAATAGAGTGTACCAGATCACATGATTCACCACTGCTGCCTATGCTGGCAGGGAGCTGCTTTCCAGGCAATATAAGCATTTATATGCACACTTCCCACAAGTGTGTGCATTTTGGCTGGAGAAGCTACATTGCAAAATTCAGAAAAGTGCAGTTTTGTTTGTTTGTTTGTGCCTTGTTTCAGAAAGTGTGAATTAGTTAGGTTCACCTTTAAATGCTGAGTGAGAAGGATATTCACAACCTGGATTGTGTGCAAAGGAGGGTGGCCAAGATAATGAAGGGTCTAGGAACCAAGCCTTATGAGGAACAGTTGAGGGAGCTGAGTATGTTTAGCCTGGAGAAGAGAAGACTGAGAGAGGCATCTTCAAATATCTGAAGGGCTGTCACATGGAGGATGGAGCTGTTTTCTGCTGCTCCAGAGGGTAGGACCCGGACCAATGGATTAAAGTTACAAGAAAGGAAATTTGGACTTAACATCAGGAAGGACTTTTTGATAGTAAGAGCTGTTCAACGGGCTACCTTCATTGGAGGTCTTAAAGCAGAGGTCAGATGGCCATCTGGCAGGGATTCTTTAGCTGTGATCCCTGCATTGCACAGGGTTGGACTAGATGACTTTTGGTGTCCCTTCCATCCCCACAATTCTATGATTCTAAACCTCTCTCTCATCCCTACATACGAGTGAGTGCCCTGTGGCCTTCCAAATGTTGCCTGACTCCAACTCCCATCATCCCCAGCCGATGGTCAGCGGTGACTGGGGTTGTACCTTGGTGACATCTGGAGGGCCATAGCTTCCCCAAACCAGCCCTCCATCCTCTCCATGTGCACTCTCCCATAAAGCCTTGCTGTCAGGAAGCAGCTTTTTGTGATGCCTCTTGGGCGAGGAACAACAACAGCCAAGCAACTCCTCTCCAGCTGGGAGTTGGGGGGGGTGCATCGTCGTCAATGGCTTCCCCTAACTGCTCTCATCCATTGTTGTGCCTCCTGCAAAGTAGCTGCTCTCCACGAGTCTCCGGTGTGTGTGTGTGCTTTTTTGTTGTCTTCGTTGTCTCGCTCAGTCTCAAGTACCAGTACTTGGAGACCCTGTTAAACCCATCTCGGCTGCTTGCTGGAGCTTTTCAATCTAGCTCAGTTCCAGCTGCTCTATGGTGGCGGCGGGGGAGGCATCGCTCCCTCTGTTCCCTCCTTCCTCCCAGCCTGCCGTAGCTCAGCTGTTGGGGAGAAGAGGCGGGTGGCCCCTTGAAGGCGACCCTGACTCACATCCCTCTTTTCATGCCTCATTCTGCAGACTTTTCGGGATTTGGCTCCTCTGTTGATCTAGCTCTGTGCTAATGTAGGTTTTCTTATCCTCTCTATGCTAAGAGCAAACTCATTGTCCATGGGTGGGATTACTTTTTTACTTATTTGACATACACACACACACACACACACACACACTGATTTGCCTGGGACAGGTACCTTGGTACAAATAAATAGAAATTTCCATTTATTGATAAAATATTTATACCCCATCTTTTGCCCCTAAAAGCTCCCGCCCAGATCAGTCTGAAGACAAGGAATTATCTGTTGATAATCTGCGCAATATATTAAATGCAGAATCATGCCACTCTAAGCTGTCATGGCTTACCTGAAAGAATTCCCCAGGAAGAGGCACTGGCTGTTAAAACACTCTGGGAATTGTAGCTCTGTGAAGGGAATAGGGGCGTCCCAACAGCATCCTTAGCAAACTACAGTTCCTAGGATTATCTGGGGAAACTATGATGGTTTAAAGTGGCATGGTACTGCTTTAAAGGTACAGTGTAGATGTGGCCAGAGAATCAGCAACTTATCATAAAATCACGGGGTTGGGACGAGAGCAAAATTAAACCAAACATATTCAATAGTGAAAATGGGTTTATATGCTGGAATATCAACAAAAAAAGGTGGCCAACTTCATCTCCTGGGGAAGGACACTCCATGGCCTGGATGCCATGATGTCAGCGTGTTGTGGATAATTGAAACAAGGGACGGCTTGTGAAGTACACAACAACCTTGTGAAGTAGGATAGGCAGAGTGACAGTGTGTGGCCGAAGATCACACAGGGAGATTTATGGCTTAGTACGGGTTCAAACCCTGCTCTCCCAGGTCCTAGTCCAACACGCTAACCACTATATTACTGTAGGTTCTTCTTCACATGCAGATTTAATCCACTGATCAACGAAGTGCGGTTCATACAGTTGATGAGCCAATATATAATAACAGGAATAATAGCAACGTTGGATACTGGGCCTAGGAAGATATCAGCTCTCCAGCAGGCAACCAGGACCACATTCACACTATGCATTTAAAGCACCATGATACCACTTTAAGCAACTGGGGCTTCCCCCATAGAGTTCTGGGAGCTATAATTTGTTAAGGGTGCTGAGAGTTGTTAGGGGACCCCATTCCCCTCCCAGAGCTCCTATTCCCAGAGTTCCCTGTGAAGTGGGATTGGTTGTTAACCACTCTGCAAAGTGTAGCTGTGGGAGGGGAATGCCGGTGTGTGTGTGTCTCTCTAAGCAACACTCAGTGCCCTTAACAAATGACAGCTCCCATAATCCTTTGGGCGAAGCAATGGCTGTTCAAAGTGGTATCATAGCGCTTTAAGTGTGTGGTGTGACCAAGAAAACCTCTCTCTGTCTTCCCCACCTCTCCAGAAACCTGCATGGGAGCAGAAGCAAAATGCAGGCAAGGCAAGGCAAGGCATGATCTTAAGCGATCATCAGCTCAGTGTGCCGCAGGAGAGCCAGCCAGCTCCAGGCGCAGTTGCTCCCTCTTCTCAGTAAGGAACCCGTTCATTGTTCAGCCATCGTGTCCTCTGATTATTAATCAGCGCACACGCTGCATGCAATATGGTGGCAGCTGCCAGCCCACAGACTCCGAGCACAAAAGAGGGTGTGATTGCAAATAGCACCTAAGGCAAAGGGAGGCGATGGCAATGGCTTGGCAGCGGGGGCGCTGCAGCAGGGAGGGAGAGAGATGAGAGAGATTTCCAGGCAAAACTTGGGTAAGGAAAGCACAGGGATGCCAAGGGAGCGACGTGGGAGCATCCCTTGCTCTCTGCCTTCCTAAGGAGACGAGGAAGGCGGATGGAGAGGGGCAAAGGCTTGAGGGAACCCCAATGCCAGGGCTGCCCAGAAAGCTAAAGGCAGCCTGACCAAAGTGTTGGTTTGGTAGCGCAGCAACAGGGAAGAGGTCTATTAACGTAAGGCGGTTATTTTGTTTTAAGCCCTCCATTATCTTATTGGTTTCTGAGATGATGCTGGGAGAAACTGCTAGATAATGAGGCTGAGATGAGCTGGAATGAGGGATGTTGCCTCACATACAAGGACACAGTCTCATGATCACTGGCTGCCGTTGGCAGGGGCTTTCTGCAGCTCTCGGGCAGCATTTGAGGGGGTTTGTGCTGATGGTTTTTTGTTTTGTTTTTAAAGAAAACACCCATCATTAACAGAGGCCCAATTCCTGGCCAAGGCTTTGCAAGCAGGCTGACGGACCGATGCTTGCACAAGCAGATCAGTCCTAGGTATGGCTCCTTTGTGGTGCCAGACAGAAGCAGTTGCTTCTTCTTAACAACAGTGCTTTTGCAGCTCTCCAGTTCAGGGTTTCTGTACCATTTGGGTTTCTCTAAACAGAACGGATATGGCTGAAGTTTTTTGTGCAGGGGAGGGAATATGTTTTCGTACCACTAGGAGATCATCCCTTGACATATACCTTGGGGCAATCTTTCAAAAACAAGAGCCAATTCTTCAGACTTCATCTGGAGTTGTAATGCTTCAGTCGGAGACCGGGCCTTCTTATGCGTTGGAGAATCCAGCTGCTTGAGTCAAGCTTTGCAGACTTGAGCACTACATTGCATTGAAATCAGTGGTGGTTTGTGGGCTTCCCAAATACATCTGATTGGCCACTATTGGAATAACAGGATAGTGGACTAAATGGATCCTCAGTCAGATGTTTAGGGCCCTCTTTTGTTCCCTGGGCTTGCTGTGATGTGGCTTCTCATTGTGAATTATACTAATTAAGTATACTATATTAGTTGGATATAACCCTGTATTTATGGCTTGCTGTCCTGGTGGAAGTTCCTAAAGCAGCATACATCATAAATCACAGAACCATAATATGATCAGTAAAAGAAATCATAATCAGTAAAGCTCCACTCTGGGAAATGGGATACTGGACTAGATCAGTATTCTTCAACCTTGAGTCTCCAAATGTTGCTATTCTACAACTTCCATCAGCCCCAGGCAGCTTAGCCAATGGTTGTGGGTGATGGGAGTTGTAGTCCAACTATATCTGGGGACCCAAGGTTGAAGGACACATAGGGATGGGTGCTTTTAAAGGTGAAGCTACCAGATTTGCACTTCCCAAATCAATATGCGAACTGGAACTTGACCATTGTGTATATATATATATATATTTAATTTTGCAGTGCCGTTTTCCAGTCGAGTAACGTGTACAAAAACAAGGACGCGGGTGGCGCTGTGGGTAAAAGCACAGTGCCTAGGACTTGCCGATTGTATGGTCGGCGGTTCGAATCCCCGCGGCGGAGTGAGCTCCTGTCTTTTGGTCCCAGCTCCTGCCCACCTAGCAGTTCGAAAGCACCCCTAAGTGCAAGTAGATAAATAGGTACCGCTTTATAGCGGGAAGGTAAACGGCGTTCCATGTGCTGCGCTGGTGCAGGCTCGCCAGAACAGCGATGTCACACTGGCCATGTGACCCGGAAGTGTCTGCGGATGGCGCCGGCTCCCGGCCTCTAGAGTTAGGTGAGCGCACAACCCTAGAGTCTGTCAAGACTGGCCCGTACGGGCAGGGGTACCTTTACCTTTACCTTTAACATGTACAAAAATGCATACGTTAGGGCAAAGAGTGCATAGAAATGTATATATTGGTGAAAAATAGCATGTTTAAAAGCACTGCAGTAAGGGAAATTGCTTTGCAAAAATATGAACCTTTTTATTAACATTTTATTAAATATTTATAAAATAAAGTGATGAAAAAACAAATAAAAAAGAGGGAGAAAAAAGTGGAAAAAATACAATAAGAAAGAAAGATACAGTATAATATAGTAAACACGTACCATAAGGCAAAATTGCATAGAGGGAAAAAGGGTTTGTCCATAGAAATTTGCAGTGAAATGCTGATGAATTTTCGCAAGGAGTTTATTTTTCGGGGGGGGGGATGCAAATCACTTCAGAAATGCAGAAGAATGAATCTGGGGGGCGGGGGGGGAGAGTTGAAACGATGACAACAGAAATGGACGGATCCACCCGCCCGTGACCTGCACATTGCTTTCCCTCTGAAAATTGGCCTCCCTTTCACTCGGGCAGGCCTGGCTTTAAGCAAATTAGTGTGCTGTCCTCACTTTTGGCCTCAAGGGCCGGAGCCAGGCACGGAGGATGCAAGCAAGCCCCATTCTCCGGCCTCTGTGTGCTCAGTAGCTTGTCCTCAGAACACCCCTTGCGAAGAGCAGCCATATGGCTGAGTTTCCCACCACCCTCTTCACAGCCAGCCAGGCAGCTCTGGAATTCCAGCAATAGGATCTGCTCGGCATTGCTCTTGGCTCCACTCATCTTTTTCCTTTCCCCCCCTTGAAAATGAAAAAAAAAATCCATCCTGTAGTCTGAGTGTACGAGCCAAGGAAGAGGTTGTATGGGAGGCTGCATGCCAAGCCCCGAGCCAGCTGTTAAGAGTTTCAGATTTATGTCAGGCAGAGGGGCTGCCGGTGGTGGCAGCAGGTTAATTTTGAACACGAGGTCACCGCTCGTGCTTGCATGTGCAGATTCCTCTTTCCTGACTCTGGGAAATACCAGCGCGAGCTGGAGAGTCCCATCCTGATTTAGCAACAGACCTCTGCTCCTTCTTGGCACTCTCTGCGCCCCTGACGGCTCAAAGCATTTTGCAGGCTTTAATAGGATGATGCCGAACAGCCATGCGTGTTTCGGCTGCCTGTTCTACGGATGGGAAACAGAGGCTCGGCGAGATGGGAGGTCCTGGTTGTTAAACAAGTTAGGCCAGTACCTGCACGTGCCTCGATACATGCACAACAGCTGCGGCCGTGATATATGTGCATGCAATTTCCCGTAAGCTCATGCGCGCCAGCAGCATGCAGAGATTGTCTCGTGGGTGCAATGAGTTTTCAATTGCCTGCAGGGAGGGGAGGGAAGAAGAGGCTGGAGAGGAGGAGGAGGAGGAGGTGCAGGTGCAATTTTGAGCCATTTTTTGTCTTGCGTGCTTTAAAGGAGAGATGGGAGTGCCTCTCTTACTGGCTGGACAAAGCAGCAGCAGGGAGAAGTGTATACTTGGGTATAAATAAAAATTCAGCATCAATAAATGTAAATTATGGGATCAGAATAATTTAGCCATAGTTGGGGAAGTGATGGTGATTCAGCAGGTTGAATTTCTGATACAGGGAGGTTATCCTGAACTGAACCCTCTTCTGATCGCTTCTGCTCAATTTACTTTCCCTTCCAGAATGAAAGAGCCAATGTGATACAATGTTTAAGGTGTTGAACTATGGCCTGGGTGACTTTGAACCACTCACCCTCTCTCACGCCTAATCTACCTCACAGGGCTGTTGTGAGCATGAAATGGGGAGGAGAGCCATGCACATCACTTTCGGCTCCTTGGAAGAAAAGGTGCTATATAAATGCAATAAATAGAAATGATTTGATGCAATAGAAATCATTATCACAATTGTCTTGCACAACCTAAAGGTAAAGGTAAAGGGACCCCTGACTATGAGGTCCAGTCGCAGACGACTCTGGGGTTGTGACACTCATCTCACTTTATTGGCCGAGGAAGCCAGCGTACAGCTTCCGGGTCATGTGGCCAGCATGACTAAGCCGCTTCTGGCGAACCAGAGCAGCGCACGAAAGCACCGTTTACCTTCCCGCTGGAGCGGTACCTATTTATCTACTTGCACTTTGATGTTCTTTCAAACTTCTAGGTAGGCAGGAGCAGGGACCAAGCAATGGGAGCTCACCCCGTCATGGGGATTTGACCTGCTGACCTGATCGGCAAGCCCTAGGCCCTGTGGTTTAACCCACAGCGCCACCTGCATCCCCTTGCACAACCTAGTGAGGGTTTATTTGGGATGCACAATCTTTAATGGATTTTAATGGGAAATGCCACAATGTGATGAACATCCAAACGTGCATAAGAGAGAACATTCAGTTTTGCTAACCTGGGTCTTGCCCCACCCACTATCACTGTTTGGGACTTTTGCCCTGCAGTAAAGGAGCCACAAATTCAAATCCAGGTGTGCTCTGTAAGTCTCTCTCTGAGTAAGTTAATGGTCCCTAACAAACTGCTTGCAAAGGGATCGCTTTGGATCCAGACTCATCTTTGCAGGAGGAAGGCTGTGGCTGTTGGCTCTTGCGATTGCTGGGAGGAACTGAATAATTGATGCAGTCATTACTCCGGCAAAATGTCCTTCCCCTCTTCTGTCTGCAAAAAAAAAAAAAAAAAGAGAACAAAAACCCAACAACAACAACAACGAAAAACCTCGCCTGAGTTTTGTCAGAGCTCCAGGACTGAAGGACAGGATAGATCCAGAGTTGGCCTATGGTGCCTTTGTCAACCCAGGCAGGAAGTGGGTGAGAATAGTCCAGATCTGCCTTTTGTGCGCATTTTAAATCTTGAAAGTGTATATTCTGGGGTTGATGTTTAGACAAGCAATATTCTGTGCAATAGGATCCAGGCACATTTTATGTGACCTGCATAAATTAGAGAAATCATATATTTATTTAATCTGCATAATGCATTCTAGTTTCTGGGGAAAGGACCATAGCTCAGTGGTAGACCAGGCGTCTTCTTCTTCTTCTTTGGCGATCACTCATAGCTGAGTAAGACTGTCTTCCATGAACATGGTTTTGAACAGTGAATCTGTAAGTGACTGTAGAGACCAATTCTGGATCCACACGTCCTTCCACAGTGGGGACATTGGTTTCCGGGCGGGAGTTGATCACAGTGAGGATTTGCCAAGCATGCCTTCCTCTTAGCATGTTTCTCCCTTTCGTCCTGAGTTTGAGTGTCTCCAAAGCCCATGACACCTTTGGTAAAGGCTGTTCTCCAATTGGAGCTCTCGCAGGCCAGTCCTTCCCCGTTGTCGGTGTTTATACTACATTAGAACAGGAGTACTTAATCCCGCGGGTGGCGCTGTGGGTAAAACCTCAGCGCCTAGGACTTGCCGATCGTCAGGTCGGCGGTTCGAATCCCCGCGGCGGGGTGCGCTCCTGTTGCTCGGTCCCAGCGCCTGCCAACCTAGCAGTTCGAAAGCACCCCCGGGTGCAAGTAGATAAATAGGGACCGCTTACTAGTGGGAAGGTAAACGGCGTTTCCATGTGCGGCTCTGGCTCGCCAGAGTAGCTTCGTCACGCTGGCCATGTGACCCGGAAGTGTCTGCGGACAGCGCTGGCTCCCGGCCTATAGAGTGAGATGAGCGCACAACCCTAGAGTCTGTCAAGACTGGCCCGTACGGGCAGGGGTACCTTTACCTTTTTTTACTTAATCCCTGGCATCTTCAGGTAGGGTTGGGACAGACTCCTGCCTAAAACCTTGGAGAGCTGCTGGCAGTCAGTTTAGACAATCCTGAGCTACTGTAAGTGGACCTATGATATGACTCAGTCCTCAATTAATACCCCCCAACATTTCTCCAATGAAAATAGGGACGTCCTAAGGAAAAGTGGGACATTCCAGGATCAAATCAGAAACCGGGATGGCTTCTGTAAATCTGGGGCTGTCTCTGGAAAATGGGGACACCTGGAAGGTCTGTATATTCCTAGTTAAAGGAAGCAGCATTGGTTATAGGGAGTTGCATCCCTTAATTACTGGGATTACTGCTCTGCCTCCCTCCTTCCAGCTTGTGAGGTTACCCACAGAGTTATCATTTTATAGGCTAGTAACTTGCTTTCTTTTTCTTTTTTCTTAAAAATGTGATAGGATCATGATTTCTGAATCCAGTACCCAAGATCATGAATGCTGCAGCAGTTGCACAAAACAAATTGGCCACATTTAAATCTCAGAACTGCAAAAGTTTAATCACTAAAGTACCCCGCTCTCCCCCCAAAAAGCATTTAAGATTTCTATGTAGCATATACTTAAGTTTGTTTTATCAAAAGCACTTCTCCCTGAGTTCAGTGGGATTCACTCCCAGGTGCACTACCTTTTTTTTGTCATCTAGCAGGCAAATATCTCAGTCTTTGCTCTCTAGCATAATTCAAGCCATTATTCAGCCAATGATGTAATGCTGGGTCTTTTGGCCAACTGTGGCATAAGCTTAGAAGAACAGCTCTACACTTGGAAGAGTAAGGATGGCATTCAACTAACTTTTACTCAGAGTAGATAAACTGAAGATAGTGAAATGACTATACTGGGTCCATTCATTTCAGTAGGTCTACTCTGAGTAAAATTTAGTTAAATTTCACCCAGTGAGCTTTGCATGCAAAGCATAGCAGGTGACAGGAAAGCCTCTTTAGGGATGGGCAAATCTGTCAGATTTGGTTTCTTTCCATTTCTCATTTTTTGAAACTCACATTTCCACATCAGTTTGCATTTTTAATCAATCAATCAATCAATCAATCAATCAATCAATCTGGGAATACACCAGCATTTTGGTGCTAATCTCTCCTAATGTACACATGTTGTATGCAATTTTGCCAAATATTTTTGCAAAGCAATTTCTCCTAAAATAATGCCTTTTCACAAGTATCTGCATTTTTAAAATATATATAAAAAATGAACATGAAACTCCCATTGTTCTAGGTGCATTTTTGACAGGGAATTTCATTAGCACAAGCATTTATTGAGTTCTGGGTGCAGTACTGTGCCTAAGAGTTCAGGTTAAAACTGCAGAATGGAAGGAAACGATGACCTTTTTCTGCCTCCCCACTTCCAGCTACTCTCGGAAGACTAGAGAAGAGACCCCCTTGAGAATATTAGGGGAGTGGGCAGGGGAAGGACTAGACCATGTGAAAAATGAACATAATACTTGAGCTGCAGTTCATTCATTTTCAGCTCCGCATTCTTCTTAGGAGAAAGCACACCTAGACATTCCTTTGTTGCGCCCATAACCTAGGCTTAAGGTGCCATTTAGCTCCTTAGCTTTCACATCTCAGTTTCAAGCACTGTTTACTCCCACTATATGCATTTTTGTACTCGTTTCTTGGGTGGAGAACTGCATTGCAGAATCTGGAGAAGTGTGGGTGGCTGTGTTCTAGTTCTTGCGTGTTTCGTCTTTAAATGTGAACCAACAGTTGCCTTGCTTTTTTAATGGAAAGAGATGTCACCGAATGGCAAAGAACATCCCAGGGTCACCCTCCAGCATCTCCTAGGCAGGGCTGGAAAGTATTCCTGCTTGAGACTTTGGAGAGGTCCTGTCTGTCGGAGTAGACAACAGTGAGCCAGATGAACCAACAACCAGACTCGGGATAAGGGAGCTTCTTATTGGGAAGGGCTACATCTCAATGGTTGAACATGTGCATTGCAAGAAAAAAGTCCTGAGTTCAATCCCCAGCATTTCCACGTAGGGCTGGGAAAAGGTCTACCTGAAATAATAATGATTTGTTGTTTGTTGTTTAGTCGTTTAGTCGTGTCCAACTCTTCATGACCCCATGGACCAGAGCACGCCAGGCACTCCTGTCTTCCACTGCCTCCCGCAGTTTCCTCAAACTCATGCTGGTAGCTTCGAGAACATTATCCAACCCTCTCGTCCTCTGTCGTCCCCTTCTCCTTGTGCCCTCCATCTTTCCCAACACCAGGGTCTTTTCCAGGGAGTCTTCTCTTCTCATGAGGTGGCCAAAGTAATGGAGCCTCAGCTTCAGGATCTGTCCTTCCAGTGAGCACTCAGGGCTGGTTCCTTAAGAATGGATAGGTTTGATCTTCTTGCAGTCCATGGGATTCTCAAGAGTCTCCTCCAGCACCATAATTCAAAAGCATCAATTCTTCGGCAATTAGCCTTCTTTATTGTCCAGCTCTCACTTCCATACATCACTACTAGGAAAACCATAGCTTTAACTATACGGACCTTTGTTGGCAAGGTGATGTCTCTGCTTTTTAAGATGCTGTCTAGGTTTGTCATTGCTTTTCTCCCAAGAAGCAGGCATCTTTTAATTTTGTGGCTGCTGTCACAAAATTAAAAGAAGCCTAATGATAATGATGATGATGATGATAATAATAATAATAATATATTTATATCCCACCATTTTCCCTGATAGGACTCAAGGCAGCTTACAGATAAAAGCAAGAACCGCTGTAAACATAGAATAATCCATCATTACAATACAATTAAACATAGATAGATTTGAAACTATATGCATATTAAAAATCTGTTTAAAACATACCAATAATTGCAATAAGAACAGCACGTCACCAGCCCTTTAATTGAAAGCAGTCAATTCCCAGAAGGATGTTGGAACAAGAAAGCCTTCACTTGCCAGCAGAAAGGCAGCAAGGAGAGAGCCAGTCTAGCATCTCTAGTGGTCTTCAGACCTGAGACCCAACCTTAACCCAGTTGTGCATTTTGGGGACCCATTCATTGTTTTCTTTACCATCTATTTGTATGGTGGCAGTGCTGCTGTTGCGAGCTACCTTAATCTGTCGTTGGGTCCCAACCGTAAAGTTGAAGACCTAGACCATACTGAGCTAGTTGGATCAATGGCCTGACTCAGGAAATTTCCTTCCATGTCTCCAGCCATCTCTCCCCAAAGAAATAGCAGCATTTTAATTAATGTTTGATTTTATGGCTTTAACTGAACTATATATATCTTTGTAAACCGCTTTGGGACTATTGTAGTTAAGCGGCGCCTAAATTCTTTAAATAAAAAATGAGTAAAACATTTAAATAAAAAAAACACTGCTGACTTTGTTTTTCAGTTGCATAGATTTTATAGAACCAGATTTGTTTCTAAGGCCTGCGGTCCAATATCCTCTTACCTGGGAGCTCGTCCCTCTTATCTAAATGGGACTTAGTTCTGGGTGTGATATAACAGATTGCACCATATATGGTATAATGGGATCTTTGGAGAGATTAAATAGAATAGCAACAGCATGAACTTTTCTGTGGAGTCGTCTCTCACTTCTGCTTGGACAGGTGTAGGACAGGTGATTCCCGAGCAAATAAACATAGCCCAGAGGAGACAGAGGAACCCCTTCAGCAAAGGATGGGACTGAATGGATGCTGAACAGATGCATGGAAATAAGTGTGTGGGTTGTATCCAGTGTTAGCAATTCTCAGAACAGACCCATTGCAATTAGTCTTATATGGCTAACCTAGGTCTATTTATTTCATCGGGTCGACTCTGAATAAAACTTACTTCCAACAACCCTGCGGCACAAATTATCATGTGTCTCTCTTTCCATCTGTGAAATGTTGGAGGCTGTTCTGAAGCAACAACAGCAATGACAATTTGTGTGCATATGTATTAAGTGCCTGTTCTCTCTGTGTGTATGTGTGTTGCACATCAGAAGGTGGGAGTGAGGCACAGTTGCTGTTGTCTCTTAGCCAAAAAGCTTACTCCACCCATACACCCCTGTGCGCAGGAACTTTAGGGCCGCCTGCTCCGCGCGAGGGGTTAACAGGAATAAAGCCCCTGCAAAATTTTGACTTCAGAGCTGCAGGCCAAAAGTACATTTGTAACCTCAAGTGGCCGCCTTGAAGACGCTCCAGATCCGTCTAGGAGCCGTCTGCAGCTAAAAACCCTTTGATCCACTCATTCTCCTCTGGGGAGCAGGCTGCAGTAATGGTGCTAATGCCCCATGGCGACAGGGGTTTAGCTGCTAGACGGATGTAGGCAAGAACCTTCCCCTCCCTCACTCCAGGAAAGAGGAAAAAAGAAAAAGAAGGCACAGTGAACAGGAGGGGGCCTTTGTGACAAAGAAATGATGCCTCGGGCCTTAACTCTTGAAGTGCTGGATGCTTGGCTTAGAATAAATCTCTGGAGTGCTACTGGATCTGGAGAAATGGAAAGTGATGAATTATTTCCGGACTCTTAAAAACTAAAGGGGCGGGTGGGTGGGAAAGAGTGTCATTCCTTCTACAGGAGAAAAACTGCTTCCTAGTTTGTATTCTACTGGGTCACTGCAAAATGGAAATATTCTGGGTTGCTGGAGTTAAGAGAGTCCTCGACACAGTCATGATTGGAAGGGGTGCAGGAATCACAATGTGAATTAATGTTGGGGGCCTCAATGGCTGGGAAGGGCAAAGATTCATCTGTGTGGGCAGTGTGGGGTGTGTGCGCGCGCATGCATATACATGCAATGTACCCCAGTTCTGGAACTGTGATATGGGGGTATTCTAGGGTTAGGTTGGCACCTGACCAGTTATACCTTCTCTATGCTTTCCTCCCTTTCTGCATTTGTTTCTGAATGCAGCTGTCCACAAAGCTCTGTTTCAATTGATGGGTAATGCAATAACTTCTGGATTTGCACAGTGCGGCCAGGGCTTCTCAAATGCAGCTGCAGAGGACTTTGTGATGCAGCCATGTAGGCAGAAATGGGAGGACTCTGGCAGCAGAGAGGTGGAGCAAAGAGGGGAGAGATGTCCCATCCCTGCAATATTTGAAACCGCAGATGTGTGCTTTGGTTAGAATGTGTGTGTGAGAGAGTCTTCTCTGTGACCAGACCGAGGCTCTGGAATACCCTCACTTTGGGTACCACTTGGTCCCCTCTTCCTAAATATTCTTCCATCACTGCTTGTGGGCAGTGGGCATGGAATCTTGCTTCCTATTTGGGGCATTCAGAGATACACAAGGTGAACTTGTTAGGGAGATGTTTCCTAGAAAGTAACAGATGCTTCCCCCAGGCAGCAAGCTGTTGCCGCATGCAGCCCTGAGCTCCAGCAGCTCCTCTTGCCTCATATTGACGGCCAAGGCAACTAGGTTTTTGGGGAGAGGGGGGTTGATGGAGAGGCAGAAGCCACGGGCTGCAGCTAATGTTCGAAAACGGGGGTGGAGGGGTTCAAAGTCTTCCTGCATCCTCTCAATGATGTCTGCATGTTTCCAGAGAGTGGATGTGCAGCTATGACTTTTCAAGCAGCAGCGAGGGAAATGCACTCTGCTTATAGGCTCGGAGGCATTTTCGTTTAGTGCCAAGATCTGAAAGGGCGCCAGCTCAAATGAAAGCTTTAGAAACAGAGAGGAGTCCAAGTAGGGCTGGGAAAAGACCTCTCGTCTAAAACCCTGGAGAGCTACTACCAATAGGGGACGGAGGACAAATTCTATTCAGTTTGCATTTAAAGGGCTAATTCACACTTTCTGGAACAGCCCTCGAACCTCCGAAATTCACACTTCTCTGAATTTTCCAGGGCAGTTCAGTTTAGCCAAATGACGTGAACAGAGATGCAGATGCCAGGATGAAGTGTGCATTGAACGGGTATACTAATGGAAATATTATAGATAAATAAATGCATTACATTAGGGAAAGGGTTTTGCGTGTGTTTTTGCAAAATTGTGTACGCTGGGTAAAATGGCATACAAAAAGGTGCATATTAGGAGATTACCTGCTCTGGGATCCCAAAGCTAATTCTCCCCTGGTCTCCTCGCTGCCCCAAATAGGACTAATTTAGCCAGCTAGCCCTGGTGATCATCTAATGTTTATTGGATGGATTTCCCCCCTAAATTGATTTTTGAATTCTGAATTTATTGTTATTCACGTTTTATACTGTATTTTATGCTGTTTTTTTGTTGAATCAATTAAGTGTTTTAAATTTGTTGTTAGCCATCCTGAGCCCAGTTTTATGAACCGGGAAGGGCGGGGTACAAATAAAAAATTATTATTATTATTATTAATTAGGACAAAAACGCTGATGAATTTTCATGAGGGATTTTTTATATAAAAAAATTAAATAAATCACAAATTCATATGGAACTGTGGAGCTTTAAACTTAAGACTGGAAAAATGAGAAGTGCAGCAAGCAAAATTGGCAAGATGGGCCAGCTTTGCACGGTAATCTAGCAGGTGGTGGGAACAAGTCTCTGCCTGAGACCCTGGAGAACCCTCAGTGTCAACTAGGGCAGAGAGCACACTGTGCTTGATGGACAGGCAGCCTGACCTGACACCAGGCAGCTTCCTGAGCTCTGAGTGACAGCTTTGGCTGCTCTCCCTGTACGCAAGGAGGAGAGAGAGGCCAGTCCTGCCGGGTGCAGCAGCAGCAGCAGCACACTGGGAGTGGAGTTTAGCACATTGTGTCCTGGCCTGGGTTGGGAGCTGCTTCTGTTTGGAACATTCCGCCGCAGAGCCTGGAGGAAACTGGCTCCTTGGTAGACCGGCTCTGACCCCGGCTGGGAGAGGCTCCTCGGCCCCCGGGGGGAGGGGCGTGGGCTCCGCTCGCTTGCCATGCCTAATCGTCTGCATAATGAGCTCCATTCAAGCTGGTCAGGCCCCCCCTGAGGCTGGAGGAGGCCAAGGGTTTTGTCAGTTCTAGGTCAGCATAGAGGAGGAGGAGGCGGCGGCGGCAGGCGTTAGGTCAGATTGCAGGCAGCGAGCCCGGTGTTGTTGCCCGGGCATCAGTGGATGTCCGACTGTAGGTGACTCTTGTCTGGGCCAGAGTGGCTTTTAATTAAAATGAGAAAGAATAATAGTCAGGTGTCACTAAGGTGTCCACGACACACCTAGCTTGGTGCAGAAAATGGCATTGCCTTTTTCTTTTCTTTTTTGCAGGGTAAGGAACCTGCCCTTTTTATTTATTTATCTTTTTATTTTCATTGATTTGTTAACAAAAAAAAATCAAATCAAATTTTGAAAATAAAAAGATAACAAAAAGCAAGCAAGCAAGCAACAAATCGAAAATTTAAACACTCAAGCATCACAATCTGGAAGAACAAAGAGGACTGCTGTATAGCTCAGTTGGCTAGAGCGTGGTGCTGATAATGCCAAGGTTGCAGGTTTGATCCCCGTGCGGGACAGCTGCATATTCCTGCATTGCTGGGGGTTGGACTAGATGATCCTCAGGGTCTCTCCCAACTCTATAATTTTATGATTCTATCATACAACACAGCTCCAAAGGGGGATTCTTCTAATGTAGTATTAACTCATACAAAGATTCCCTTTACAAATAATAAACATTTGCAAAAATACAAGTGTTCCCCCACCGTGAATTCCATTACAGTGGTACCTTGGGTTAAGAACTTAATTCATTCTGGAGGTCCGTTCTTAACCTGAAACTGTTCTTAACCTGAGGTACCACTTTAGCTAACGGGGCCTTCTGCTGCCGCCGCACCGCCGGAGCACGATTTCTGTTCTCATCCTGCAGCAAAGTTCTTAACCCGAGGTACTATTTCTGGGTTCGCGTAGTCTGTAACCTGAAGCGCCTGTAACCTGAAGTGTCTGTAACCCAAGGTACCACTGTATTATGAAAAATAAAGATTCCATATAGTCTTAAATGAGCCAGACATTTGCAGATACTTCTTCAGCAGAATTAACTCTGAAGTTCCTTCCAGATTTGGTTGGTAGTTTGTATGCAAGAACTGGAAGTTTCTTCTTGGAAATGGGGTGTTATCTATTTCACTTATTTCACACACAGAGAAAAAAACTTCTGGCTACTGAACAACAATTTAAGGAGGTTGCTGATGATACTAAATAGTTCAGGGTCATTAAACAAAAGGACGTATCCAAACTGAGTGAATGGATGGTAAAAGGTCAAATGCAATACAATGTAAGCCAATGGAAAGTGATACCTGTTGGAGTTCCTGCTTGCAGGTTTCCCAACATCTGGTTGGCCACTGTGATAACGTGCTGGGCTAGATGGGCCATTGGTCTGATCCAGAAGGCTGTTCCTATGAGAAACAGAGAGCTTTTGACTTCTTCCTTCAGGCCTTGTATATAGCAGGGAGACATTCAACCAAACACACAGGAATGCCTGCTTACCTGCAGTGCATTGCAGGGAACTTGGACTAGGTGATCCTTGGGATCCCTTCAGACTCTACAATTCTATGATTCTATTCCTGGTCCAACCAGAATGGAAACCTTAATGTTCAAGCCTTTTCTATGCAATTCACCATTGCTCGCCTATTTTCTACCTGTCTTCACCTTTTCTACCTCCAGTGCTGCAAAATAGGAATTCTCACAACTGGTTCACATGCAAGTCCATGTGTTGCTAACCCTATGGATGGGCTCTTCCACATCTGCAGCCTGTGGATGAGTTGTGGATGAGTAGACGGACTGTTGCCGCAGCCGAGCACCCCAGTTTTTCAGCACTGCATAACCAGCCAGCGACTCAGAAAGCACTCCAGATGATGTAACTTTTGCCATTACCACCAAAGCTTCTGAGCCTTTGCTGCTCAGCTCCTCTGGGGCCCTGTTAGATTGTGCCTCTGTTAAGACAATCTCAGTGGGGCTGCCTCTGGAGGAAGCAACTACAGCAGCAGCAGCAGCAGCAGCTACAGGCACGCCTCCTTTACCTTGCAGGACCTTCCTACAGGCGCTCTCTTGCTAACCCAGCCCAAAGGGACCGTTTTAGCAGCTGCTCTTGGAATGCCAGAGGCTGCTCCAGTGTCACGTGGGCTTGAATCTGAGTTGTTGTTCCCCGGGGATCCATTTCTGTGATGTTACTCAGCTGGTTCCGGAGCTGCCCACAGCAACGCCAGCTCCATGTGACCCAATTGTCAGGCTGCCATCTCACCACTCCTGGCTTTAGCCGTGCTTTTCTCTGTGCCCAGTTTGGAAACCTCCCTGTCGAGGTCGCTTAGCTGCGGCATCTGCAGGCGGAAGCCAGTCCCACCATTGCACACCCACAGACACAGCTGGTTGGCCACACTGGCAGTTGTGGACCGTGTGTGTGTGTGTGTGTGTGTGTGTGTGTGTGTGTGTGTGTGATGCTCAAGCCCATGTTGTTGTATTTCTGGGCACAAGCTCCACATCCCTTCCCAGCTGGTGCTGCTGAAGGAAATGAGAAAGGAATCTGCCCTTCTTCCATGGAGCTGCAAGCTCTGTCTCACAGAAGCGTAGGAAGCTGCCCTATCCTGAGTCAGACCCTTGGCCCATTCAGCTCAGTATTGTCCACACTGACTGGCAGTGTCTCTCCAGAGTTCCAGAAAGGGAACCTTCTGAGCCCTCCCTGAGATGCCTGAGATTTGCGCTGGGCCCTTTTTCACACAAAAGAGATGTTCTAAAAGGTAAAGGGACCCCTGACCATTAAGTCCAGTTGTGACCAACTCTGGGGTTGCGGCGCTCATCTCGCTTTACTGGCCGAGGGAGCCGGCGTACAGCTTCCGGGTCATGTGGCCAGCATGACTAAGCCGCTTCTGGCGAACCAGAGCAGCGCACGGAAACACCGTTTACCTTCCCGCCAGAGCAGTACCTATTTATCTACTTGCACTTTGACGTGCTTTCAAACTGCTAGGTTGGCAGGAGCTGGGACCGAGCAACAGGAGCTCACCCCATCGCAGGGATTCGAACCGCCAACCTTCTGATCAGCAAGTCCTAGGTTCTGTGGTTTAACCCACAGCGCCACCTGCATCCCCTAAGCAGATGTTCTACCCCTGAGCTAAAACCCTTCTTCCCTTTGGGACCCAAGGAGACATGGATCTTGGAATTGGGAGGTGCCCTCCCAAAAAAGTGCTGTACAGTGGTGGTATGGTGTAGTGGTTAGAGTGTCAGACTAGGACCTGGGATACCTGGGTTCAAATATCCACTCGGCCACAAAGTTCATTGGGCAAACTTGGGCCAGTTACAACCTCTCAGCTTAACCTACCTTGCAGGGTGGTTCTGAGGATATAAAAGGGGGAGGAAGACAACTGTGTATGTCACCTTGAGCTCCTTGGAGGAAAGGCAGAAGAAAAATGCAATAAATAAGTAGAGAAGGGGCTTTCTGCTTTCACAGTCATAGTTGCCATGCATCCTGGGTGAGGGTCAGGTCTGAGATGGTGGTTGCAAAGGGGCTTACAGCTTAGAAGTCGAGCCGTGCATTCCCTTCAGCAGTGGCTGGATGTTCTTTTTTGCCTTCAAAGCCAATAGTCCCCTGATTTGGCTAGCTTGTGCTTGAAAGACCAGCGAGTCCCTGTAGACCGCAGAAGTGCTGCTGTGTGATGTTGAGCTCTCCCTCCCAACCCAGTACTACAAGCCCGTTCTATAATGCATATGCCCCTTTAATGTCACCTGAGTCAACTTTGAACCACTGTGCAACCCTAGCATCTCCCAGTGATGGATAAGTTGTCCGAGTGATAAGTTGTGTGTAGGAAACAGGATGAGGTGGCATCAACCCGCTCTCCCCGCTACGAGGAATCCTTATGAGCTGCAGTCTGGCTGCCATTGCTTTCCCCAGAAGAAGATGGCTCATGCAAGGTTAAAAACAAAGAGAGACAATATCACGTTGAACATCAGCTCTTCCCTAACCTGCCAGGACCTTATCTCAGGGTTCTGTGTTTCCCTGGCAACAGTAGAAGGCATCCCTAACACCTAAAGCAGAGAATTTCCCTGCTTGGTTTTAAGGTGGTTGCAATGTCACCAGCCGTTTCCTGGGTAACGCAGAATCCGGAAGCCGAGTCCTGGCAGGTAGGGAGGGTGGGGAGGAGCTGGGTTTGGCACCCCATTATATGCATATGTATGGTTTGCTTTGCACAAGGAAAAGGTGCCACTGTATGATTTAATAATTATATGAATTGATTGTGCAGTCACCCTGCTAAGGTCACTGCCTGTCTCTCTCCATCATACCATCCCACAGCACACAGTTAAGGCTGCCGCAGTTGGAAGTTTCCAGGGCTAGGTGTGTGTGTGTGTGTGTGTGTGTGTGTGTGTGTGTAGAAAGGTGTGGGCCCCTGTGGCAATGTGAGCTGTAAGCAGGTGGGGCATAATCAGGGAACTTTTATCATTTCCATCTTGAAACCAAAGACCTCAGAAGACCTCAGATGACACCATCAGCCTAACAGGCTGGAGAAAACTGGTTGGCTAGCTCCTCCCTATAGTGTATCTTCCCATAAGTTAGGCCAGTTGCAAGCCGGTGTGGTGTTGGGTGGTTGGAGTGTTGTTGCTATATTATTATTATTATTATTATTATTATTATTATTATTATTATTATTATAATATTCAGTTTCTTATCCAACCTTCACCAAAAGGCCACAGGCATTTTTTTTGCAGCAATTTAAAAATAAAATATTTTAAAAAGTTTAAAACACACAAAAATATATACATCTCAGATGTCAAACGCCAGGGTAAAGAGGTCTGTCTTCAGCATATGATGGAAACTACATAATGAAGGTTCCAAGTGCAGCTATTTGGGGAGGGAATTCCGCCACATAGGAACAAAACCAAGGATATATTACATGCATGTATGGAGTTTTTTTAAAATGCAAGTTACATATTATACAATATTGCTTATCAAATGATTAGAGAAGTATTTTTAAAGTATAAATTGCATAGTGAAAACAACACAATTCAATGTAAATCATTAGTGGTTGCCAATATTCACATACATTTATTTTATTTTATTTTATTTCTATTTATTTATTTCAATTGATTGATTGATTGCATTTATAGCCCACCATTTCCTCTAAGGAGCTCAAAGTGGTGTACATGGTTCTCCCCCTCCTAATTTAATCCCCACACCAACCTTGTGAGGTAGGTTTTGGTGAGAGGCTACCCATTGAGCTTCATGGCTGAGTGAGGATTTGAACCCTGGTCTCCAAGGTCCTAGTCAGACACTCTAACCACCACACCAGCTTTTTTCCTTTTCCATTTAATACAGATAAAAGATGAAATATTATTAAGAAATATTAAATTAAAACCAAATGATATTTCAGAGCAGGGGAAACTGCTTTTATATTCTTTCTCTTCCTCCACTTCTTACAGACCTCTTCCTGAGACTTCAATGCATGTGTTCATTTACTATATCTGATTCTGAATTGTGTATTTTAAATAGCAGCTGTGGTAGGGGTTGGCCATGGTGGCAGTGAGATTGGGAATGTTGCTGCAAAAGTCATAATGCCACTATACAAACCTATGGTGAGACTAAACCTGGAATGCTGTGTATGGTTCTGTTGCCTATTGCAGAGTTGGAAAGGGGTCAGAAAAGATCATCTGAACTGATCAAGGGGATGGAATGACTTTCCACTATGTGGAAAGGTTACTCTATTTGAATTTTTTTTTTTTTTAGTTTAGAGAAGAGGCAAGTAAGAGGTGACATGACAGAGGTGTGAAAAATTTTGCATGGTGTGCAGAAAGTGGCGGTTTTTCTCCCTTTCTCCTAGTCCTAGAATTCGAGCCCATCCAATGAATCTGAACATTCAGGACAGACAAAAAACAAAACAAGACAAAAAACCTTCTTCATGCAGTACATAGCCAAACTACAGAACTTGCTCCCACAATATGTACTGATGGACACACCACCTTAAAGGTAAAGGTAAAGGGACCCCTGACCATTAGGTCCAGTCGTGGCTGACTCTGGGGTTGTGGCGCTCATCTCGCTTTACTGGCCGAGGGAGCCGGCGTACAGCTTCCAGGTCATGTGGCCAGCATGACTAAGCCGCTTCTGGCGAACCAGAGCAGCGCACGGAAACGCCGTTTACCTTCCCGCCGGAGCGGTACCTATTTATCTACTTGCACTTTGACGTGCTTTCAAACTGCTAGGTTGGCAGGAGCAGGGACCGAGCAATGGGAGCTCACTTCGTCGCGGGGGTTCGAACCACCGACCTGATCGGCAAGTCCTAGGCTCTGTGGTTTAACCCACAGCGCCACCCGCATCCCTACACAACACCTTAAATGGCTTTAAAAAGAGGGAAGATGGGCTGAATTGAAGGACCCAAACCATATTCATATTGGACGTTGTTTGCTGTTGATTTCCATGTTTGTGTAGTCTTACTAGTGTTGGAAGGTCAGCAGGAGGCTTTGTAATGTAATGGCTAATTCTGTTAGTGTCTGCCAAGGCAGGTGAGGTGGAAGAAGGTGTTTACTGACGCAACACTTGCTCTTCTTGACTGTGTAGTTTTGAGGGAATTTGCCCTCTGTGTGTTTGGTGGAATGTCTTCCTTCTGTAAGTACAAGGCCTGGAGAAAAGGGCTCTCTCTCTCCTCCTCAACATACACACTATTTTTGTTCCGTTTCCTCAATGAAATGTGATTAGGATTTCTCTTCATTCTGGACTCTGTCTGCGTTATTTAAGTGACTTTGCTAACAATTAGGAACCGTGGAAATGATCACAGCAGTGTCCCCCGATTCTGCTTTCTTTTTAGCCCTGCAATGTGTGCCCAGCTATATAACCCAGCAACCACTTCACTTGCATAACAAGTGAGTCCCTGTTGCTTAATACCTGGGCTGCATATGTCTTGTCTCCAACAAAAGATCTGGAAATAATTCCTCCTGCTTTGACGGAAGCCCCTTTCCCTCCTTCCTTTGGCTTTGATGCTCCATAGGCAAGAAGAGAAGCGCCCTGCTGGTTAGCAGCGTTTATGCCTATTTTGTTGCGTAAGTAGATTTGCTGGTCATTTTGAAGAGTTTAGCCTATGCCCTAGCTAGGTCTGAGTCACACTTACGACTTCTCCTAATACAGTCTTTCTCTCTCATACGAGCCCGGTGCACACACACACACACACAAACACACATGCAGAGCTGAAATCCTTCTTATCCAGGCTGATGGGGATGGAACATTCCTTGCCACAGGGCAAGCAAGCCACTCAAATGCAGGTCAAGGAGCTTGAAATCCAGCCTGTGATCAGGCTAAGGGAAATTAATTCCTCAGACAGCTGTATTTAGTTGCTCCAGCTTTGCACAGCTGCCTGGCTGCTGGGGACGGAGGCGAGACTGAAGCGCAGCTTTGGCGGAATGTCTGGTGATGGCTCATCGCCGTCCATGCTTTGCTGTGCTACAAGGGGCTTTCCTGAATTCCACCCCTAAGGAAGGCAGCTAGTCATTGGCCATGCTCCAGACTCCTTTTGGCTTAGTCTAGACCAGCCTGGACTTCCCTCCCTCCATAGGCAGCGTCGGATGCAGGCAACACACAGACAGTGGGGATGTAGGTGGCAGCAAAGGAGACGGCAGTCATCACACCCGTAACTCATTTTTTTTGCAGTGTTGATTTACCAACCTGGGCTAGACAGAGGTGGTTAGGATCCTGAGGTGGCTGGGAAGACCGTACTGTTCCAGACTGCAGGTGTGGGTGTCATATTTTCCAGTCCTCCCCTGCATCAAATTTCTCTGCAAGTAAAAACAAACAAAAAAAAACACTAGCTCATCAGGAAGGAAAGTTCTATCTTCTATGCAGGCTAGCTTTCAACTTGCATGGAGGCTGGGTATCTTTTCTTCCTATTTTTTTTTAATATAGCAGGGGCTTTTAAAAATGGCTTCTCCAACCTGAAATCTGAAGTGATGCAATTTATTCACGACTCCACCACCACATTCCCACCCCACCTCATTCTGCTGTGAGTTCCAGCAGAATTTTATACTGGAAGTGCCCAAATGATAGTGAGTGTTATTCTAAGCTCCCCCCCTATCTTTTAGTCTTCTCTATCTGTGAACTATTTCCCTCCCATTCATCCTAGTTCTACAGTCCTGTAGTCTCTCCCCCCCCCCCAATCTCTCTGCTCTTTCCTGGGCTGGCCCTACCATGAGACAGAGTGAGGCAGCTGCCTTAGGCTGCAGATGCTGAGGGCAGGGAGTAGACAGAGCTGTGTGCCACGTGGCCTGTTGTGCATTCCTTAACCCAGCCTGTGCCACTGTCAAAGTAAGATTCAGAGACAAAATGGCCCACCTTCCCATTCCAGTCTGCTCGGCTTTTGTGCGAGTGTCATTTTGTCTTTTGCCTCAGACAGCAAAATATCTTGGGCTGGCCCTGTCATTCATATCCAAACATTCTGCATATTAAGTCTTGACAAGAGTGTTTGCAAAGTGATTGGCATTATTAGATCCCTTGTGTCTTCACAGTTCTAGGAGGAGTATCCTTATGATTCGTACCATAGGCTCCTGATAAGAAGCAGCCTGGTAATTTTATCATTACTGCAGTGTAAGTCTTGGCCTTTTTTTTGGGTGGTGGTGGTGAGAATCCACTCACTACACAATTGCCTTATATTGAGTCAGGCTATTGTAGGGCCAGCTCTACCTTGAGTCAGGTGGATGCTTCAGGCGGCAAACGTTGAGGAGCAGGGAACGGGCAGCTTGCTGATCTCAGGTGCAATGGAGGGGGGCTGTCTTGTCGCCAGTATCAAAATAAGATTATGCTGCCAGACTGGTTGGCTTCTGTGCATGGGATGGAGTAGGCACCATTTTGTACTTCACCACAGGCAACGACATGTCTTGTTGCCTCATAAGAAGAGCTTGCTGGATCAGGCCAGTGGCCTATCCAGTCCAGCACCCTGTTTTTTCAGTGCCCAATGGGAAACCCACTAGCAGGACCTGAGCACAAGAGCGCTCTCCCCTCCTGCCATTTCCAGCAACTGGGATTCAGAAGTACTACTGCCTTCAACTGTGGAGGCATTGGGGTTCGAAGCCACACATAGCCTTACCCTCCATGAATTTGGCTAATCCTCTTTCATAGCCATCCAAGTTAGTGGCCATCACTGTTCCCTGTGGGCATTCATTCCATGGTTTAACTGTGCACTGTGTGAAATAGTATTGTTCTCTGTCCGTCTCAAATATCCCAATGCTCAGCTTGGCTGGATGTCTCTTGAGTTCTAGTCTAAGAAGAAGTGGCCTGCCCATGGGTCATGTGCTGGGCTCGGGGGTAAACCCGAGCAACACGGTCCAGGTCTGGTCCCAAATCCAAGGGTCAGTCAGACAGGGTCAAGGCAGGAAACCAGGCTAGGTCAGGCACAGGGTCACAGGCAGGTTCTAGCAAACAGCAACGTTGTTCCTGCAACCTGGGGCGGGGTCCGACAGCCTTTTATCTCTGTTGGGGTAACGGCTGGTCCTGATCCCCCGGTGACTCACCTCCCTGTCTCGCCGAAGGTGAGTACTCCTCCTGCGAGTACTCAGGTCTCTCCTTCTCTCAGACCTGAGTCTTTGCAGCTCGGGAGACATTGGTGGGTTACTAGACCAAGAGGCCGCCTCAGCCTCTCCTGACCCAACTGGTAGTGAAGCAGCTGTAAGTGATGGCCCAGCTGAAGGCAACGAGGTAATCCCTGCATCTGGAGCCAGGGCAGGCTCAGGCCCCTGACTCGGCCCAGCTGATGCTTGTTGCAGAATCAGGCCCCAGACTTGGTTCCGATGCCACCTGAAACAGAGGATCCAGTGCGGACTGAGACTCCTCTGGTTCTGAGTCCGAGCCCGAGTCCCAGCCATCACAGGTCACTTTGTTCTCCTTTCCACCTATTTGTTCAACCCCCAAGCACACTTTGGGCAGAGGCTCTCATGGATATCTCTCTATTATACTCTCCACTGCCCCACTGAAGAGCTGCCTTCAGAGGGCGTGAGCTTGGGAGATGTCTCTTCAGGCTAGCAGGAAATAGTGGGGGGGGGAGAGCCTCTCCCCGCTTTCCCTCCTCTCTCTTGGAATGTACCAGGATATTTGCCAGGCTGTGGGCTGAGCCTGTGACTCAGAGTGTGCTGCCCTCCCTTGTTTGTGCCTCGATTTCCCAGGAAAGCCAGGACGGGTGTGTGTATGACAGAATAGATCTCACAGCCAAGGATGTGGCAGGCCTCCCTCGCTTAGCTCATGTGGCGCACTTAGAGCACTCTGAGGGCACATACGTAGAAATTACTGCCCCTCCCCGGCAAAGAAGGAAAGAAAGGGGGCGGCGGCGGCAGGAGGGAACAGTGGCATAACACTGCTTGTATACCACTGTTCACCAGTGTATACCACTGTTCCTATTGATTTGCAAAAAAGCAATGTTTGAAGGGCCCAGCTGCAGAGCCCACAGTCTCAGGCCTGATGTTGGCATTCAGCCTGTGGCATACTCTGGTAGTTGGCAGGACCCGAGTGCCCTGGATACTGGCTACTGGTGTCCTGCAGTTCTGGCTGCCATCAGGGAAAGGCTGCAACTTAAATGCAATCTGAACTGAGCTTCTCCTCTATCCCTACATGTGTTTATAGCCAGAGAACTGGAGCAATTTCAGAAAACTAAGGAGGGGGCGGAGAGAGAGAGAGAGAGAGAGAGAGAGAGAGAGAGAGAGAGAGAGACTTTCTAAGTGCTAACAATGACATTGTGTGGCTCATGTGTCTTTGGCCTGTGGGGCTACATGCCTTCGGAATGCAGTGTTCTCAAGAGGGCACAATGCCACCACACGTCTGTGCTCATCACAGCTCTATGCTTGGCTCCTTCCTCCTTTGTCTTGGCAGCCTGGAGAAGAGCCTGTCAGTGGGTCAGCCCCGAACAGCCCAGGAAGTGATGACAAGGCAGCCTTAAAGGGACGGCAGCCTAAGTGCCAGACAGGGAGAGCAGTTACTATCAACCATGGTGACATGTCCCTGCATGCACACTCTCCCAACTGGGGATGGGCAGTCTCAGCCATGACTTCACTTGTCACAGGAACAAGGCTGTAACCACGGGGGATCTATGGAGTTATTCCAGACTCCCGCCTCCATGGATTTTCAGGCTTTTTTATTTTTAAAAAAGTTATCATTCTACTTATATTCTACTTACTGTATAAGGAAAAATGAATAGAGTGTTCTGCTCAGCTGCTCGCCAAGAAGACGTTCAGTTCATTTTGGCTACCTGCACAGTGGTACTTCGGGTTAAGAACTTAATTCGTTCTGGAGGTCCGTTCTTAACCTGAAACTGTTCTTAACCTGAGGTACCGCTTTAGCTAATGGGGCCTCCTGCTGCCGCTGCACGATTTCTGTTCTCATCCTGAAGCAAAGTTCTTAACCCGAGGTACTATTTCTGGGTTAGCGGAGTCTGTAACCTGAAGTGTCTGTAACCCAAGGTACCACTGTATATGTACAGGCTGCCACCTTCACCCCATCCCCACAACTTTCCTCGCTATGGGCTTCCCATACACAGCCTAGGATGTCTCAGATACCCACCGCGAGTTGCTTGCTGGACACCTGAGGTACCACTGTAGTGAGGTAGATGCAACAGCTGAAACAGTCCCAGGTGAGGTTTCCAATGCCCTATCAAGTCTTGTTTGGTGGGATCAGTTTCCCTATTAATGTATTAATGTATTAACAGCCAGTTGACACTGACAAGAGTGCTTGTGAGCATGTCTTCAGCAACTTTCCCTCTGGATTCTTGCCCTTCATGGCTGATTAAAGCTAGCTGGGGGTGGGTAGGTAGGACTGGATGCATTCAGGGCATGGTCAATGTGTCTTCGTGTGACGGGGTGGTGCTGGCCACCTTGAACGAGTAATAGTGCAGGCCCTCCTGAACCCCCCCACCTTAGACACACTGGTACATTACAACTACCACCCTGTTGCAAATGCCTTCTTTTTGGGCAGGGTATTTGAGTGGGTCGTGCAGCTGTAGGCATTCTTGCAGCAAAGTGGTTTTCTAGATCTATTCCAATCTAGGTTCAGACCTGGATTGGGGACTGAATCCACCTTGGCTGCCATGATGGATTACCTCTATCAGGAAAGCGACATGGGGAACGCAACCCTGTTGCTCTTACTAGATCTCTCATCAGCTTTTGTTACCATTGACCATGGTCTCCTTCTGGACTGGGAGGGCGGGTATGGAGGGTACTGTTCTGCAGTGGTCCCAGTCCTATCTCCAAGGACAGTTCCAGAAAGTAGCATTGAATAAGCGCTTCTTGGCTTCCTGGAGCTTGAGCTTGAGGGTGCCGTAGGGCACTATACTGCCTCTGATGCTACTTAACATCCCCATGAAATTCTTAGGAGCGGTCATTAAGAGTTCTGGAGCTAGCGTTGTCCACCCACTATTATGCAACTACAAATGGAAGTCTGTGAATGAGTGCTGTCACAGTGAAAAGGGGACTTGCAAGCATTCAGGGTGTGTGTGTGTATGTGTGTGTTTTTAACAAAAAGGAAGGAAAGAAAAAATATGCCAGAGGGCAAAGTCTCTGATTGCAATAGCCCAGAGAAGATAATATTTCTGGTTTTCCAGGGAAGCTCCAACTTGGGGCAGCTCCTACCATTCAGAAGAAGTGTAGAAATGAAATGGGAAAATTGCGTAGCTGCTGCTTCCAGCCTTGTGTGCTGGATTCTGTAATGAGCCCAATACCCTTTTAAGTAACTGAACTGTTGCTGGAAAAGTCACATCTATGGCACATTCTGTTGTAAGGTTTCCAAACATGTAACAGCACCACCTGTTGGTGCATTTTCTGTGCTCTCTCTCTTTCCAGATTTAAGGGCCAGATTTAAGAAGAGGTATGACCTAGACAACCATGTAGGGTGCTGGACTTTGTGGGGGGAGGAGACTCAACTGCCGAGTCAGATATTCACTCAGCAGTGGAAAGAAATAGCACAAATTGTTCATCTCCCCTTAGAAAGCTCACAATAGTAGCCTCTGTGGCCAGATTTGCATAAAGGTTCAGAGAACGAGGTTCCTATTTTCATGTTTGGTGGGAGTGTACCATGGTCCATGCCTTTTGGGGAAAAGTTTTTAATCTGACCTCCAAAACAATCTCTCCCTCCTAATTCGGCACTTGCCTTATTATTGTTAGATTTGACTCCACCCTTAAATCTAAAGAATTAATTTCCTTCCTGTTCATAGCAGTTAGACTAGTTGTTGTCAAACGATGGAAGGAAATATCTAATATACCAATAGAGGCTTGGGTTAATAACAACTGGAGTGTTGCTCTATCAGAATGCCTCACATACAATTGGTGTCTTATCAAAAGCATCCCCGAAAAGGATACCTTTGCCATGATCTGCTCTCCCTTTTTCTCTTTTATTGAAGAAGAACAGGATATTCTTGCCTGTGGCCACAACTGGCATGCAGCCCTTGGGCTGAAAAAGATCCCCTCCCCAACCTGGTGTGTTTACTTATTCAATTTTTAAAAAATGAAAAAGGACTGTCAAATATACCTTTGTGCAGGGCTGGCTGGAACCCCAAGCTAGGGTTCTCATCCTTCTCAGGAGGTGTAGATACACACCACAACATTTCGTCGGAGCTACCACCTTTGTTAAAAAATGCATTGCTTTCCCACTCTGCGCTGACCCAAAGGAACGCAATAGGGCAGTCAGGATAGGTGGCCGGGTGCTTTGCTGCTCTGTGTGCTTGAGCTTTGCATGTCACCGTAGTATCGGAGGGCTTGGCGCACGTGCAGAGCGGAGGGCCCATGCCATGTGTGCAGGCAGCGGCATCCCCTCTGCAGGCCCTCAGGAGACGTTCATGACCTTCTGTGTGGCCTAGTGCCTAGTTTCGGGGGGGGGGGGCTGGAAACGCTCCAGCTGCGCTGAAGATCATGGAATGGAAAATAAAAGCTGGCCCATCCTCAAAAGGATTTGGTCCGCGTTAGCGTCCAATGACTGGCTGCTCCCCAAAGTTCCTTTGGACCGGAATTCTGCTGGAACAGACTCCCGGGGGAATGGCTGTGAACCTTCTCTTTGTGAGCAAATAGCTTTCTCTGCAGGACTGTGGTATTTCTGTCTCTGCCTCCAGCACGCTTAGAGGAAGAAGGAGTGGAGAAGAGAATGTATTTAGAGATGCAAGGGTTTTTGTTTTTGTTTAAAAAATAAAATAAAAAAGCATTATTTTTTTAAAGCCAACCCTTCAGATCTCTGTTTACCATTATGGAGGCCAATGTAACAGTACAAGTTGAGGCCGTTTGTTCCCAAGTGGGCAAACGGAGTCAGTTTGAACAGCTTCACAGGATGTCTAACGGTCAAAAGCTCCTAGAAAAATATACCTCCGTATTAAATATCTATTATCATGACTTAGCTAAGGGCAGGGTCCTCCCCTTGCCTCCTTTCCTTTTTTATCCTTGTCCAATCTGCAAAGATTCTGGACTGCTGTTGTCTTAATGCAGCGTTCCCCAACTTGGCACACCCTCCGGAAATTTTGGCCAGCAACTTCCATCGCCCCCTGCCAGCCCAGCCATGTTGGCTTTAGATGTGGTTAAACTACAGCTCCCATAATCCCTGGGCATTGGCCATGCTGCTTCAGGGCTGATGGAAGTTGTAGTCCAAAACACCTGGAGGACACCAGATTGGGGAAAGCTGTCTTAATGGGCATTCTGATTTCGAGTCCTAGAAACCAGGGGGCAGGAAGCCTTTCGGAGTCTGATCTAACCCATCTGCATGGGCAAGACTTGTTCCCACTGAATATTTGTACTGTGGGTTGATGCATTCCAGAGCATTTTTTTGGACCGGTTTCCTGCAACCTGCCATGATGTTAAATTTCACAGCTTTTAAGAAGCTGCTACGTACTATAGATTCTCATCTTTAGAAAGAAAAAAAAAGCTCTGTTGTCCTCTTGTGGTCAAGCCACAATGAGAGAAAAAGCAATGGTGGAAGACTGAGGGCAGACTCAACCCTCCTTGAATCCTGTGTTCCTCCTTTTGCCTTGGAGGGAGATACCTACACATAATCTCTTTGAGCCCTGATTTGTACCATAATCTGAATTTCAAAAAGGGAGGGCTCAAGGGACTTTCCAAAATGTTACATTTCCATGCAAGTGAGGTTTTTTAAAGCACAATGTATGGATTTTTTTGAAAAACGGTTCATTTTTCTGCGCAGTTGTTTGATACAGTTATTGCGCTTTTGCAATTTTGAAATACTACCATTGAATATAATGCACATTGTGTGTTCCTGTGTGTGTGTGTGTAATCATTCCTCTGTTTTTCTGAGAATGCTCCCCTCGCATCAAATGTTTGGAGTTTCCGAAGGTGAAATTCCTCTAACATTTAGGAACTTTAAAATCTTGGAGATATTATACGGTGGAACTTATGCTCTGCGTGGCCACATGTGGCTTGAGAAGAAATCTGTTAAAAACCAATTATCTCCACAAAATTGGAGGCCTGCACACTCTGAGTTTCTGGAACATTATAAATAATTCCATGGATCTGTTTGCCCTGCTCATCCTGGCATTTTGAATTTCACCGAATATTAACTGCAGAAGATCTGTTAAGTGTGCCAGATTTCGTCTTCCTGTATGATGATGAGATATAATGTGGCCTATATAGGGACAAGGAACCGGCTGGCAAATTCTGTAGAGCAAGATTCTTGAACCACAAAGTCAGGTGAGCAAGAGGAGCCAATCAAGCTCTATTTCCTGCTAGATAACCACCAGATTGTGCTGCAGTCTCTTGCATCAGGTGGAGTTATTAAGATTCCACACAAAGATATATCTGACAGTCCATTTCTAAAAATTAATAATTAAAAATGGATTGATTAATTGATTAAGCCTTTCAGCCCTATTTAAAATGCCCCATCCTAGCCACCAAAGATCAATGTCTGAACACCACCCCTTTACACACAGTTGAAGGCTCTCATCTCTGTAGGTTTGCCAGACTTCCAGGTCTGATCTAAAGTCTCCAGATTTGCCTCATCCCTCCAGTTGTCACGTGGAGGGCTTGAATCTCCAGGGGGGGCAAGAGTGCCAACGATGAGGATGATAGACTGTTGCATATAGCTTGCAAGCTTCAGCGCAGCAGGAGCTGGCTGCAAATTATAGCACAGACACTCGGGGGCAGGAGTGTTGCCCACCTCCTCTCCCCTCTTCCAATTAACCTCCGTCTCCAGGGCCTGCTCCTGTGACATTACTGGGGGCCACCTCTAGGTGTCAGGTTTGAGCCCTGAAATATAGTTTGCGATGCTCCTGACATTGTAACACTACTTCTCTGCTTCAGTTCTACTTTAAATGGATGCTTCCTTCTTCCCAAAAGGGACTTAATCTGCAAATGGGTCATTCACAAATGTGTCAATGGCAACAGGTTTTTAAAATTTTCACTTACTGAACCTCCTCTCTAAAGGGTAAATACAGATTAAATGGGGAAGAATTACAGGCTGGTATTTTGATGCCAGGGACACTGTGTGGATGCTGCAAAAACAAAAACTAACTTTTTATTTACTAGCAAATTTATATGCAGCTTCGTTCACGTGTGATGCAATTCCTTTTTTTGGCAATCCTCAAGAGGCCACTTTAGACACAACAGTGACTGAGTGATGTGACAGGGATAGCTATTAATTTATTTATTCATTTGCTTATTATTTTCTTAACATTTATACCTCACCTTTCATCCAAGGAGCTCAAGGTGGCGTACATAGTCCCCCCTCCCTATTTTATCCTCACAACAACCCTGTGAGTTTAGTTTAGACTGACAGGTAGCGGCTGGCCCAAGGCCACCCAGTGAGCTGAGTGGAGATTCGAACCCTTGCGCCACACAGTCCCTATTCTCTACAACAGGAGCCTAAGGCTGCTTTAGACATTCAACATTTCGTGTGGAAGGCATTTGGTAGCTTACCTACTGTGCTGTTCACGCCTGCCTCGCCTTAGCAAGAGAACTACTTTCTACCTACTGTTTTGTGTCAAGGGACCTACAACTCCACTTCCAGGCTGTGTGGCTTTGTCGCTCCTGCACCTATATGTTCCTAGCCACCAAGGATTGCGGAAAAGGGGGCGTGCCAGAGAGGAAGGGCCCGAGCCCCTCATGGGAAAGGGTGCACGGCTGAGTTAATGAAGGGATGCTGTAAGGACTCTAGGTGGAGGAAATTGAGCCCTGGGGAGAGAATACTGTAATTTCATGCAAAAATTACACGTTAGCTCGGTGAGATGTTCTGCACCGCTTCTGGTGACCAGCACAGGGGGGTAATTAGAACTCTGCCTATTAGAGAGCCGAGGGCTTCTCCGACTCCTCTGGGGGAAATTCAGCCCCCAAAGGAAACGGTTTCGACTCAAGAGTGATCATGTGGCACTGGTGGTAATTGCTATTCTGGAATGAGGACTTGCATGATCCAAAACAGGGCAGCTCGCTGCAGGATCTTGTGGGCCTGCTACAGCTGTGTTTCATTGCACTGATATTCCAATTCTTCCCTTTTGCTCTAGTAAGCTCCAAACGGCAGCGTAGCATCCATGGAGTTTTGAGGAGTTTCTCATCCAGGCGCCAGCTAGATCTAGAATGATTTTGCTTCAGTAAGGTGGCTTCATCAGGTGCCTTCAAAATGTAGCCTGAGCTCAGCAGAAAGCAAAACAACAAACAAACAAACATACTGCCAATGGGAGGCCTTCAGAACATATATACAACCTGTAAAACACTTGAGAGACCTGCTGTTATTTTTGCTCTTATTTTGATGCTGGTTTTATTATTGTCCTGTCTATGTCTCCTTTAAATGCCTAGTCAGATGCACTGCATCTCTGTTTCAATAACTGAAATTTTATTTTTAAATTTACAGCTATCCAGAAAAACCTGCAGTTACCCATGCACACACATATTTTATGCATACATCTGACCTTTTCATGTCTATAACATTTATATCCCACTTTTCCTCCAAGGAGCTCAAGGCAGCATCTAGGGTTCCTCTTCCTTGTCATATTATCTTCCCATCAGCCCTGTGAGGCAGGCTAGGCCAAGAGACCGTGACTGGCCCAAGATCACATTCTCAGATTTATGGCTGATCAGGAATTTGAACCCTGGTCTCCTAGGTCCTACCACTGTGCCACAATGGCTCTCTTTGGCATTGCACAGGCGACCAAAGTTGCAGGGTCAAAGTCCATCCTATAGTGGCATGGGTTGAATGACCCACTGGGAGGTTTAGGATGCAGTTTAAGAGCGGGGCAGTTGTGAACAAGAGAGCCGTCTCTCAAAACTGACACCAACTCTGTGACTGCTTTGGTTTCTCTCTTTGCAATAATTAAAAAACAAACACTTTGTTTTATGATGTATCATTTGGAAGATAAGAAACTGTTTTATCTGACTATGCATCCATCTCATCCAGTTCTGCTTGCTTTGATGCATCATGGTCTCTCCAAGATCTCGGGTTCAGGCAGGTCCATCCTATCACCTGCTACCCGTTCTTTTTCCAGTGGGAGATAGAAGCCGGGACCTTTTGCCTGCGCATCATGCACTCAGCCACTGAGCTAAGCACTCCTCGTGCTAACTCGTGAGTCTTGCTTATTTCGCCCTCTCTGCAAAAACATATTTAATTCCTATGCTCCTTCTGATTGTGGGACTCTTCTGTGCACTTATTTTGCAGCCGTCTTTTTTTAACCATGCTAAATTTGTGCACAGCTAGACATCTGCCTTTCTCAGACACTACTAACTTTGCTGGGGTGTGCAAAATTGAAAAGAAGAAGGAGAAGAAGGGGGGGGCTTGAAAAGATAGCTCTGTGGGATCGCAAAATAGGCGGGTGCTAGCAGAACAGAAGATAACAAAGTCAAGAAGACTGGAGAGCGGGTGGGCGTACGCAAATCAGATTTAAACGATTAAAAAAGCACTTGCAAATGTGGGGGAGGAAGGGTGGGACAATGTCCAGAATGACGGGAGTTGTGAAATGTTTTGCAACAGCTAAGGGACTCTGCAGGAAAAAGAGAGAGAAAAGTAACTATATTAGGAGGCACTTGGTTTAGCTCTGAAAAAAGCCCCCAAGAAAAACACAAAGAAAAGTTACAGATATCAGGAGGGGAGTCATACAAGTTGCTAGAAATACTTAGAGCTTGATTTATTCCTGAACAAAATTTGGGCAAAATGCTGTGCAGAGCTTTGCTAGATCCAGGAAAACTTGAGCTGCCTCCCCCAAAATACATTCATGGAAACCGCAATGAACTGCTATCTCACTTTCATAGAAAGCAGCCTTACACATAGGCAGACTGTTGGCCTATCTAGCTTAGTATTGCTGACACTGACTGGCAGTGGCTCTCCAGAGTCCCAGGCATGTGCTCTGCCACTGAGCTATAGCACTTTTCTAACTGGCCATATATAAGAACCAAGCTTTTAGTGTTGCCTTGGAAGAAGGCTTAAATGTCTTCCACAGGGACAGGCACAACGTAGATTGGGCTCTACTGGCAGGTTGCTGGATGATTTTAAGTAGATCAGCAAAGGTTTCTAACTACCAACTGTTTACCTATACTAGTACCAGCAAAAGACCTTCTCCTTCACCCTAAATCGGGCTATTAGATTCCTTCATCTGTAGCACCTTGAATGTAGATGTGTGTTTATATGTGTAGCTCATCTCTATACATGTTTCACGGGGCACAGTAGGACATTTGTTCCACCCCTCCGAACCCCACTTTGCTCTGGCTCCCCTTCCCTTAAGAAACTATATTGCACTTGGCACTGGTCAGTAGACCTCATCCTGCTAGTGAAACAGCAGTAGCTAAGTAAATCCTGCCAGACTGAAATCTGCCCACACTTGGTCAAAGCCATTGTTCTAAAACTGGTAACTCGAATATTGTGTCCTGGGCCAATTCAAGGCAGGTTGCGCTGTGGACACAACCACCCTTTTCTTCTTAGAGTTTTCTTAGAAGAGAAAGGATAAGGACAGAGGTGGCATAGCTCTGAATAGAAGTTGCTGGGAATCACAAGTGGGAGATCGCTGTGGCACTCAGGTCCTGCTTGCACTGTGAGAACCCATTGCTGGGCTGCATGGGCCTTTGGGCTGATGTAGCAGGGCTGTTACGTTCTTAATGCAGGACGTTGGGGAGTATGGAAAGAGGTGAGGTGAAAACAGGTCAGCAAAGTGCCTATAGCAAAATGTGGGTCTCATGTAGCAGCTGGGGGAGAGGGGTGAGTCCTTGCCTGAAAGCTACTGCTTCATGAAACTGGAAAAGCTGCTGGATTATTTTTTTAGTCCCCTCCCTCCAAAATGTAGGGTACCCTGAAAACTTTGGGCAGATCATGGGGCTTTGGTTTTGCTGTCTGTTACATTACTGCCAACCATTCATCTGCTGGTGAGGGCTTGGAGCGCGGAGGTCCGTTGCCATGGTGCTAATGCACTGTCCACAGGGAAACACCTGGCCTTCCTCCTGCCCCCCCCTTCCCACGGGTGTTGCTGTTAACTCCTTCGCCGCAGCACTCTGGGAGACTTCATCCTTGTCATGGTGACTGCCGGGAGGATTTCTCTGCCTCTCACTGCTCCCGTTGCCCAAAGAGCCCAGGGGGGGAAACAGAGGCAGAGCACGTTTGCCAATTAAAATACTGCAGCCTCACAGAAGTCGGCCGCCGAGGCTCCCCGAATGTCGGAACTCCTGCGAGACGAGAGAGGAAAGTGGAGCACTTTCCAGAGGAGTGGAGGAAGCCATAGGTTCTGACGCTTCCCAGCAGCTCGAGGGAGGCAGGCCAGGACATCCTCGGTGCTGTTTCCTGGACCTCAACACCTCCAGGGATGAATCTGCTGGATCGGGCCAGTGGCCCATCTAGTCCAGCATCCTGCTCTTGCAGTGGCCAACCAGATTCCTGTGGGAAACCTGCAAGCAGGACCTGAGCACAAGAGCCCTCTCTCCTCCTGGTATTCAGAAGCATCACTGCCTCGGAGTAATTGTGGCTAGTTGTTGTTGTTTAGTCGTTTAGTCGTGTCCGACTCTTTGTGACCCCATGGACCAGAGCATGCCAGGCACTCCTGTCTTCCACTGCCTCCCGCAGTTTGGTCAAACTCATGCTGGTAGCTTCGAGAACACTGTCCAACCATCTCGTCCTCTGTCGTCCCCTTCTCCTTGTGCCCTCCATCTTTCCCAACATCAGGGTCTTTTCCAGGGAGTCTTCTCTTCTCATGAGGTGGGCAAAGTATTGGAGCCTCAGCTTCACGATTTGTCCTTCCAGTGAGCACTCAGGGCTGATTTCCTTAAGATTGTGGCTAGTAGCCATTAGTAAATAAATAATAAATTTTTTTTATTATTTATACCCCACCCTCCCCAGTTCAGAAAACTGGGCTCAGGGCGGCTAACAACAAATTTAAAACACTTAATTGATGCAACAAAAAACAGCATAAAATACAGTATAAAAAGTGAATAACAATAGATTCAAAAATCAATTTAGGGGGAAAATCCATCCAATAAACATTAGATAATCACCATGGCTAGCTGGCTAAATTAGTCCTCTTTGGGCCAGCGAGGAGACCAGGGGAGAATTAGCTGTGGGATCCCAGAGCAGGTAATCTTCTTAAAAAGGGGAGGAGGAGGGAAGGAAGGAAGGGGAATAAAAGATCAGGCTAAGTTCAGATTGAAAGCCAGGCAGAATAGCTCTGTCTTACAGGCCCTGTGGAAGGAAGTTAAATCCTGCCGGGCCCTGGTCTCATGGGACAGAGCATTCCACCAGGTCGGAGCCATCACTGAGAAGGCCCTGGCCCTGATGGTAGCCTTACCCTGCATGAATTCCTGCAGTCCTCTTTGAGACCATCTAAGCTTCTGCCTCTTGTGAGAGCAGGTTCCATCGTTTAACTAGGCCCTGCAGGAAGCACTTCCTTTCGTCTGGCCTGAGTCTCCCAACATTCAGCTTTGTAGGAAGTCCACGAGTTCTAGCGTTCCAAGAGAAAAGCTTTTCTCTAGCCGCTTTCTTCACGCGGTGCATAATTGTGCACGCACTTCTGTAGTGTCACCTCTTTACCTTTTCTCTCAGCTACAAATTCCCAAATATGACAGCCTTTCCTCACAGCACTTACTTGCTGCTGTGCAGCGAAAACCTGGATGCAGATGTGACTGTAAGGAGGATGGGTAATCATAATGGGCTCTACCGAAAGACAGCCTTCAACCAAAGGGACCCTCTTGGTTTGTGGGTGGCAGGAACATGCAATATTCAGCTGGGTTGTGCATTATACTCTGTGTCAAACTGAATAATAATAATAATTATAATGACATATACTGTGCAATTAAAAAAAACAGCAGTCCAGATAAACCAAGCAGGTTGATGCCATTTGCACACAGTATTTATTTTTTCACATTTTCACCTTTAGCAGTTGGGGCAAAGGATCAGGCAGAATTTTGAACTTCCATCCAAGGCTGTTGTGAGCACTGGGTGTGCTTGGGCCATTGCCTACACACCAAAGGAATGCACCACAACTGCTGAGTGTGTGTTGTGTGAGTTGCACACACATGACTCTGAGATGAGCCGCGGCAATGGCCCTTGAAGTCTGAGCAGCTAAGGCTGAGCTGAAACCTCTCGAGCTATCCCCCCCTCCACTGCCGCAACTGAAAATGCCCACTTCTTCTCTGTTATGCAGCATGACCCGCGAACGTTTCTGCTGCTTTTCGCCCATGCTGTGTAGGTCCCTGCACTGGGAAGCCCCTGCCTTCTTCTGGGGCACATTAACTACTGACACTGTTGGCCAGTTTGCATTTCACTTGGTCTGCAGCCAAAAGAATTGGCTGTTCATTTCAGATCCGTATGGCTCGCTGGTTCCTGGACCTCAGTGGCCCCTTGGAAATTGCCGTGTTGCCATTCTGTGATGACAGCAGCAGCCGTGGGTGGCAAAACTCTCTTGTCAGGGTCTAAGCTAGGGTTGGGGAACCTTTTCCAGCTCCGTAGTCCGTATAGCCATCTGGCTTTTCTGATGGAAGGGACCTTTGTAGCAAGAAGGTCTCAGGTTGGAAACCTGGCATCTCCAGCTAAAAGGATCAGGTAAGGTGGTGATTGTTAAGACTCTTTCCCACCTAAGACCCTGGTGAACCACTTGCCAGGCAGAGCAGACCAAGGATCCTGAACCGTTTTGATCTTTGGAGAGGTGTGGGAGGGGGGCATTTGGAAGTCCCTGAAACAGCAGCAGATACCACAAAATACCCATTTCACAGGAGGAAAAACTAGCGGTGCTCAAACCCCAAACTTCACAACCTTCCAAACAAACGGCACAAAGGGGGGGGTGTCTTATTTTTAGAAGGGGAGGAACCCATAGGGCCTTGATGGGTTCTAAGGGGGTTGGGTGTCTAAGAACACCATGATGCCCCCAAATGCCATATTGGGCTAGATGGATTATGGGTCTGACTCAGGGCAAGGCAGCTTCCTGTCTTCCTATGACTCAACTGCAGTGGTGCTCACCACAGAAGGAAGGCTGAGAGAACTCCCACTTAGGGCTGAAATAGCCAAGGCACTGTCATGTAATTAGGAACTGGGCAAATGGCTTTCAAAAACTAAATTGCAGGCATGGCTGCCTGGCTCTCGACTGAGGGTCTTGAATGCAAGGGGGGACGGACGTTTTCAGGGAGCTTTAACTCTTTGCCTCCTGCTGCAGTCCTAAACCTGATCTGGCCTCCTGTTCCATTCCCCCCCCCAGCTGCATGCAAATAGTAGGATGGGCTGGGAGAATCCACATCAGGACTGCAGTGGGGTGGCAAAGAGATAAAACCTCTATGCTGCACCAGGGTCTTAATCCTCATGGCCCTCCCATGCCTGCTACTTACATTTTGAAAAGCCATCCATGCAGTTATGAATTGGGTGGGTGCTGTTGCATATGCTTTGGTCCTTACTAAGTTCGAGAGGGTTAGCCATGCGAGCCTGTTAGAGCTGCTGAAAAGTAAGGGCTGGATCCACAATCGGTCATATTTAGAGTCGAACTATTGAAATCAGAGGAACTTAATGACTATGGCAGCTTACTACATTCCTAAAATACACAAATAAAATGTTTTTTTTGAAAGAACAACGGACCACCTGTGAGATTAATCAGCCTCGGGCAACAAGGCAGCCTCCAGATGTTCTGGACTGGACAATTCTCATCAGCCTCAGCCAGTACAGTCATATTTCGGATTACAGATGCTTCAGGTTGCGTTTTTTTGGGTTAGGGACCGCCAAAACCCGGAAGTACTGGAACGGGTTACTTCTGGGTTTCAGCGGCCGTGCATGCGCAGAAGTGCCAAATCGCAATCCGCACATGCGCAGACGCACTGCTGCGGGTTGCAAACACTGCGGCTTGTGAACATGCATTCTGCATGGATCACGTTCACAACCTGAGTGTCTACTTTATAGTCCAAAACATCTGGAGGGTGCCAGGTTGCCGAAGGCTGAGATGAATATCCTTAGAAGGCCAGCTCCGCTCTCTTCTAGTGGTTCCACCCGTAAGTCTCAGCATCAGTGGGACCACCAGAGCCTCTTATTGGGGTGGGATTCCCCCCTGCTTTGCCCACCACCTGCCCCCTCTGCCCCATCTTCCCACCCGGGCTTTCAAGCCCTTGCGCCCTGGAAGCCCCCCTTTCCAAAGTTGCATTCTGCATCTCGGCTGGGAGAGCCCTGGCGGCAGCCAAGTTAAAAATAGCTACAAGGAGGCTGCACTCAAGCATCTAATCAGCCGCCAGTCAATTGCCTGCCCGTCTGAAGAGCAGCTCATCAGAGGCAGCACTGGCGGCAGCGGCAGCAGTTGCTAATCAACAGTTAACCCAGGGTTGCTCACAAGATCCCAGCACAACTGGAAGGCCGGGGGGGGCCCTGGCTGGGAGGATCAAGCTGCAAGGCTCACCCAAGGAGATGGGACCAGGCCTGATTCAATCTGTGTCCAGCTAGGGTGGGGTAGGGGTGCAACTTCGGCTTTTGGTTTGCATTGCAATGAGAAGCCACCTAGTTTGCACTCTTTGAACTGGTATGCAAACCGAAGCACAGCTAACCTTCAAAATTCACCCTTCTCCGAATTTTCCGATGCAGTTCTCCAACCAACAAATGTGCAAAAGAAAAGAAAAAAGCATATGTTCATGTGGATAAAAATGGATGTGTTAGTGAAAAGAAGACCCTGAAACACTTTCTGTTGCTTCCATAAAGGTGTGTGAGAATCAGCACTGCATACAGGTTATTAGGAGAAAATTGCACTAAAATGCTGGCGAATGTTCAACAGGATTATTATTATTTTTTAATGGTAAATTGCTCAGGAAATGTGGAGAGCTGAATTTAACATTGGATAAAAAAAGATGTGAAATTGAGAGAAACTGAAATTGACAGATTTGTCCAGCCCTGGCGTAGGAGGACTCTAGTTTGGCCTGTGGGAATGGACTGTAGCTTTGTGGGAACACATCTACCATACAGGAACAAGGTCTTAAGTTTGAACTCAACCCACTCACCAAGGAAAGGGACTACTGTTAACAGCAACATAAGCTCAAGCCCCGAGCAATAGCGGGAGGTTTCTGTGCCAAGGGAGCCTGCTGGTGGCATTGCCCTGAATTGGCACTTCCTCGTCACAGGGACTGGGGCCAAACCAGCTTTCCCCAGGCTCAGTCACTGGTAGAATGCAACAAATCCTTGCCCACATGCTCCCCTCCCCACCAAAGGCATCATCCTTGCAACACATGCATATTGTGACAGAGCCAACCTTTCTCTCTTCCCCTATTGCATTCATGCACACATATGCACACACTCAATGCTCAAAACAGCCCTTTCTGGCAATCCTCTTTGCTTGCAGTGCTGTATTTCAAAGCTATTGTCATCCTATAAGTAGCCCCAGGTTCCACACATACACCCACCTTCCCTGCATGTTGTCTTCTCTTAGGGTGGCTGTATTTGGGTTCTCATATGAATATCAGTCAATCCAACAAATGCTTATGTTCCTGATTCCTCTTTCACTTATGTTGGAAGCAGCAATCAGGAACCAAGCAGGCCTTGCTTCTGTGCATCTAAAAGGGGAGAAATACAAGTAATGGATGTACAGGCATATTGCATACTGTATTTTTCGCTCTATAGGATGCACATGACCATAGGACGCATCTTGTTTTAGAGGGGGAGAACAAGAAAAAAAATTCTCCCCCTCTCTGCTCAGCACCCCTTCAGCGAAGCAGCAGGAGAAACGGAGCCCCTTCCATTTCTCCTCCCGCTTGGCTGAAGGTGCGCTGCACAGCTGTCCCTCTCTGCTGAAGCCAGGAGAGTCTTGCTCTCCTGGCTTCAGCAAAAGGAACCTGAAGCCTGCGGAGCGCAGCGGGATCTCGCACTGCACCCCAAAGGCTTCAGGCAGCTATCCCTGAAGCCTGGAGAGCGAGGCTTTCGCTCTCCAGGCTTCAGCGAAAGCAACGCAAAGCCTCCGAAGCGCAGAGTGAGTGCTCCCTCTGCGTTTTGGAGGCTTCGCATTGCTATCGCTGAAGCCAAGGAGCCTGCATTCGCTCCATAGGACTCACACACATTTCCCCTTAATTTTTGGAGGGGAAAAAGTGAGTCCTATAGAGCGAAAAATACGGTAATTGACACAGTGTGTGTGTGTGTGTGTGTGTGTGTGTGTGTGTGTGTGTGTTCCTTCCACTCAGGTGTCGTAGTTGGTACGGGGGAGCTGGGAATTCTGTGCCCCTGCAGACACTGTCAAACTACAACTCCCATCATCACTGATCATTGGGCCCTGCTAACTGGGACTGATGGAAGTTGGAATCCAGCAGCTTCCTGACACCCAGATTTGAGTGTCAACTGTGGAGACCTGGGTTCAAATCTCTAGTGAACCATAAAGCTCACTGGTGACCATACTGTCTGGGGCCAAGCTGAGTTTTCCAAAACATCTAGAAGGGACCACGTTGCCAAAGGCTGATTTAACACATTTATGTCTTTCTAAAAAAAACAAACAGATCTTAATGGAGCGTTTTAGGAACATAGGAAGCTACCGTAGACATGACCAAATGAAGTTCCAATGATTTCAGTAGTTCTGCTCTAGGAATGACTGATCCAGCCTGTTGTTTTGATTTGGTCTAACGTGACTAAGTCTCTGGAGTTAAGTGAAAGTAAGAGGCAAAATATATGCAATGGCATTCCTGTGTCTGAGTGGCTTTTTAAAAGTAAGTAGCAGGCATAGGGGGCCATGAATATTAAGACCCTGGTGCATATATGTGTGTGTGTAAGGTAGGGGCCTCAACTCTTTGTCACTTTCCCTCAGCTGAAACTACCTCACAGGGTAGAAAAAAGAGGAACCATGTACAGTGGTACCTCGGGTTACATACGCTTCAGGTTACATACGCTTCAGGTTACAGACTCCGCTAACCCAGAAATAGTGCTTCAGGATAAGAACTTTGCTTCAGGATAAGAACAGAAATCGTGCTCTAGCGGCACAGCGGCAGCAGGAGGCCCCATTAGCTAAAGTGGTGCTTCAGGTTAAGAACAGTTTCAGGTTAAGAAGAGACCTCCGGAACGAATTAAGTACTTAACCCGAGGTACCACTGTATGCTCCTTAGAGGAGGGTTGGATACAAATGTAATAAGTAATAAAATAAACGCAGCTGGAGATGTTGGAATTGCAAGGGGGAAGCCTCCCCAACCAAAGCCTCTTCTGGGGTTCAGGTTTCATTTTATGATACTACAAATACACTTGTGTGTATTTTTATGGCAGGCTCTGATGACCTCAGGGGAAAGAGTTCGGCCTCTTCTGAAAATCCCCAAAGAGGAATACTTCTCTCCCCGCCCCCCTGCCCCTGTCAAAGCTATCTGTGCTGGCAAGGTGAGGCAATGGGGGCTGAAACAACAGAGAAATCATCAGATCATATCAGGAAATCTCCCAGAGTGAATTGGGACTGGACCTGCTTTGATCAAAGGAATGTGGGTTCCTGATTGAATAGCAATATTCTGGACGCTTCATTCAGGCTTTTGGCAATCAGGTTCAAACCACACACACAACCCTGCCCCTAGCAATCTGTATTTCAGTTGCTGCAAAGGTAGCCCAGATTTGTCAAGCAGCTAGCTGCTGTTAAGAACCCCTGACAGGGGAGTACCACTTCTCTTCCATCTTGGCTGCAAGATTTGTTTTAGCCAACCAGGAATTCACTTGGCATCATGTGGCAGTTCACCAAAGCTGAATATGCAGAGGCTGCTAGGATTTGTTGTTGTTGTTTAGTCGCTTAGTCGTGTCCGACTCTTCGTGACCCCATGGACCAGAGCATGCCAGGCACTCCTGTCTTCCACTGCCTCCCTCAGTTTGGTCAAATTCATGCTGGTAGCTTCGAGAACACTGTCCAACACTGTCCACTGCTAGGATAAGGTGGAAAATTCACACCCATATTGCTTGTCATAAGAAGAGTCCTGCCAAATCAGACCAATGTGCCATGTAGTCCTGCCTCCCATAGAACCACCAGTTGGTAGAGTTGGAAGGGACCCCAAGGGTCATCTAGTCCAACCCCCGGCAAGGCAGGAATCTCACTAAAGCATCCATGACAGATGGCCATCCAACCTCTGCTTAAAAACCTCAGAGGAAGGAGATGACTCCGAGAAGCCTAACAGCAGGGCATAAAGAAAACAGCCTCTCCACTGACCGGTACTGGAATCCAGCAGCATGTTCTTTCTGAATATCGAGGTTCTAATCAAACATCATGGCTGATAGTCACTGAAATACCTACCGTCCATGGGCTTGCCATTCCCCATTTAAACCTGTGGCTGCCGGCAGATCTTGTGGCAGTGAGTTCCATAGATGCGTTTTTGTTCTTGCCCTGGAACTACTGCCAATAAGTTCTGTTGGGCTGACCACGAGTCCCTACGCTATGGGAAAGCAAAGAGAGTTTCGTAACAGCACCACCCCATTTTCTCGAAGTAGTGGTATAACAGTCAGAAGGTTTTTTAAAAGGGGACTACGTTGACTTCAAGAACTTGAGAGCTCTCTCTCCCCTTCCCTCCTCCTTTCCTATTCTTTCATCAGGATGCATTGCCTACCCAAAGTGATTTGCCACTCAAGTTGTTTTAAATTACCATCCCCTTGTTGCAAGCTGGATTTCCAAAGCTGTGCCCTGACAGTGGGGAAGGGAATGTGCTGGACAGGGGTAGGCGGCTTGTGCGGTCAACTTTGCGTCAGCTGCTTATCCCGTCAGTTTGAAAATAGCTTTCATGGCTTGTGGTCAGAAGGAGGAGGAGGAGGAGGAAGAAGCAGGTTTGGATGGGAAACAACCCACTACAGTGCTAAGTCTGAAGGAGAGGGAGCAAGGAAGGAAGGGGGCTGCTCCTTTCACAGATAAATGTCTCAAGCTTGCCCCAAAGACTAGAATCAGGGGTTCAGCTGATACAGGGCACCAGATCATGCAGTCGTGTGGAGGGGACAGAAAATGGCCTGGCAGAAAGCAGGAGGAGCTTGACTCTATTTGTTTATTAAAAGTATGCATGTTCCGCTTTTCTGCCTCAATAAGAGGTAGCTCGCAACACAAAAACAGTCAGATTATATATATATATATATATATATATATATATATATATATATATTCACAAACAAAAAAGGCTCAGAGAAAGCAAAAGGCTGCGTAGATAATAGAAGCACAACAATACCAAGGGTGTAAATAATAATGAGTGCGCAGGCAGCAAGCAAAACAAAAATTAAAAATAGAACTCAAACATCTGATGGGCCAAAGGACCGTTGGAACAAAAAGAAAAGGGGGAGGGGGAGTATTCAGCCTAGATCAAAATGTTGCCAGGGAGCCTGCCAGACAAGATTGTCCGTGGCAGCATGTTTCAATCCTTGGGCATGGCACCCCTACCAATTACTTTTGGGAGCTTGCTTGCCCCCTCCCACTCACCCTGGTTCGCTGTGACCATGAGCGAGCAATGCTTTGATCTTAAGTTATTGCGTCTAAAACATGGACGTACAAGGTCTTTTGGATGGGACAGAGACACCATCTTTGTGGTTTGCCTGTCTGTCCCTTTCACAAGTTAAGAGGTGTGTTGGTACGTAGGGGTGGTTCTTGATCTTTTAACCAGATGGAAGGGACAGCTCATCAAACTGAAGAGGGCTTATAGAATCGCAGAATTGTAGAGCTGGAAGGTCCCCCAAAGGCCATCTAGTCCAACCCCCTGCAATGCAGGAATCCTGCCCACAGCTGTCCCTGGGTGGGCTTGAACCACCAACCTTCTAGTTAACAGCCAGATGCACTGACCCATCGTGCCACAGGAGTTTCAGATAGAGGATTTGTGAAGTAGGAGACATGGCCCTCCTAAACTGAGCTAGATAAATGGCAACTCCTCTGTAGGAAGGGCTGTGGCTCAAGGGTAGATCTTGCATGCTAGGTTCAAATCCCTGGCATTTCCAGGTAAGGCTAGGAATGTCCCCTGCCTGAAATCCTGGAGAGCTGCTGCCAGTCAGTGTAGACCAGCCTTTCTCAAGATATTGTTGAACTACAACTCCCATCACCCCTAGCTAGCAAGGCCAGAGCTCAGGGATGATGGGAGTTCTAGTCCAACAACATCTGGGGTCCCACAAATTGAGAACCACTGGTGTAGACAGTCCTGAGCTAGATGAACCCAATGGTTTGACTCCATATAAGGCAGGTTCCCAAATGACAATCTGAATTTGATAAAGGGTGGCTTCTTATGTTCCTATAAGTTGGGCGATCCATCTTCCCTGCAAGCAGCATCCTGGGCTGGGGAGAAGGTGAGAGATAGAGATAGAGAGAAAAGCAAATTGGTGGCATCTGTGATCCACCCTCTCCTACCTTCATCCAAGCTGGATGCTTTTTAGCCTCTTCTAGGCAAAGGTTGCCTGTCATGCGCTGGCAGTCTCCTGCTCATTAAGCGCGCTAATGAGATGCGGGCCAAGTTCCCGACTGGCAGGGGCGGGGGGGGGGAGGGGTTGAAGCACACAGCGGGCCCAGAAATGCATGACAAGCTGAAAGGAGCTCTGGCCAAGCTGCCACTGACACACACACTGGACTGCTTGCAGGGGAGACGCCAGGCTGTGTGCATGTCAGCCACCTGCAATAGAGAACTCGGTGACTGATGCGCTCTGTCATGCCCCCTAATGGGCATTTGGTTCAATTATCAACCCGTCAGGTCGCTTCTGAATCAGGCGAGGCACTGACCCGGATGCGCTAGCTTCCACCAAACAGCTACAAAGAGGGAAGGAGAAGGGCGGTGGCGGGGGGTGGGGAATCCTCCCGGTGTGCAGGTGCTAATGCATGACTTGGGGTGTGTGTGTTTAAAGTATTTGAGCATCTGGTGGCAGAGCGCTGCTTCAGAAAATGGCTGGGTCAGAGGAAGTTGCTGCCACTTAGCACCGCTTGGGACTGTCTAGCAGAAGACGTGCTCCATTATGTGTTTCCTCTTAGGGGCCCAGTTGAAACACGAATGTGTGAAACGTTTGTTCAAAATATTTGCCAAGTAATGGAACACAGGCTCCTCGTTTCAGCAAAAACATGTGGAGTCAATGGTGTGAAAATGTACGCCCATTCAGAGTGAAGGCCAGAAGCGTTGGCTCTGATTTGGCTTTGGGGTGAGATCAAACAGAGGGTGCATTTGTGAAAATATCCACACACCGCCACAGCTGTATTTGGGGGGCGCTGCTGCTACTGTATGGGATAGAATAAAGCTGTTCTCCCATTCATTGAAGGGAAGAAGCATTCCCTCGCTCTCAGCTGGCTTTGTGATGCTACCATGCAGCCAAATCGAACTGGCTACGTGGGGGTTGTGATATCATCGTGCTGGCTGCGAGAACGATCATGTTGCAAACAGAAAGAGCCTGGAAGTATCTATTTCCCACCCTGTGCCAAAACAGCTGCCAAGTCAGGCAGTGAAGAGGAGTAAAGCAGTACAAAAAAAGGGGGTGTTGTATAAGGGTGAAATGGCTGCGTTACTATTTAAAAGATTTTGGGGGACTACTGAGTCACCCTTGATTTTCTTCTTTTTTTGCATGGAAAATGCTTGCTCTCTCTCCCCCTCCCCCCGAAAAAAATCAGTTTAGCCCTCCTTGCTGTCAGACTCAGCAGGAGATGCAGGGAGAGCAGCAATGGAACAGCAGGTGTGCAATGGGCAGGAGGTGCAGCGCACGGGTATGGAAAGGAGGCGTCCAAGTCTCTGGCCCCTTCTTCTCCCTCCCTGATGCTTCTGCTGTAATGGATTACGCAGGAACGCTTGGCCCAGGCTGTGCCGCTGTGAGCAAAGATTATCACAGCAAGAGCAGCATTTCTGGGGAGTTAGAGAATTAATTAAGGATGAAAGGACAGATTTATCAGCCCAGGACTGAATAGCTTAAATGCTGCAGCACTCCTCTGGCTCCCCCCCACCCCACTCTCTGGCTGCTCTTTGGCACAGAGATAGATATATACCTTTCGGGCAGTGCAAGGATCCAGGCCTAAAGCTAACAGTTCAGATCCCCAATTTCCCCAAGGTAGCAGTTAAGGTGGCCTCTTATGCATTGCTGCCCCACAAAAGGGAATGCAAACCCCTCCCTTGGGGGGGGGGGAAGGAAGACGCCGATTTGCATTGAATTTGCATATGTTAATGTATACGTATAGATGCAAATTCAGAAATAATTACTATAATTTGAATAGAAATGCAATGCATCTCGTCATAGTGAGGAAGTCTGTCACTGTGGAATTGATTGGCAGTCTAGCCAGCACAGATAAAAGGGAATAATTCCGCTCAGCACACCATGAATACGTAGAATTTGCCTCCTCAAAAAGGCAGCGGTGGTGACTGGTTTCACGAGACGATTGTTACAGAAGAAAGGTTTATCAGTGGTTATTAGACATGATAGCTAAACAGAACCTTCATGTTCAGAAAATCCCAATAGCTCAGTCGGTAGAGCATGAGACTCTTAATCTCAGGGACGTGGGTTCAAGCCCCACGTTGGGCGAAAGATTCCTGCATTGCTGGGGGTTGGACTAGATGACCCTCATGGTCCCTTCCAACTCTACAGTTCTATGATTCTATATGAGATACAGTATACTTCTAGTTGTATGATACTGAGGACAGTGTACAGAGGAAATTGGTCGCTTTCATCCTGCCCTGTTTTGAGTGTCTAATCAGTGTAAAATTCCCATTGATACAACTGGATGGACTGCAGATGAATGTTCATTTGATTTGCCTTAAAGGATTTTTATGTCTAGCGGCATGTAGCTATGGACTGAACTGGGATTGGCTGCATTTGGAAGCCACAGTAAACTGTGGTTTATCATGGTGTAATGAGTCTTAGTAAGCGTTGGGCTCACATGCTTCGTCCCACCACTGACCTTCTCAGGCTCTTCCACCAGGATTACAAAAGCTCCTGCTTCTGATTTCAGTTAACCACAGTTTAGTGTTCCGTCCAGACCTTACACTGTGGCTAATCTGAACTATGGTTGCTGGAACAAACCAGCTTCATAATCTATGTTTTGAAGCCAACTTGTTTCAAGCAAGCCATTGCTAAGGTTGATCACAGTTTGTCAGGCTGTGTTTAATCAAAAATGAAAACAGAAGCTTTGAAGTTTATTGGAAGCAGTTTTGCCAGACAAGAGGGAAGGAGGGACAATGGAATATTTGCTAAAGCAAGAAGATTTTGCAGTGTGCAGTTTTGCTGACATAACTTTTAAAAAAGAGAAAGTTAATGCAACTTCACTTTTGATTTGCATGGGTTAAGATTCCGAGGGAAGTTCTAAGTTAATGTAAAATTCATGCTCATCTTCACTATCTAATACGTACTTAACTCTTAGCAATAGCTAGCCGAGTCGTTCGAAGCTCCGAATTAACTGATTTGTGCATTCAAGTCAATGAAGTGTTTGCACTGACTTTCAAAATTGGCAAGTCACAAGACGCTAATTGCAAAGTCATGAATTGCAAATTATGACATCACTTATTCACAGGTTCATACATTATTCTTGAAGATTGCAAAATAAATATAAAACAAACGCCAAATTTGAAATTGGTCGAAGAGTTCTCAAAGAGCGCAAATAGAAATCTGCTGGTCAGGGAGTAGGAGGGGTGCGAGGTGTGGCAGGGGCTGATCCTGGGGGCTAAGTCCAGCCCCCCCCCCCAAGGAACTGTAATGGGGGCAATGGCAAACAGGCCCCGAATCAGCCTTTCAGCCAGAATGAGGCTCACTGCACCTTTTCTTTATTCTCAAAAAATAATATGGTTGGGAAGAAAGTTGTCCAGGCATAGACATGATTAGAGATGCTCATTTTGTTGCCTTGCATCTATCTATCTCTATCTATCATCTATCTATATCTATCTATCATCTATATCTATCTATCTATCATCTATCTATCTATCTATCTATCTATCATCTATATCTATCATCTATCTATCTAATCTATCATCTATCTATATCTATATCTATATCTATATCTATATCTATATCTATATCTATATCTATATCTATATCTATATCTATATCTAT